>MKYO02003596.1:19939-36178 GCA_002013955.2 Citrus medica
CGGCTACCCCCCCATTTTTTGGTGTTCAAACCGCCGCTCGGCTACCCCCCATCCCGATGCCCCCGAACTGCTGGTCCCATGGAACGAAACGGAAACGGAATCGTAGATCCCGATCAGGAGTTACGGCCCCTTCTTTGCGGCCCCCGAAGCTGTGCGTTATAGCCCCCCGGGCGCCCCCGCCTGAACCCGGCCGAATGCGTCCGCCGTGTGCCGATCCCGCCCCGCGGTTCCCCCTGGTGCATGAACCGTCCCCGAGTGGCCGAAACCCAAAACCGGCCAAATGGCCCCGATCATGCCCATTTTTCGGTGATCAAACCGCCGCCCGGCTACCCCCCTCCCGATGGCCCCGCTCGGCTGGTCTCGCGGGACGAAACAGAATCGCAATTGGAGGCCTCGGTCATGAGTTACGGCCGAAACCGGTAAAACCGGCTATTTTACTTTGCAGCGCCCGAGGCCGTGAACCATAGTCCCCGCCCCGAACCGTATCCTCCCGAACCTGCTCGATCCTACCCCGCGGTCCCCCCCGGGGCTCGAACAGTCCGCTGGGGGCCGAAACCGGCAAAACGGCCCCGGTCACACCCATTTTTTGGCGATCAAACCGTCGCGCGGCTACCCACCCATCCCGATGGCCCTGCATGGCTGGTCCCGTAGGATGAAACGGAACCGCAATCAGAGCCCCCGATCATGAGTTACGACCGAAACCGGCACTTTGCGGCCCCTGAGGCTGTGTGCCATAGCCCCCGCACCGGATCGTACCCGCCCGAACCCGACTGAACCCACCCTAACCCGCCTGATCCCACCCCGCGGTCCCCCCCCCCGAGGTGCCGAAACCGGCAAAACCGGCCAAACGGCCCCGATCTTACCCATTTTTCGGCGTTCAAACCGCCGCGTAGCTACCCCACCATCCTGATGCCCCCGAACCGCTGATCCCATGGGACGAAACAGAAATGGAATTGGAGGCCCCGATCATGAGTTACGTCCCCTTCTTTGCGGCCCCCGAGGCCGTGCGCTATAGCCCCCCAGGCGCCCCAGCTACCGACCGTACCCAACCGAACCCGACAGAACGCGTCCGTCGTGTGCCGATCCCGCCCCACAGTCCCCCCCGGGGCGGCGAATCAGGCCAAATGGCCCTGATCTTACCCATTTTTCGGCGTTCAAACTGCCGCGCGGCTAGTCCCGTGGGATGAAACGGAACTGGAATCTGAGGCCCCGATAATGAGTTACGGCCGAAACTGGAAAAACCGGCCATTTTACTTTGCGGCCCCAGAGGCCATGTGCCATAGCCCCTGCCCTGGACTGCACCCGACCGAACCTGCCCGCCGTGTACCGATCCCGCCCCGCGATCCCCCCCCCGGGGGCTGAAATCGGCAAAACGGCCCCGGTCATGCTCATTTTTTGGCGTTCAAACTGTCGGTCGGCTACCCCCAATCCCGATGCCCCCCCTCGGCTGGTCCCGTCGGAAGAAACTGAACCGGAATCGGAGGCCCCGATCATGAGTTAAGGCTGAAATCGGCAAAACCTGCCATTTTACTTTGCGGCCCCAGAGGCCTTGTGCCATAGCCCCCACCTTGGACCGCACCCGCCTGAACCCGACCGAACCCCCCCGCCTTGTGCGAATCCTGCCCCGTGGTCCCCCCCGGGGCACGAACCGCCCCCTAGGGGGCCGAAACCGGCAAAATGGCCCCGATCATGCCCATTTTTGGCGTTCAAACCGTCGCGCGGCTACCCGTCCATCTCGATTCCCCTGCCCGGCTGGTCCCGTTCGATGAAACAGAACCAGAATCGGAGGCCCCGATCATGAGTCACGGCCAAAACCGGCAAAATCGGCCATTTAACTTTGCGGCCCCAGAGGCCGTGCGCCATAGCCCCCGCCTCGGACTGCACCCACCCGAACCCGACCGAACCGGCTCGCTGTGTGCCGATCCCGCTCTGCGGTCCTGCCCGGGGCACGAAATACCCATTGGGGGGCCAATACCGGCAAGACAGCCCCGATCCTGTCCATTTTTCGGCGTTCAAACCGTTGTACGGCTACCCCCCATCCCGATGCCCCCGCCCGGCTGGTCCCGTCGGACGAAATTGAAACGGAATCGGAGGCCTCGATCACGAGTTACGGTCGAAACTGGCAAAATCGGCCATTTTACTTTGCGGCTGCAGAGGCCATGTGCCATAGCCCCCGCCCCAGACCGCACCCGCGCGAACCCGCCCGCCGTGTGCCGATCCCGCCCTGCGGTCCCCCTTGGGGCACGAACCGCCCCCCGAGGGGCCGAAACCGGCAAAACGGCCCCGATCATGCCCATTTTTTGGCATTCCAACCGCCGCGCGGCTACCCCCATCCCAATGCCCCCGCCCGGTTGGTCTCGTCGGATGAAACGAAACCGGAATCGGAGGCCCCGTTCATGTGTTTCGGCCGAAACCGAAAAAACTGGTCATTTTACTTTGCGGCCCTAAAGACTGTGTGCCATAGCCCCCGCCCCGGACCGCACCTACCTGAATTGCATTCTATCCCATTTTTTGTCACCTCAACTGGGATATCAATATTCTTTCCAGATCTCAAACTAATTACTTTGCAATGTTCTTTGCTCTCTCTCCTAGGGTCTTTTGTGTTGGTAGGTAGGCTTTCTTGAGTTCTACTGCTCATTGATATAGCTAGTTGTCCCATTTGATTCTTCAGGTTTCTCAAGGATACAGCTTGACTCTGCACAATTGCTTCATTATTTGCAATATACTCTTTAATCAGTGTTTCCATGAAGTGATTGGATCCTGACTGATTTGCTTTTGCCCTTGACTCTTCTGATGAAAACCAGGTGGCTGTGTGTTTCTATTCCGTCCATTTAATGCTGGAGCATTTCGATTATGACTGCTCCATGAGAAATTTGGGTGTTGTTTCCAGCCAGGGTTGTAAGTATTTGAATATGGGTTGTTCTGAGGTTGTCAATTGAAATTTCCCACATAGTTTACTGAAGCTGGATTCCTAGGACAACTATCAAAGTCATGCTCTTCACCACAGTATACACAAAAAAGTTCAACAACTTACTTTACTGTTGTTGGAGCAGATGTCAAGGTCTTTACCATGTTAGTCAATGAGGTTACTTGTGCTGATAAAGCTGTAATTGCATCAATGTTATGTACCCCTGCTGATCCTCTTGCCGCTGGTTGCCTGGCTGAAGGCCACTAGTAATTATTATTGGCAATTCTTTCCAGAATTTCATAAGCTTCAGTGTAAGATTTGGATAACAGAGCTTCATTTGCTGAAGCATCCACCATTAACCTTGTACTTGGATTCAACCCATTGTAGAAAGTTTCTAATTGTATGCAATAAGGAATACCATGATGAGGACACATTCTAAGCAATTCCTTGAATCTTTCCCAGGCCTTGTACTAACTTTCATCTTCTAGTTGATGGAAGGAAGTAATCTCATTCCACAACTTTGCATTTTTTGTTGGTGGGAAATATTTCATTAGGAGTTTATCAGCCAATTCATTCCATGTAGTGATGGAATCAAATAGTAACGAATTTAACCATGCTCTTGCTCGATCTCTTAAGGAATAAGGAAAGAGCCTCAACCTTAAGGCATCTTGTGTTGCTCCAGCAATCTTGAAAGGATCACTTACTTCCAAGAACAATTTAAGATGGAGATGAGGATCTTCATTTGGCAATCCGTTGAATTGCCCAACTGTTTGCAACATTTGAAACATCACTAGCTTTAACTCAAAATTTACAGCGTCTACTTCATGTCTGATGATGCCATGATGTAGAACTTGAGGAGTTAGCACAACATAATCTCTCATGGCTCTGTCTCTGTCATCAGCCATGTAAATAATATTGTTGTTGCCTGGCTGTCTTCCGTTAGCATGTTCATTATGTTCTTCTTGAATGTTAACTGGTTGTAAGGGCACGTGAGGGTTCAAATTTCCCTCATCCTGCAAATTATTCATGCCTGAAACAGTCTTTGAATTTTTTTGTTCTCTTCGCAATCTCCTGACAGTCCTTTCAATCTCAGGATTGAGTTGGAATACCACAGATCTGTCCTTACGCATGCACGTACCGATCTGCCAATCAATAGAATAAATCAAGTCAAATTTGGCGCTATCACGATTTACTTCACACTTTAAAAATAAACAATCAATCCCCGGCAACGGCGCCAAAAACTTGTTGGTAAATTTTATAAGCAATAACTATCAATGCCAATGTGTAAGTATACACAACAAGTAATAAAGTGATAAGTATTTAAGATCGTCTCCACAGTGATTGATGTTATTCAGAATACTATAGCACTCACAATAACGCACTCAACTTGAAACCAAAACAAACAATTGTCAAATAATTTCTATCGTAATCAATAATTAAAATAAGAACTAAATAAGACAATATTGTAATGAAATAAACTAGATTAATCGTGTCTAAGATTCAATGGAGAATATAGTAGTTAAATGATCAAACTCTCCTAATGGGGTGACTGTTGTTTACTAAATTAGCACCAGTTGTTAGAATAAGTGCTGCAGCACCGGGCAGAATAAATCAGCATCTTCAACTATCACATGTTGGAAGTCTCATACCTTTAAATCTACTAACAATGACCAGTTGCTCATATATTTATAGTATGACATTATAACATTTAATCTTTTTATCCTACAAGGTGAACATCTATATTTAGAGTGTCACAAATCTTAACTTCAAGTTTTGCCTTTATGGGATTCAAGATAACCTAATCTAGGAAACTCGACTTAAGAATAAGTAATACTCTAATAATGTCCGCCAAGACATGCCCTTTTGTTGCTCTATCTTAACTGAAACTATTAAATGGGTGGTCAACCAAAATAACAGTTATATTCATAAAAGCTATTAGAGTAAAATGCTACAGCAATACCATAACAACATATAAGAACAGTCAAGAACTCATTGGATTATTTGTCACTCAACTACAAGTAAATTTAGTTCATAATTTGAGTGAGAAAAATAAACATAAATATATTGGTCTCGAAATACATCAAATCAATTAAAGGAAGAAGATAAATTTAAGTTGAGCATGGTGAAAATCAAAGCCAAGTAATTCTGCACGATTCTCCAATGTTGCCGAAACAACACTCTTCAATTTTGATCTTTTTCTTCTTCATTCCTTCTAATTATTCTAATGATAATTTCCTTCGCCTCCTTTCTTTGTGGTATTGCCTCTTTTTTATATTATAAATTAGGGTAAACACAAGCCCATGAGCGTGCATGCGATAAATTAGGAAACATGTGCTGACCCGCGCTTAAGTTTTCTCCCGCATTTACTTCCAGATTGCTACAGCACGAGTTGCTTTAACATCCGCAACAGTATTGCATTGCTCCCGATTGTGCTTTTCTTCTTTTATGGCCGTCTTCTTTCCTTCTCTTGCTCATCTAATGTCTCAACATCCCCTCATAAATTAAGACTTTCCAAGAACCTACAATTATGCATATGTTTTTAGCACAAATTACTATGATTCAAGCAAAACTTATTAATACTCAACTAAAATGAATGTTTAAACAAAATGTAATCAAAATGTAATAAAACCATCTTATTTGTTCTCTAAATGATATTGATTCAAGTCTAGAATTGATGTAATAACTCTCATTTCCTAGAGTTATATTTCTCTAAATGATATTGATTCAAGTCTAGAATTGATGTAATAACTCTCATTTCCTAAAGTTATCACTCCCCCAAACTTAAACCATTGCTTGCCCTCAAGTAATGACACCTAATAACATTTTCCACAAACAAACATGCACACAACTTTAGCTCTTTTATCAAATTTGCAAGGATTCTTCCACCTTCAGATCACAATCCCAATCATACAAAATGCTCATAATAAATCAGTTCTAGACTTGAGCTTTTTTCTATCCATAGCGCGTGTGTGCTCTTTCGGTTGAATTCCAGATATGCTATAACATCACCAATGGACTGCATGAATTTCAGCAGTGAGAATACTTTATTCATAAATGAGGTAACAAAACTTTCACATTCTCAACTGTGACAATTTTAGGATTTGACAAACTAGGGAATATTCAACCTCCTCACTGTGACATTTATCTTTCATGTAAATGTCAATCAATTGTAATAATGACACTCAATTACTTAAACCATTACAGATCAGAGTTTCCGCAGCAGTAACTATAATGTAATCTTATCTAGAGGTATCTTTTACTCAAGGCTGAACATGGGGCTCATGAACAGACCTGGCTACTCAATGCCTTAGACAGAGGAATTTTTTTTATTTTTTTATTTTTTTTATAACTGCGCTACAGCATTGCTCATAACTCTTGCTACCTTTGAACACAATTCTGCATATGGGGTACATACTCAGATCTGGTTACTCAGCAACTTGAGCCATTAGAACAAATTCTATTTCATAGAAATCACAGTTAATCAAACTTGCTTCTCCCCCTAAACTTAGGATCTTTTCTATTTTTTTGGCTTTGCTCTAGCAGTCTCATACAATTCAACCAAAATTTAAGTGTCAGGACAGAATTTCACTTTCATCTATAACTTATCTCTACTTGGCATTCTCATAAATACTGAATAACACTCAATTTATCTTCATTAGGTATTCAAATCCATACAAAAATAACATATAACAGAGCTTCACACAACACATACATAAATACATGCATTCGGAAACAACCCCCCCAAACTTAAGAGATGCTGTGTCCTCACAAGCATACAGAACAAATGCACACAACTGGACAAGGATATGGAAGACTTTAGAAAATACCACACAAATTGACAAACATAAAACTTTTTTTTTATAAGAACTAGTAAGGAAAGAGTACTCCCCTATGGTGGGGATTGCAGCACATGATGGGATGCTGTCAGCGCTTCTTGGATGCACTGCGCAGCTTATCCTTTGGTGAAGCTTGTGGGGAAGTAGCTGGCAATGACTTTGTCTTTTTCGTCGCGAGGCTGGTGAGAGGAGTTGTGTATGGGATTGCTGTAGCAGGGCCTTTAGAAGTACTGCCTTTTCTTTTGTTGGATTGTCGCGGGTTGATGCGAACAGGCTGGCTAGGAGTTTGCCGATGAGGAATTTGAGTTGCGGCATCAGCTGCCTGGCCCTCAGCTGTAATGGCTGCAATGATCGCTAGTAGTTGCTTGGCTTGCTCAGGTGTAGGCGTAACTTTGGCTGCTGCAGCAGCTAGCTCGACATTAACTTGCTCCATTTCATCTGCAGAGTCTGGAGGTGTTGCCATTTTTGCTTTACCCTTGTCCTTTCCCTTGCTCGCAAGGACTGGAATAGATGGTTCCTCTTCAGGGTCTTCCTCATCCTCTTCTTGAATAATGTACTGCTTCCTAGTTTTGGACTGGGTTGGGATGGTTTGTTCATCACGTTCTTTCTCTGAATTGTCTTTTGCCTCTGAGGGTGAGCTATCAGTCTCAGACTTGTCACCTTCGTCCTCAAGTGGGTCAGATGGTTTAGCATCTTCGAATTCGACTTCTGCTTGTGGTTCAACTGTAGTTTCTTCTGCTGGTTCATCTGTAGCAGTGGTTTCTTCACTGGCTTCTGCTGGAGCATCTGTAGCGTTGGTGCCAAAATTGTTTTGCTGGAGCAGTGACTTAGAGAAGTTCCAGTGAATGCGTTTCATGTACAGGGAAAATTGGTGTAGGTGGTTGTCCAGGTGTTGGAGATAGTTCCAAAACTGATCGTTCTCCCGCTGCTATGCTTCTGTACATTGAGTTATACTTGTGCTGAGTGCCTGGATGATTGTTCTAAGCCAAGAGCTCGTCTTGCTCCTGTCACAGCAGCTGGTTCAGTAGTTGTTCCAACACTCTCACCAGCAACTCTCTCAATGGTTTGTGCCGTAAAGGCACCATCATTCTTAACATAGTCATCTCTAGCGTCAAGACGAACACTTGAAACAAATTGGCGTAAAATTCTTTGACTACTTGAAGCACAAGATCACGAGGGTGATTGCAAAACTCTAACCATCCTCGCTTTGCTGCAGCATTATGAATTGTTTGTACAATTTCAGTGAGTTGTTTTGGAAATTGAAACCCTTTCTCTTCTAGAATCTTACGCGGCTCTATGAATTCTTCATATTTTTCTTCGGCGTGGTAGCTTTGGAAGCGTGACAGATCTTTGAGGCAGCTGGCTGTTTTCTTATACCTCGACATTGCTGTAGCAGTAACAAATTGAAGTTAATGTGCCTGAGAGTAAAAAGAGTAGAAGAGTTTAAGAATTGTTAGAGTTGTCTTTGCGAAGGAGATGGGGAATAGTAGCGTAGAGCACTAAGCACAATGACTCCTTTTTATAATGGACTTTAATTTGAAGATTAATACGGTAACTAAAGATAATTGAGGGAATAAAATATTTAAATTAAATGTGTATATCCCCAAAATTATCGGCCAGGGAAACTCCTGTTTTTTTATGGTGACCTTGCGCCGCTTGTGGGAAGGCGTGTACAGAAGGCCGATCAAAATTCCAAGGCAACTCCAGGGAGGCCCATGCGGAAAGGCCAAAATAGGTGTGCTTCAGCCTTTGGCCTTCGAGCCTGAGGGGAGGAGTTGGGTATCTCCAAAAAGTAACCATGTTTATTTCCCTTGGGCATCGCTTGGGCCAGCGGGAGTGCTCCCAAGCAGTGCCCCACCGCCTTGGGAAGCTCTGATAGTTTTTTAGAAATTTATCCCAAAATTATGTAGAAAAAATCAATTTTCATTAAATTTTATAAAAAATTCTGCCAAAACGACTTTGGGGCTCCAAAATGAATTTTATTTATTTTGTCGGCTTCGCGTCGCTCGTGGGAAGGCACGTTCCTAGGTAGCCCCAGAGAGTCCCGTTAGGAAGGCCAAAACGGGCGTGCTATATCCTTTAGTATTGAGGCCCGAGGGAAGGAGTTTTGTTTCTCTAAAAAAATAACCATGTTTCTTTCCTCTGGGACATCCCTTGGGCTGGCAAGAGTTCTCCCAAGCAGTGCTCCACCACCACAGCGAGGCTCTGATAGTATTTTGGGAATTTATTCAATAATTATGCAGACAAAATCGATTTTTATTGGAGTTTTAGAAAACGTTATGCCAAAACCACTCCGGGGCTCCAAAAAGTTTCCTATATTTTCTAGCAGCCTTGAGTCGCCATTGGGAAGTGCATGCAAATGGCTAGGTCAAAGTCCTAAGGAAGCCTCAGGGACACCCATGAGTGAAGTGTGAAACGAGTGAGCTATATAGCCTTTAGCCTTGGGGTCTGAGGGGAGGAGCTGGGTTTCTCTCTAAAAGTTTCCTTGGTTTTTTCCTTTGGGTCATCCCTTGGGCTGGCAAGAGTACCCAACTGCCGCGGCGAAGATCTAATAGTTTTCTGGGAATTTTTTCCAAACTTATGCAAAACAAATTGATTTTTTTAAAAATTTTAGAAAAACTTCTGCCAAAACCACTCCGGGGCTTTGAAATGACTCTCGTTTATTTTGGCGGGCTCGCGTCCCTAGTGGGAAGACGCTTGCATAAGGCCAACTTAAAGTTCCAAGGCAGCCCCAAGCAGGCCCATAAGGAAAAGCCAAAACGGGTGAGCTATCGCCTTTCGCCTTGGAGCCAGAGGAGAGGGGTTGGGTTTCTCTCCAAAAATAACTCCATTTCTTACCCCTGAGACATCCCTTAGGTTGGTGGGAGTGCTCCCAAGTAGTGTCTCACCACCACGAGAAGGCTTTGATAGTTTTTTGGGAATTTATTCGAAAATTTTGCAAAAGAGAGAATTTTTTGGAATTTTAAAAATAATTCCGCCAAAACCATTGCCAGGCTCCAAAACGACTCTCATTTTTTCAAGGAGGCTCACACGACCCATGGGAAGGAGCATGCAGAAGGGAAGGTCAAAGTTCTATGGCAGCTCCAGGGAGGCCCATGAGGAAAGGCCGAAATGGATGTGCTATAGCCTTTAGGCTTGGGACCCGAGAAGAGGAGTTGGGTTTCTCTCCAAAAGTTTCCTTGTTTTTTTCCTCTGGGTCATCCCTTAGGGCGGCAAGAGTGCCCCACCACCACGGCGAAAATTTGATAGTTTTATGGGAATTTATTCCAAACTTATGCAACAAAATCGGTGGCCAAAACCTCTCGGGGGCTCTAAAACAACTCCTATTTTTTATGGCGGCCTCGCGTCGCCCATGGGAAGGCGCGTGCAGAAGGGCAGGTCAAAGTTGCAAGGCAACTCTATGGAGGTTTATGAAGAAAGGTCAAAACGAGTGTGCTATAGCCTTTGGCATTGAGGCCCAAGGGGAGGAGTTGGGTTTCCGTCCAAAAATAACCTTGTTTCTTTCCCTTAGGACATCCCTTGGGCCGGTGGGAGTGCTCCCAAGCACTGCCCCACTGCTGCAGCGAGGCTCTGATTGTTTTCTAGGAATTTATTCCAAACTTATGTATAAAAAATCAAAATTTTCAGGAATTTTAGAAAAACAATCGGCCAAAACCACTTCGAGGCCCCAAAACAACTCCTGTTTTTAATGGCAGCCTCGCGTCGTCTGTGGGAAGGTGCGTGCATAAGGCCTGGTCAATGTTCCCAGGTAGCCACAGGGAGGCCCGTGAGAAAAGGCCAAAATGGGTGTGGTGTGCTATAGCCTTTTGTTTGGGGGCCCGAGTGGAGTAGTTGTGTTTCCTTCCAAAAGTAACCTTGTTTCTTTCTCATGGGACATTCCTTGGGCCGGTGGGAGTGCTCCCAAGCAGTGCCCCATCACAACGTGGAGGCTTTTATAATTTTTTGGAAAATTTTAAAGAATTATGCAGAAAAAATAAGTTTTTCTTGGAATCTTTGAAAAACTTCCGCCAAAACCACTCCAGGGCTAAAAAATGACTCTCGTTTTTTCTAGTGGCTTTGCGTTGCCAGTGGGAAGGCGTGTACAGAGTGCCGGGTAAAAGTTCCAAGGCGGCCATAGGGAGGCTCATAAGGAAAGGCCAAAAAAGGTGTACTATAGCCTTTGGCCTTGAGGCCCGAGGGGAAGAGTTAGGTTTCTCTCTAAAAGTAACTTTGTTTCTTTCCCTTGGGACATCCCTTGGGCCGACGGAAGTGCTCCAAAGCGGTGCCTCGCTGCTGCAGGGAGGCTCTGATAGTATTTTGAGAATTTATTCTAAAAATTATGCAAAAAAAATTGATTTTTGTTTAGATTTTAGAAAAAATTCCAACAAAACTAACTTTGGGCTCCAAAACGGCTTCCATTTTTCTGGCTACCTCGCGTCACCAGTGGGATGGCGCTTCAGAAGGCCGGGTCGAGATTCTAAAGCAGCCCCAGAGAGGACCATGAGGAAAAGGCGAAATGGGCGTGCTATATCCTTTAGCTAGGGGCTGAGGGGAGGAGTTGAGTTTCTTTTTTAAAAAACAACCCTTTTTCTTTCCCCTGGGGGCATCCCTTAGGCCAGTGGAAGTGCTCCCAAGCAGTACCCCATCGTAGTGGGGAGGCTTTGATAGTTTTTTGGGAATTTATTAAAAACATATACTGAAAAAATAAGTTATTCTTGAAATTTTAGACAAAAGTTCCGTTAAAACCACTCTGGGGCTTTAAAACAACTCCTGTTTTTTCTGGCGGCCTTGCGTCGCCCATAGGAAGGCGGTTGCAGAAGGCTGGGTCAAAGTTCCAAGGCAGCCTCCAGGAGGACCATGAGGATAGACCAAAATAAGTGTGCTATAGCCTTTTGTCTTGGGACCCGAGGGGTGTAGTTGTGTTTCCCTCCAAAAGAAACCATGTTTCTTTCCCCTAAGACAACCCTTGGGCTGGTAGAAGTGCTCTTAAGTAGTGCCTCATCACAGTGGGGAGGCTTTGATAGTTTTTTGGGTATTTATTTTAAAAGTATGGAAAAAAAATAAGTTTTTCTTGGTATTTTAGAAAACAATTCTGCCATAACCACTCCAAGGCTGCAAAATGACTCCCATTTTTTCTGGTAACCTCGCGTCGCCCATGGGAAGGCACGTATAGAAGGCCGGGACAAAGTACCAAAGCAGCCCCGGGAGGCCCATAAGGAATGGAAAAAACAAGTGTGGTATAGCCTTTGGCCTTGGGGACTGAGGGGAAGAGTTGTGTTTCTCTACTAAAGTAAACATGTTTCTTTCCCCCGGGACATCCCTTGGGCCGGTAGAAGTGCTCTCAAGCAATGCCCAACTATTGCGGGGAGGCTCTTATAGTTTTTCGAGAATTTATTAAAATTTATACAGAAAAAATCGAGTTTCCTACACTTACACTTTCTTAAATACAAGATTTTTCTCACACACAATCTATATGTTTACAAATATATGCCCAAGGTGTGATTTAAAGAGTGAATGAACAAGTTAAAACTCGAGAAATATTATATTGTCAATAATATGCTCTCTGGTATGGATTCACTTTGATTTGGATCTAATGCAACATTTTTATAGTTGGAGTTGAAAACTAGCAATTGTTGACTTTCTGCACAAAGTCGGATCACCGTTAAGCCTTATCGAATCGTCGTTTTCACTTGAGCAAGTTACCATTGTGATATAATTTTAAATTGTGATATCACCGTTTTCTAGATGTCGGATGGTCGTTAGCTTTCAGAAACTAAACTCTAATTCTGTTCGATGTCAGTTAGCCATTATCTCCCAAACGATTAGCCGTTTGCTCCAGTGATTACTACAATAAACTTATTTTTCAAAATTATAGTTTGTCTTAAAACTTTCTATAATTATAATATGGCCTAAATCGTCATAAAACTTTACAAATAGATCCATTTCTAGAGTTTCGAAGATTTCTAAAACTTTTTAAAATTATACTATAACCTAAAACTTTATAAAATTTTTTAAATAGGTTAATTTCTAGAATTTCAAAACAATACTTGTTGATTTTAAAGTTGTCAAAAAACTTTCAATTTAAACCATTAACTTGAAAATAACCAATTTCATGAAATCACTTTTCCTTTAAATATAAAACCTTTATATTATCAAAATAATGATTTATTTAAAATGTATGAAAAATAATTTGGACTTTTAGAAACCTAATCATTCTTAATTTTGTTTGTTATCATCAAAATCAACATTATAAATACATAAATGTTAACACTGTTGTATACCAATAAGCATTTATATATTTTATACACCTTGTCTATTGCACTTATATTTTGCTTGTGTGCAAAAAATGGATATTAAGATACTGCAGCATGTCAACTATTGTTTAAAGTAGTTGGATCATTCTCTCAATTCGTTTTTCGTTTTACGTGGGAAGCCTTTGTTAGAAAATACTTTAATTATGCCAATTTACAACGGAGGAAAATGGTCACAATATATGTTATTTTTGTTGATATTTTCATTGTAGCCCAAGTTTAGTTTGGATTGATTTGAGTATAGTTGTTTAAGCAAACCCAATCAGATAAAAATGTAATCCAATCCATTGGATGAAGTACATGGAAATATATTATTATGTTTCAAACGTTTTAATGTGCTATTTAAGCAAATGAAATTATCGTAGCATATAGCATAAGGAGAATGAACTCTTATGCCATGTTTGGTTTGAAGAAAAGGAAAGGGAAAAAATGGAATTGAGAGGAAAGGAGAAGAAAAGAATGGAAAGTAGTAGTGAAATTATATTTTATTATTTGGTTTGATATAAAATTTGATAAGGAAAATAATTATAATTTATTTTCTTTAGCCAAACTTATCACCTTAAATATTAAAGTATTTATATTGTAATAATAAATGATGGTCTGGTGGCTGGCGGCGAAGGTCCGATGGAGGTCTGACGACTTTCCAATGAGGTCCAGCAACGTCGGCAGTGGTTCGGCAACGTCCGGCGGTGGTACGACTTTCCAGAGAAAGTCCAGTGACGGTCCAGCGAAAATAAAAAGAGAATTTAAATTACTTTCTTCTCCTCCATTCTCTCATCCCATCCTCAAAAAGCTTCATAACTCTTCCAACCAATTAGAGCTTGAATAGGCATGGGTGCAATATCTCTCACTCCAATAAATATACAGGGGCTGAGGCGAGTTGGGGTATTGTTGATCTCCTGTGTTTGAAAACTTGTAAAAGTTAAAAAACATAATTAGTGAGAAGTTAGATATTCATTGTATTTTGTATCAGCTCCGGAAAGAAGTTAAGATTTGGTTGTAAGAACGAACCAATCACATATCGTAGGTGTATTCTAACCACGTTGATGCCAAACCAACTATGGGAGAAACTTATAAGAAATTATCCTATAGTGAGTACAAATAGAAATAAGCAAAATATATAAAAAGTCCTTAAGGGTATCAAAAAGATGTTGAAGCAGCTGGACACAAGTTTTTTTTTTTTTACCACTAGTATGTTGAAGGTAGAACAGAAAAGAATCTATTTCAGTAACTTTAATGCCTGAGAGGAGTATATTCTTTTATTTTTTATGTGGTGAAAAAAAACATGTTAAAGACAGTTTACAGATCATATTGCCCTATTTCTAAAATTTTAGTAGCAAGTTGCGAATGACTAGTATAAAATAAGAAGTAGCTAACAAACATATCAAGCCATAAGCAAACCAAAAGCATAAATATTTTTATTTGAAATAACAACAAGCTATCAAACATAGCAAGCTACAGAACTCATGAGAATTTAAAAAATCAAAGCTGCCATTTTTTCAATTATAAAATACAGAAGAAATCCCCAAGATACATAAAGCACAATGTTTTGAAATTGATATCTTTAGTTTCCATAATGTGAAAAGAAACAAACAAGTAGAGAAACAACACCCCATCCCCTAAATCTCACCTCTGTTACATAATTAACAAGGCAGGCCTTGCTCCAGAGGGCTGTTGCAGATGTGAAAGATTTCAATATTCATACTCCACTGATGGTCTCATACGAAAAGGTAGAAGTTAGCATTTCAGAGATTATGAGATTCGTTATAACTACAAAATGCACTACAAAATTTTATCACTAGATAACATAAAAATTAAAGTGCGTATGTAATTGTACTAGAAAGTTTTAATTTTTTATAATGTCAAAGTTGAACAAACCTCATGGATGATGCAGCAACCGCAACAGCAACAGCTTGAAAAGAGGAAGTAGAAACAGGTGACGAGTATTAGTACTACTGTATATGGTACACTAGTGAAACTGAAACGGGTATACACTAGTGACCACAGCTGTAAAGCCAAGAAACAGTAAAGTAAGTAATTATTCCCCAGTGCTTTGGCTTTGCCAACATCTATTTCTTCTATCTCCGCCCCTTTTTCGTGTGCAAATTCCAGAACTGTTTATTTATGAGTGGCATCATCAGAAAGCTGAGAATAATGGAAATCACAGCAGGTCATGAACTCTGCAGCATCATCCTCTTAGAAGCAAAGGGTGGCAAGGGATTCCTTAAACCGTTGTCTGTAGACTCCGCAGCATCTGCAGTAGAATCAAAAGTTGGCATAGTTAAATGATTCTTTTAAAAAACAAAAAAAGATTAACGAAGTAAAGGCTGCAGCTTTGAACAGATTAGAAAACCATTTAAAAATTGGCATTCTAAAAAGTTAGCTTAAAACCTTGGCCATCTGAATCAGAGTAAGAAAGATAATTTGAGATATGCAATAGCAAGGCGAGGGAACAAGAATGCACGAACATAAGTGAAGCAGTTTGATTTTAACAGCAAAATATACCAATGGTAGCAAAAAAATACTTGCAATATGGAAATGTAAATCAGGACAAGGAAGAATTATCTGGAAACAAAGCGAGAGAAAAAAAAAAAAAGGCTCCACAGCACAAGTCACACCCAGAGAATTTGTGCCAATTGTGTACCCATAATTCCGGTTCCGGCAAAGACAAAGTGAAGAAGTATAAAGATAAGAGGACATAGAATACGAAATTAGGTGACAAAACAATGATTTTTTGGGGGAAAGAATAAGAAATTAGGTGGTGGGAGTTGAATGGGGACCGCAGAGGATAACAAGGTTTGGGGGGGAAGTTGAAATAGTGTGCTTCATTTGTGCGGAATAATGCCGGGGCACCATGAACCTAATCACACACGCCAATCACCAGAATTTTTGTTTGGCACAAGCATATAAAACAGCCCGTGATAAGGCACAGGAAGCATCAGCTACTACTGGTTACCCGAGAGGAGACGAGGGAATAGAGAAACAATGAATGCGAACCGGAGAGGATAATACGTTTTTTGGGGGAAGTTGAAAAATTGTGTTTCATTTGCGCGGAAATATGAGGAAAGGACCGTTTTATAATAAGGTAAAAGAAACGGTGCGTTTTAGTGCCATTGGCGCCCGATGCACAGCTCGGAAAGGGTCGAAGTTTTTGAAATGCGATAACTTTGTGCTCGGAGGTCCGATTGAGGTGTTTTTTTTTTTT
>MKYO02003607.1:10230-20876 GCA_002013955.2 Citrus medica
AAGAAGCTAAAAATGTGCAAAGATGCACCAATACTCAGGACCTGTTTTTGTATCAAAGAAAAAAGATGGCCAACTCCAGCAATACCCACCATCTTCATCAAATTCCAACATAGCAAGTGTGACAAGCTAGGTAACTGCACAAGTAAAGATAACATCATCAAAACATGGTGGGGAAAATGATCTTAAAACATCTCTCTTGCAATTACCACATACTTTTTTGAAAGCTCATTGATGTGATGCAATGGAGCTTTTTTTATGATATGCACAACTTTTGGTTTGGCTTTAAGCACAATCAAAATTCAAAGATATCAGTGAAGCAAGCAAACATGCAGCTAGCCGCTCTAATTGCATGCACGTGTGCTACACTAACTATTGAATCCAAGTAATATATAGTAGAGGTTGTCATATCAATTATAAGAATTCCATAAGGTCTAAACAAAAGTGTAAGTATATAAGGCTGTATGAAAAAGAATTGAGTGAGATTTTGGTGTTTTGAAAATAAAACTTGAGTACCTAAAGTGATTTTGAGGCAATGTATGATATAATTAATTCTAAGTGTAAGCAAATGATAAAAGTAAATTAGTAAATTCATCAAAGAAATGAAGTTCACGCCTTTCCTCATGGAAAGCTTTTCAAGCAATCTTAACTCCTACGTGCTTGAATGGAGAATGAAACACTGCAAATCAGATGAAAGATTTGACTGCTAACTATAAGCAAAGGCGCAGACTAAACTAAATTTCTTTAGTAATGAAAGTATTGATGTGTATGTTGACTATTTAAGTATAAGACTAGAATAGCAACAAATTTTAAGATGCTGATATGGAAATCAAAAGTAATATAGGGAAATCAAAGTAATTCTAAAACAGAGCAAAAAGGTTACTATCATTGTGAAAGGTGACTTTTTCATATGTTTACAATGATCCGATAAAAGTAAATCATATTATTGAATAAAAAATTTGATGGATGAAAATATGGAAATATACTACAATGAAACATCTGAAAATTGCATCAAACAATTCCTCGCAAGCCTTAATTTTTGCAGCTTTATATGATACCTAAAGTGTCTATTTGTATGCAAGAATGACAAACTATCAATGCAGTTAACACTTATTTTGGACAATCAACAAGTTTGGAAGCTACAACTACAATTATCTACAACTTTATATGATAACTTAGTCCATTGTATAAGATCTTATGATGCTATTGATGTTTGCTAATAGAAAATGAAAAGGTAAAACCCAACTCTCTGTCCACCAAGTGAAAAATAAAATCATCGCATTGAGTAGCAGGAAATATGATTAAAATGCAAAACCATTCTTGGCATAAGGCTTTGGAGCATAGATTGATAAGTAAATCATAGGAATTGAAAAGAAACGTTGCCAAAAGCATAGCTAATAGATAGAGTTTTAATAATATATCCAGGCTGGTCAGAAAGGTAAAATAAATCCTGCACATCCTACAACTAGCTTCAAAAACTCAGTAAAATTTCAATATTGAAGCTATTCATATGATACCAATTGCAAATGAAAGATTAATAATATATAATATGGATTTGAACAACATTTTGCAAAAAAACCACAGCCAATAGACGCAATCTTTATATCCAAGTTGGTTAGAAAGGTGAACTAATATGGATTGAAAAGAAATTTTGCAAAAAATTACAGCCAAATTCAAAAAATCATAACTAATTGAGTAAGCAAAACTAAGCTAAGCAGATAAGGCCTTTGCAACAAAACTTGTACAGTAACTAAATGCATCCAAAAACAGAGCATCAAAGTCAAGCTAACCTCAGAAGTAGCATTATTATCTATTAAAGTCTTTGCTCCAACAAATGTCCATGAAGCAAACATGTTACTTTTCCTCAAAGAATCAAGTATTAAAATACCCAAATCGACTGTGTTGGCTGCGATAACATCAATGGAAGCATAGGTGCAAAGCCCTCGGCCAACAAAGAAGATCGACCGCACAAGAACTGAGAAGAAAATAATTGGATCCCCAATTTGAAGATTGAACAAAATGTTAAGGTGATTAGCCGCACAAGAACAAAATCGAAATCATTCTATAGGTTCAGATTTCGTTCATTTCAACAAATTAATACATTTGAGCACATAACTTTTAAGGAAAAATTCTATTTTTCCAACACAATGAACAAATTTTAGATAAACCTTTAGTGCTTAGAACTGCACCTTTAGTGTTGAAATTGACAAAACAATTTAATTAAATTGACATGCAAGAGAAAATAAGGAGAATAATTGCATGTGTTAATAAAAAAATTGAGCTTAATCAATGGTGGGTTTTCAGTTAGGGTTTTGAAATGCAACGGTGGCAGCACACATTCAGTGGGTTCCTCATGTGGATCTCGATGATGGCCAAATCGATGGTGGGTGACAAGGCAAATCGATGCCGGGACATGAGACAAAATCAACGCTGTTACTAATGTAAGGATTTGAGACGATAGGTTGTTACGAGAGTGAAACCGTGTGAGGGTAAGAGATGTTTCAGTTTTGGATGAACACTTGGGAAAAAAAACCGATATGAAGTGTTTTGTGTTTATTCATTGTTATTTACTTTTTCTCTAAACGCTACCATTTCTTTTTTTTTTTAATTTTTTATTTATCTTTTTTGACAAAATCATTTTAAATTTTTAAGTCAAATCTTCAAAAATAAAGTCAAAATAAAAATTTATTTCAAATTTCAAATTTTAAGTCAAATCACTATCATAGACTAGTCATTAATTTATGATAATCTAAATATTTATCTCAAATCAGTCTTATTATTATGATAGGACAAATTTTTATCGTATTTTATTGACATAAATTTTTTTTATCACAAGTCTGTCATATTTATGTAAAATAAGAGACTTAGGCTAAGAATCGTCACACATGTACATGTCATCGTAGGTCATTTTTCTTGTAGTGTATATCTTAACTTTAAGTATATCATTACTCTAACTTTAATTAAATAAAGAAAAAGAGTAATGATATGTTTATAAAGTTTGTATTCAAAATTATTTGGTACTTGGCGGTGTCATCCGAGGATTGTAGCCTAAAATTTTATCCAATTGGGCATATTCAACAACATTTAATATAATTTAGAAAATTTTAAATAATAATATAAAAGGTAACTACTATTTCGTTTGATAAATATTTTTACCATGACAATTGTCGTCAATTGGTTTTTATGTTTTCAAAATGATGTTTCCTTGTCTTTATAAAATGCATTTTTTTTATTTATACTAAAAGAAGAAACTTGGGATTTTTTCATTTATTTTTTATTACTCTCTTATTTTTAATTTTTCAAGCTACTTTTTTTATTTGGTAATGTTGTCTCAACTTAAATTTTTTATCTTGAAATTATTAACTTAGTTTTGTATCTTTTTGATAAATTCAACCTAATAATGTATATTCATAGTGAATATGTAGTATGTTAACTCCTAGTTGAGTCACTATTTACGTTTGGCAAAACCAAACTATTTTAATGCCAATGTTGATTTAAAAGAGAGAAAGAAGTCTTCCCATCACATGTCACTATAATTTGACTAATTAATTTTATTCATTCAGCTCGCATTTCTGTTAAGCACGTGCATGCATGTATCATACAATTGCATGCGGCTAGCATGTAGTTTTTGTCTTTATCACCAAAGTGGGCACCTAAGCCATTAAATTAGAAAATTTGAAATAGTTGTTGAATGGTCGCCATGACTTTTGCTATAAAAATAAATGCATGCTTGGTGAGCATCAATAAGTGAGCTCTCTGTGAGAGAGTACAGAGAAAGGGAGCATATTTGCAATTAAACTGTTAGAAATTTTGGGAGAACGTCTCTTTAGGTGATTAGTTGGATTCTATATTATTTATGAGAGAATATGTGTCTTAGAGAAAATGTTACTTTTAAGAGTATGTGAGAGTATTGGGAAAGTGAAGTTTTGTTATTCAAATTTGTACTTTGTTAATTGTTAAAACAATTATTCTCTCTTACCTTCATGAATGTGGGCTTTATTATCAAGCTAACGTTAAATCCTATACTCTTTATTTTTCTATGAATATTTGGTGCGTATTTGATGCATTGAAAATTTAATGTTCTAATATCCGTTGATCCTAACAAATACTAGAGTAAAGGAATGGATAAATTTCACGTTAGTTAAAAAGAATACTGTGAAAATAAAAGGTTAAGCTAATTGATTCCCTAGAATGCCAATAATTAATTAAATTCAAAAACTCACACAGAGCTTTGAAAATTGCCTTCAAAAGGTTCGATTTTCCTCAAGGAAAGCTTGTTGTACTTGAAATACTAACTACCCAGCCCAAGAGGGGAGTGAATTGGGTTTTTAAAATTTTAAGCAACTAAAACTTAATGCAAATTAAACAAAGTAATAAAATTCGAAATAAACAAATTAAAATGCAATCAAAAGTAAGGAGATAGAGTAAGAGAGAGCAAACACGTGATTTTTTACGTAGTTCGGCCAACCATGCCTACGTCCACACCTCCAAGTGCACTGGGCTTGATGATTCCACTAATGGAGCCTCCGAGGCTTCAACAACTCTTACAATTGACTTCCAAGGTGCCAATAGACTTTTACAACAAGAGATTATCCGTAATCTCTTAACCCCAGTGTATCCCAATACTTATCATCACTCAAAAACAAAGATTATAAATGTATAAGTGCCAATAGACTTTTACAACAAGAGATTATTCGTAATCTCTTAACCCAAGTGCATCCCAATACTTATCATCACTCAAAAACAAAGATTATAAATGTATTTTCTCTCACACAATGTATATGGTTATGAATCAAAGAAACAAAAACAAGTTTAAAGCTCAATAATGTTTGTATTCTTAGTAGCAAGCTCAATGATAACTCTTGGATCTCTCCTTATTTGAATTTGATTGAGTCATTTTATAGTTGGAGGTAAAAACTTTGACTTTCTAACTAAAATCGGATTGTCATTAACAGCTATCGGTTAACCATTTTGACAAGTCCAAATGACCATCGTGTTGAGATTTCAAATAGTTGGTTCACCATTTGACGCTATCAGTTAGCCGTTTATTTCTAGACACCCGCAAAATATTTTTTGGCTATCCGTTCTTACTAAACGGTTCACGGTTACAATATGAAAATTATCGGTTCACCGTTTTTCGTAAATGGTTCACCGTTATTTTATAGAATCATCATTTTAACAACCTTTTGTAAAACATGCTTTTTGGAAATTATTGGTTTGCCATTTTCAACAAACAATTAGTCATTTGCTACAGTGATTGCTACTGTGGAACTATTTTCTAAAATAATTATTTTACCCTAAAACTTTTTATATTTATAATACGGCCCAAATCTTCATAAAACTTTACAAATAAGTCAATTTCTAGAGTTTCAAAAAATTTTCAATTAGACCATGAATTTGAAAATAAACTAATTTCATTTATTTAAAAAGTATAAAAAATAATTTAAGCTTTACATGTTTGAAAAATAATTTAAGCTATTAAAAATTTAATCATTTTTAATCTTATTTGTTATCATCAAAATCACTGTTATAGACACATACATGTTAACAACACTCACCAATTGAGAATCTGTCTTTGGTTAGTGTAGCCCAGATAATCTCCCACCAAAATTCTGAAAGCTTGACATCTTTTATTTGCATCAATTTTAAAATATTTGATGTCCTTCTTTATAGACTCTTGTGTAGCTGTATGAATCTTTTGAAGTTGCCCAATAAAGTCTTTTGTCTTGCTTCTTTTGTGAACTAAATCTAGAATTGGGGCTTAGTCGATAAGTTCTCGTCGATTATATTCGTAATTCACTTGAAAGGGACTTAAACCAGTACAATGCTTATCAAAACAGTTATAAGTAAACCGAACTTGGTATAGCTAGACTACGTAGATGGTTTCTTAAGAGCAGTTGATAACCTCAGTTTGATCATCTGTGTGTGGGTGGTAAGAACTTTTAGAATTCAGGCGAATATATTGTCAACTTGCATAATGTCCTCCAAAAATGGCTAAGAAATTGTGTATCTCGATCAGATGCTATAGAACTTGGTAAACTATGCGATCTATAGATTACTTTGAAGAATAAGCGAGTAACCTTCAAGACGTTTATTGTTTTCTTGCATGCAATAAACTGAGTCATTTTTTAGAATCGATCCACAACAACAAATATTGAATCTATACCCGTTTGAGAATGGGGTAATGCCAAAACAAAATCCATGCTAATGTCAGCCCAAGGTTGCATTGGAATTGGCAGCGGCAAATATCATCTAACATTAGTTGCAATATGATTGGAAACCTAACAAAATACAACAATTCTTAACATAATGATAGACATCATAGTAAGCAAAAAATAAGTGCTGGGTATTAAAGCCAAAGTTTTATCACGACCCTTATGCTCTTTTTTATATAGTTTTGCAATTATCTTTAGTTTTAAATTTGTGTCAAGAATGCATAATTGATTACCTTTGAAAAGGAATATGCAAATGATAGTCTAAATTGCACCTTGTAATAATGTCTTCTAATATAGGAGCAATATAAGGGTCAGTAGCATATAACTCTCAAAATGTGTCAAATCTGAGGGCTAGATTATGCATTCATGTCAATAAGAAAGTTCGTCCACTAAGTACATTTACTATTTTCTTAGATTTACTAGAAGTATGCTTTACTACGAAACTAAACGGTTGAAGGAATGTTGTCCACATGGCGTTCTAATGAGAAACCTTTTCTTCACTATTGAGATGTTTTACAACAGAATAATCAGTGTATAAAACAAAGTCTCGATGAATCAGATAATGATCACCAATGTTTTAATTCCTGGACCACTACATAAAATTTCATATCATAAGTGTTGTAACATGCCATTGTTCCATTCAAATTCTCACTAAAATAAGCTATAGGCTTACTCTGCTGGGCAAGAACAACTCTAATGCTTATTTTGGATGCATCGCAATGCACCTTAAAAGTGTGAAAAAATCTGGTAAGGCAAGTACTCGATAGTAGTTAATTTCTCTTTGATAATTTCAGCCTTAGTAGCTGCTTATATCTAAGAGAATTGTACCTTTTCATGAATCTGTGATTGATGCCATAATAGTACTAAAATGAGGAATGAATTGCTAGTTAAAAAAAATGCTAATTTAAGGAAACTTCTAACAGTATCTAAAGTAGTTGGTTGTGGCCCATCCTGGTTAGCATCCACTTTTGATTGGTCAACAGATATATTATCCTTTGACATCATATACCTTAAAAATAACACTATCTCTATCAAGAAAATACATTTGTTTACTGCAATGTATAAACTTGTTGCTTTTAAGCTAAAAGTACTTCTTTCAAATTTTACAAATGTGGTTCATGTTTAGTATGATATATGAGTACATTATTGAAGTAAACAACCAAAATCTTTCCAATGAAAAGACGAAGAACTTGATTCATAACTCACATAAAAGTACTTAGATAAACTAAATGGCATTATTAATCACTTGTAATCCTTTGTGAGTTTTAAAGTTTGTTTGTCCTTCATCTCCAGGCCATATTCGAATCTGATGGTATCCACAATTCTGATAGTGTGATAAAAATTGTTGCCTCACTAATTTGATCCAATTAGTCATTTAATCGAGGGATTAAAAAATGATATTGAACTTTAATTTTATTGATAGCTCAACTGTTCATGCACATTCTCCAAAAATCATCTTTCTTTGGAGTCAACAAAGCAGGGACTGCATAAAGACTTAAAACTTTCTCGAATAAATCATTTTTCTAGTAACCCCTCCATTTGACACCTCAATTTCTCATTTTCCACTGGAGTCATATGATAATGAAGTCGAATTGGTAAAGTATAACCTAGTGCCAAATCAATTTGGTGTTGTATATCCCCAAGAGATGATGGGAAACCTTATGGTAGCTCATTAGGGAATAAAGCTTGAAATTCCTCCAATATAAATGTCATAGCTTCAAGTACTTTTGAATTATTATAGCTCTTCTTACTTAGTTAAATATAAACTCTCTTGTCTTTGTTACAATATCTATAAATTGCTTCTTACCTAATAAATAATTTCCCAAGTCTTATTTAAAAGTGATCTCTTTGTTAGGTAGAAGAACAATCTTAGTGTTGTTAAACATTAGGCTATAGGTATTTCTTTTCCTATCATGCGCTATATTTTGATCATACTATCAGGGTCTGCCTAGTAATAGATGACAAGTATTCATATCCACAGCATCACACCAAACTTGGTTTTATAGATTAATCTAAAGGATAAGAAAGCTAAACAAAATTTAAATACTGTTACTTGATTTCTTTTCTTCAATCATGTGAGCTTGTACAAAGTTTGGTAAGATTTTGTATTTAAGTTTAGAATTGTTACAGCTTCCTTTAAAATAACATTCTTGCAACTACCCAAGTCTCTAACAATACAATATACTTTTCCCCAATTGTTCAAGTAGTCTAAAAAATATTTTGTTTTAACCAATTGTCTTTATCTTATCCTTCAAAAGTGCAGAATGTGCGATTCACTATCAACATTAGTCCGTTATCACTATGTTCTGCAACAGATCATGCACTACCATTACTATCAAAAGTTGGCTCTTTAGTAAACTCTTTAGTTTCTCATCCTAGTAGTCTTCACTTTCCTGAGTGGCTACGAATAAGCCTTTGCTATACTTTCTTTGCTTTTCACACATTGTCACTCGGAACTCACTTTCCCTGTAATTGAAGCATTGTGATCCCAAACCCAGGATTGGGTTTTCTTACTTTGACCATTCTCACTAGATTTACTGTTTTTATTTGGAGGATTTAGAGGAGTAAAATTACAGAATTGGGAAGTCGTGTTTAAATTTTTAAACAACACTTTGAGAATCCCGAAAGTTTGAGTCACTAGTACAATGACTAAAGTTGGTGTGATTCTCAGATAGAGTATAGATCAAGGAAATTTAACTCATCTTGAAACTATGATCTTAAGCCTCAGTGTAGTAGGAAACATGTTTTTCTTCTATCTCTGTCAAGTCATTGCGCGCTACCAACCAATAGAATTATGTGGCGTGATCATTTACTAATTGATTATCTTGCCTCAAATTCTAAAGCTGTTGGTATAACAATTTGGCATAATTATGAGGCAAGAATGTTCCACACAAGTGCTTCTTCAACTTTTCCCAAGAGTTAATCTTTTTTTTTTCTTTGCATCATCCTTGTGAGTTTTTGCACGAAAACAAGTTGCAGCAAGTGAGATTGGTTTATCTTAATAACTCATTTGTATTCAAAATCTTCCTCAATGGTATTAATCCAATCTAATAATTTTTCTGGCTTGCCACTTTTTTGGAATTCAAAAATGTCAATTCTCAATCCAAATCTCCATCATTTATCATTGGTAGACTCAATTCCATATCAACGTACAAAGAATGGGTTAGCGAAGTTTTCACTTGATTTGCCTTCGCGTTCTAGTATATGATGACATTCGATGAGTAACTTTGCCATTTGTGCAACTAACATATCAATTATGGCTGCCATGCTAACCATAGCTTCATTTCTAGAAGCATTATCTTTATTGTAAATTATAGCATAAATGGTATAACGCCCATGGGCTTTTCTTGGAGGTGTTTTCCTAATTTGATTTTAAAAGAGTTAGGGCTAAACTGAAAATTAAGAAAAATTTTAGGTAAAACAATAATGACATAAAAAGTTAGGTTTTTGGTGACGGTGGTATGAAATCAGGCAAGGATGGGGGATCTAAAAGATTTAGTGTCGGTGAGTGTGATAGTGGCAGTGGCTTGTATGAAAATGTGGTATTTTTGCTGGAAATTAAAGATAAAGGTGGCGATTTTGTACGGGCTTCAATTATGACAATCGATGTGTCAATCGTGATTTGTTAGAAAGTTGAGCTAGTGGAGAGGAGTTGATTGACAACTATGGTATTAGCCGAAGTACGGTGGAAATCGACGAACAATGCAAAGCCTTTCGCGACTTTTTTGGTTGTTTTCTAATAGATATGGTGGTGGAAAGGAGAGTTTGAGGAATGAGATATGGTTAGCAACTTGTTCTAATTGTCATAGTAGTGGCTGATTGTCAAAAGGCGACGAAAAAGTACACTGGCAACATTGACGACAGCTGCTACAGTGGCCTTGGATTTTGTTGGAAACTTATTTTCTTGTTAGCTTATTTTTTTATTGTTTTTTTTTTTTTTTTTTAAAGCTAGACGAGTTTAGGAAAAACAAATATAGGTCTTAAGTAGAGATGGCAGAAAAACCCGCCCAGACTGGATCCCGCCCCGGACTGGATCCCGCCCGGACCAGGCGTATGCGGTCCGGGTTTTACCCGGACCGGATGCATGGAAAAAGCGGATTCGGACATTGATTTTCAATGCCCGGCTACTTCCGGGCATGGGTCCGGTCACAGCATCAAGAACCCGGAACCCGGACCCGTGCCCGGTTTTTTATTAAGTAAAAAAAAAGAGGAAAATATAAAAGCAAAAGTACATTTTGCTTTGCCCAATTGCCCCCCAAACCGAACCCTAAATCGCAAACGCAACACACACTGAAATCTCGCAAATGCAACACCTCTTTATGTCTCTCCACCAGCAGCCACCACCCACCGGCACCGATGTAGTGTTGACCGCCCTTCTCCCTCCACGAACCTCTTACCTTCCTCGGTCAACTCTTTTCATTTCTCGCAAAGCAC
>MKYO02003629.1:16630-35807 GCA_002013955.2 Citrus medica
CCCCCCCCTCTTCCTTCCATCTTCCAAAAGTCAAAAGAATGGGCCGACTCTTCTGAGCATTTAGAGTAAAGAGAGGCTATCATCATATGTTCCTCAGCCATATAATCATATCTCATTTCAAAGTCTTCCAAATATTTCCAAGAGTTGGTGGTTAAGTTATACCCTGCAACATGTGAGAAATCATGAAATGAATCTATTTTAGTATTCAACAAGGTCAAAATAAAAAAAAAAGCCGGTACCGATTCTAGCATATCCTTCACGTTATTTTTCGATCCTTTACAATTTTAACTATATCCAAGGTTATTTAAATTTCTAATTAATTAATAGTTTTTAAGAGTCAACTTATTAGTTGCGAAGTTAATGCCCATCCATGAAATTCCACCAATTTCTCTTTCCTTTGCCATCAATATTTTGTCTTTCAAGATTAAAATCTATCCCTGTTAGATCATTTGCAGTCGAAACTCTTTTCAGTTATGAGGAAGCTCCATTATTAAGACTTGACCATGGTGGTTTTCTTTGTCCAATTATATTTCACATTAGCTTCTGACTATGGATTAAATGAGGAGCAGTATCTCGGTATGAAATTAATATTTATACATTCATTTTTTTGCTTGTGCAATGTTGGTTTCTAATTCCTTTGGCTCAGCCTATTGTGTGTTTGAAATGAAGGGAAATCTATGAAGAAAGGTTTTTTTTTTTAATTAAATTGATTTTTTTTGGACAAAAATTCACAAATACTAATGTTTATTTGAATAACCATAAAAAAAAGGAAAATCCCTTCACTCCACCCTGTCTTCGCTACCCAGAAAAAGCCTATGTCAACAAATTGAAATTGTGTTCTACAAAATCCAATTTACTTATAATAATGGCAGGATAAGGCGTTGGTTTGGGTTAGGAGAAAAATGGAAAGAGATTAGACGGCGATGACAGGCTACGGAGATTTGTCCGACGATTTGCTGATTGAGACTCTGTCAAGGTTGCCTGTGAAATCACTAATGCGATTTAGGTGTGTTTCCAAATCTTGGTTTAGTTTAGTGAAAGATCCTAATTTCATTTATAAACATCTCAATAGAGATGACAATATGCGTCTCATGGTCCGCATTACATATGAGAATTATGATGTTGCGGATCCGTTTAATGACCTAATTACTTGTTTCTTTTTATTACCTGATAAGACGCTGACAGACTTGCATTTTCAAGATCTTGAAGCTGAAATGAAGGATCATAATCCACTTGGCCCTTGTGATGGTATTTTTTGTTTCTTCGAAAATAACAACATAAATCTTTGGAATGTTTCCATGAATGAATACAGAGTTGTCCCAAAGCACAAAGCTCATCTTCCTTGCGATACATCAATTTACTGTCGTAATTTTGGAATTGGATTAGATCCCATGACTAACGATTTCAAGATGGTTTTGATACTCACCTTGTATGATAGCAAAAGGCTATCGGTTCATGATTTCTTACCTGTTGCGGTTTACAGCTTTAGCACTAACTCTTGGAGAGATGTGGAAGGCTTATTTCAAATGGGACATTATTATGGGTCTAACAGCACTGATAATGTCTACTTAAATGGATTTTGTTATTGGGTGGCATGGGGACATAATTCTTACGATGCAAGTATTTTATCATTTAGCATGAGTGACGAGGTGTTTGAAGAAATAAAAGGACCCAATGTTCCTCAACTAATGCCTTATGATGAATCAGAGATGGCATGTTGGAGGATTGGAATATACGATGGTTTTCTCTCTCTACTATACTCCGAAGAGTCGGGACATTCTTTTAGCTTATGGATGATGAAAGGGAGGTTTTGGACCAAACATTTGACTTTTGGACCTTTTACAGAGACCTATCAACCACTTGGTTTTTGGAGAAATGGTGAATTTTTTTTAGAATCATGTGACAATCGACTGGTATTATATGATTCTAGATACGAAGAAATAAGCGATCTTGGAATCACTGGTTTATGGTTTTCAATTAATATTCTAAAAGAGAGTCTAGTTACAGTCCGAGAACATGGTATGTAGCTTGTTGAATGTTCATATTCTTGACATTACATGGCATGTTACCATGTTTCGGGCGTATATTCATTTCTTTCAATTAGCACGATATTTAGAAAGATAATACATATTGAACGTCCTAGTGTGGGTTTGAGAGGAAGGGAGAGACGTGGCAGTTACTGAGGGAAATCCAGCTAACTTTCCCGCCGATATGTTCAAAGCTTCTCAATTCAATTTTGATTTTGCTATTGCTATAATCTCATGTTTTCTAGATTCAGCTAAGAGAAGTATACATCATGTAGTAATACCAATAGTTGTTAGGAAGCTCTTTGAGCTGAGCAATAACAAACGGTTTCAAGCTTTTTCTTGCTTTCTGCTTTGTCTAGTTTACGGAACTAGTTTTCCGAACTTCAACTCGATTGTTAAAAGAATAACAAATAATACAATATGTTAAATAATCACCAGCAAAGGTGTGGGTAGAAAATAATTTCCTTTTTATTTCTTGCACCACTTGGGTAATTTCTTCACACTGCACATTTTTTGTTTTTGTTTTGGAAATGGAATATTGCTTTTTTTTTTTTTACTTTTACCACTTATTTTCTTACGACAGTTAAATTAAAACGCCCCCTTAATTTCAAAATTTTAAAAACCCATTCCAACTACAAACCGTTTTTTCTAATAAATATTTAAGGTAAACTAATAAGGAGGTTTAAAGTGGGGTTGCCTTGAGAATTTCTATATGAAAACAATATGAAGTAAGTGATAAAAGAAGAATATAATGAAATTATCAATGTAAACTATTATGAGTGATTTACGTTTTAGAGTTCATCAATTCTGCGTGAAAGCACTCTATATGACTTATGCATGTAAGAGAAGATTATGTAGATCACATTTAACGACCTGCCTTGAATAATCAAACAGTGGAAGATTTTAAAATTACCAAACCATCTATTATGGTCAATTCAAGTTCTTCTCCTCAATCAATTTGAATCTTTAAAAATCACAATAAACTGTGAAGAATCAGTTTCTGTTTTAGGGGGTTAAATGCAAAAAGTTAAGACTTATGTGGCTTTCGTGCAGATTGACTTAAGTTTGAGGACCAATGTGCAAACTCGATGCTGGCGTGTTTAAAAGTTCGTTATGTTTGTTGAAGCAGCCTCTGGGAATTCTCAGGATGATGCTCTATAAACAGAGCTGGTTCGTGGCATCTGATACCGTTAACATTACTCTTTCATTTTTCATCCAATTTGAGTGTTTCTGATTTCTTTGTAAAGCTTATAATTTCTTCTACAAAGCTTGACAGATTTGTTATCATTTTGAGTAATAAAAGAGTGCTAGTTTTCCCTTTGAATTGTTGTGCCTGGTGTTGGTGTTCAAGGTCAGGTTTATGATCTTGCGAGTGAGTTCTTGAATCTTTGTTTCATTCTTGGAGTTTCTTTTTTGGCTTCTATTGTGTTCAAACTCAACAGGTGGTATCAGAGCCCTAGGGGGATCACAACAATGTCACTTCCAAAACCCGAGATTGAGAAATTCACCATTGGTGGTGATTTCTCACTTTGGAAGATGAAAATGAGAGCACTTCTTGTTCATCAAGGACTGGAGTCAGCTTTGGAAGAAGAAGATAAAAAAACTGCTGGAAGTTTGAAATCTGATGAAAAGATGAAGCATATCCACAATAGAGCCCATAGTACCCTGATCTTGAGTTAAGTGATTCAATCTTGAGAGAAATCTCAGAGGAGAAAACAGCTTTGGGTATTTGGAACAAGGTGGAGGCTCTATGCATGAAGAAATCACTTGCTCACAGATTGTTCTTAAAGAAAAGGTTGTATACATTCTTTATGAAGGAAGGAGTGTCAATACAGGAGCATATTGATGTATTTAACAAGATCATTCTTGATCTCGAAGGAGTGGAAAGCATCAAGATAGGTGATGAAGATAAGGCCTTTTTCTTGCTAAGTTCACTGCCAAAATCCTATGAGGGTTTTGTAGATACCATGCTATATGAGATGACAACTCTCACACTAGAAGATGTGAAGGCCTCCTTGTGTTCAAAAGAAATACAAAGGCACTCTGGAGATCTGGATCAAAACCCTGGTGAAGGGTTGATGGTAAAAGTTGAGAAGAAGAGAGCTAGCAAAGATAGAAGTGAGATCAAGAAGCTCAAAGACTTGTTGAATGCATAATTTGAAATGAAGAATCTGAGATGTGCTAAGAGGATCATTGGGATGGATATTATAATGAATAGAGCTGTTGGGACTCTATTTGTTAGTTAAGAGAGGTACATTCTAAAGGTTTTTGACAGATTTGATATGCTGGATGCAAAGTCTATTCAAACACCACTAGAATCTCAGTTCAAACTTTCAAAAGTGGAAGCCCCTATTACAAATCAAGATAAGTTTATGATGAGTGAAGTTCCATATCCTCAGACAGTTGGGAGCCTTATGTATGCAATGGTGTGTACTAGGGTTGATATTGCTTATACTGTTAGTCTTGTTAGCAGATTTATGAGTGATCCTGGAAAGGACCACTGGGATGCTGTTAAATGGATTATGAGATACCTTAGAGGTACTCCAGATCATGGTTTGATGTATGGAAGGTCAAAACAGGATGAGAATGGTATAGTGGGATATGTAGACTCAGATTTTACAGGAGATCTGGATGGGAGGAAATCAATCTCAGGCTACTTGTTCATGGTGAATGGCTGTCTGATCAGTTGGAAAGCAACTCTTCAATCTGTGGTCACTTTGTCTTCTACTGAGGCTGAGTTTGTTGCTGCAACAGAGGCAGTAAAAGAGGGAAAGTGGCTTAGTGGGATTTTGAATGAGATTTGGTTAAAACAGAAAACTTTCACCATTTTCTGTGACAATAAAAGTGCCATCCACCTCATTAAAAATCAAATCTATCACGAGAGGACTAAGCACATTGATGTGAGACTCCATTTCATTATAGATGAAGTAACTAAAGGTGCTGTATCAGTGAACAAAATACACACTGATATAAATCCTGCTGATGCTCTTACAAAAGTGGTTCCCACTGCTAAGTTCAAGGTTTGGTAAACTTGATGGGAATCATGGCTAACTTACAGTGATTACTTTGTGTAATCGAGTGATAAGCTGTGTGCTTAAAGGGATTTTTTTTTTAGCAGCTTTTATGGTTAAGAATCAAATTGAATCAAGTCTGCAAGGTGGAGATTGTGAAGAATCAGTTTCTGTTTTAGGGGGTTAAATGCAAAGAGTTAAGACTTATGTGGCTTTCGTGCATATTGACTTAAGTTTGAGGACCAATGTGCAAACTTGATGCTGACGTGTTTAAAAGTTCGTTATGTTTGTTGAAGCAGCCTCTGGGAATTCTCAGGATGATGCTCTATAAACAGAGCTGGTTTGTGGCATCTGATACCGTTAACATTACTATTTCATTTTTCATTTAATTTGAGTGTTTCTGATTTCTTTGTAAAGCTTGTAATTTCTTCTACAAAGCTTGACAGATTTGTTATCATTTTGAGTAATAAAAGAGAGCTAGTTTTCCCTTTGAATTGTTGTGCCTGGTGTTGGTGTTCAAGGTCAGGTTTATGATCTTGCGAGAGAGTTCTTAGATCTTTGTTTCATTCTTGGAGTTTCTTTTTTGGCTTCTGTTGTGTTCAAACTCAACATAAACTCTAACGTACATAAAACTTAATAAACAAACTAGTTTTTCATATAACAAAATACATACATACTTAAATAGAATGCAAATGTATGCTATGCCATAATCTTTTGATACTACCGTAAACAAATTCATCAAAACCTCAATTGTCACTTTCAACCTTTACATTTCCCTTCAAATCACTTATTTCAACCACCTTTATTCAATTTCCACTTAGTCGGACTCTTTCTTAACATACATTCTTTCTCATAACACTCAATTTGGGCTTCACGCAAGCGTCCTTCATTCACTTATATCATAACATAACATATAAATAATGAGTTTAAGTATTTAACGAAAACATAAGACTTTCTTACACTCTTTAAAATTAGTTTGTTAAAATCCACTTTCTCATTTTATAGATAACATAATGCATATTCATTCTTATAGCAATGGATTTTCACACATACATGTACCATGTACACTATCACGCTTAACATTTAACAACACATCACATAAACACATGGCAAAATCATATAAATTCATAACCTTACATATCAAAATAGGGTTTTCAAACATATTGAGCACATGCATATTGTTTATTATGATTTATTTAGAAGTATAGTTTACTTACACCTTGGCGTTCATAAGTGACAAAAGTTTATAGACATCATTGGTCTAAAATCAATAACAAATACTCTTAAAAGATATACAAATCATATTATGATACAAATCAGATCATAATCATGAAGTCCAATGTCCTTAAATCCCTTATTATTAAACATCTCGTAAACTCAACCTCGAAGAATCTAAAAATCTGTTCCAAAACAGAATAGCCGCTGCTCTTTGATTTTTAATAAATTATTTTCTTATTAAAAAAATCTCAAATCTTACAAAGCACATATTGATATACTGTAAATTCATTGATAAAAGTTTCATAGCTTAATTCCTTCAAAATCTATTGAAAAATAATTTATGTTTCAGACTTCATCAAATCTGTCAAATTGTTTTTTTTTTAACTTACTCACTTTAAAAATACAAAGCAATTTATCCTTTCATCGTAAAAAAAAAGAAGAAAATTTCGAGAATCGTACTAGACACATATACAAATCATTGTTTCAAGATTCATAATTTTCGGTGAAATCTAGATATGGTAGAATAATTTTGTAATTCATGTTCTTTATTGGAAACAAAAATTTCCAATAAAGTCGTATACACATATGACTTTATTGGAAATTTTTGTATGGTAGATATGATAGATATACACATATACAAAAATCAAGTCACATATGGTAGATATGGAAATTTTTGTAAGGTAGAATCGTACTATACACATATACAAAAATCAAGTCACAAAACTTGGAAATTTTTGTGACTTGAGTCCAAAAAATCATAAGAAATTAGATTCTTATATGATTAGTATGAAAAAAATTTCAAAACATTCTTAAAGATGTCTAATTTAACATATACTGGAACCCAGAATCACAATCAATTTTACTAGTTATTATGATTTTTGAAACAACCCACTTTCAATATATTTCCTGCAAAATCTTAGATTTTTACTACTGCTATTATCTAATCATATTTCTCTATTCCATCATAAATATCAATAACAAATTCAACTCTGCTTCTTGTTGAATTTAACTAAGAAGTGAAAGAGTTTCTTCTTGTTCTCTTCTTCTCATTCTTTCTTCTTTTGGATTCTGACCATGTTGAGTTAGGGAGATAAACTTCATTTTTTTCATTTTTTTTATATTCAGGGTTAGATAAAGGTTGGTTTAAAATGACTGAAATAGACTTTGCTTAAGAAAATGACTAAACGACCCTCAAGCAATTAGGGTTCATTACATCACATCACATGTAACTCTTTAAGATCATCATTTGAATCTTATCAAAGAGAACCTTACATGCAATGCATTAAATTGTTCGTGTTTGATTTATAAAAGAATATCTTGGAAGGTTTTCATGTACATTGTCATGAAGATATATTTATGTCAAATATAATTTTTTATTTTGTCTCGTTTTTGCTTGATAGACCATCCCACAATCAGCTAATAGTGTAGTTTAATTGTATTGGACCTCGCATGAACAGATTTTGTAGATCAAAGTTCTATTTCTATGTATACATTAATTTCATATTTGTCTCCTTGGTCAATTTCTTTTGGAGTCCTTGCTTTCTCTTCAGCTCAATATCTTGCCTACTTTGCTACTCAGCGTGGATGCATGTCTATCAATTACCATCTCTGTTTTAGTCGTAATTTGATATTGACAGGCGTTACCATCATATGTTACCATTGGTGTAAATGTTTCTGGACCCAAGGAAATCAAATTTCTTGGTTCAATCACTAAAATCATTGACAAATTAGAATTTTTATCTTCAGAACCTAGTTAATCAAAACGCCGGCCTTTTGTCTAATTTATCCTTACGTCATTCCTCTCATCTACTGATTTACAAGGAAGAAAAACTACCACATCCCAGTAAAATATCAATAAATAGATTTTAATAGTCAATTTAGTTGCGAAGTTAAAGCGTATCCATGATTATCCCGAATTTTCTGCCTTATTTTGAAGATCAAAATCTCTGTAGAATTTTAAATACATTGATCTTTCGCCGAGGAAGCTTTTCCTGTTATCTGGAAAGCTCGATTATTAAGATTTGAACATGGAGGATTTCATTTTCCAATTATATTGCTTGGGACTGTGAATTAATTCGTAGCCATTGTATCGGGTACGAAATCATTATTTATTTTTGCTATATTGCATTTAGACTTTTTATAAATAAATGTTTCATTTTATATAAAACATAAAAATTTTTAAGTAATTTTATTTAGTTCATCACCTAAGTTTTAATGCTAGGAGACTGAGAGTTAAAAAACTGATTGGAGCTTTACCTCACCCGTTTCTCTCTACCTTTTCCCAATAAAGAAAAAAAGAGAGTAAAGAATTGCATTAATTAAATACCAGAATACAGTTAAATGTGATTTAATTCTTTCTTCATACCATTGAGTTTGAGACCATAATAATATGATAATATACAAATATGCTTTAATTAATGTGGAGGACTGGTTTGAAATGAGAAAAAAAAAATATGGAGAAAGAGTTTTGCTTGTTTATGAAATCTATTATTAAATAGTCACAAAATACTGTCTTATTTAAATAACCATATATTACGAAAAGCCCTCACTCTGTTCTCAAAACCCGAGTCAAAAATTATTGTGACCTAAATCCATAGTTAGATAAGATCTAGATAACCATCAGAGGACCTTGATATGAATTCAAGACTTAGGCAATACAAGACAATGAATTGATTAATGAACAAACAAGAAACGATAAGTGACAGACTCAAAGTACAAAGAATTTAAGTGGTTTAGCATCAGATACTGGAGCCTACATTCACTGAGAAAATGGAGCAAATGATTTCACTATATCGAGAACAAATGTAACAAGGTTTTAGAGATGATTACATAGATTCAAAGAATGGAACTTTCTCTCTCTACAAAGTTCTTTTACTCCTCGATGACTTCTCTCCAGATGCTAGCAGAATCAGCCTTTATAAAAGCTGTTTCTGGGTTTGTTACAAGCTCAACTGGTTTTTGTCCAAAATTAACTAACACAACCGTCTCCCACATGTGCCATACACGTATATACTTAAGTGTTTCCGAAACCATAGCAACCTTGTGTCGTTTTGATCTTATTTAATTTCTGATATTTCATGATCTGAACATGACTTCAATAACCAGAGGTGGATGACATCTTCGATACTATCGGTTGATCCCAAGAGCACTACAGACAACATGTTGTATACACTTAGAAGCTCAAAACGACGTGTCAGTTATCTGAGTTTGTATTCATACTCGATATAAATCAGGCATCAAGATAAAGATATATATATATATTTTAAAAAGATTCACAAAAATATTATTCCTCAATTTTATGTTAAATAGTTCCTGTTTGATTAGTTGATTAACCATTCATTGTTTTTGTCGGCGTTTTTAATACTGGCGTTTTACAAAATTTAGTTCATTGATTATTATGGCAGGAAAAGGCATTGATTTGGTTTACAAAAAATATGGAGAGAGAGAGGACGGTGATGACGAGTTATGGAGATTTATTTGATGATGTGATGGTCGAGATGCTGTCAAGGTTGCCTGTGAAATCATTGCTGCGATTTAGGTGCGTTAGCAAATCTTGGTATAGTTTAGTTAAAGATCCTAGTTTCATTTACAAGCATATCAAAAGAGATGACAACATGCGTCTCTTGATTTACTGTACGTATAAGAATCCGTACGATACAGATCCTTTTAACGACCTGATTACTTATTTCTCGATATTCCCTGATAAGACACTGACAGACTTACATATTCAAGATCTTGAGCGTACAATGAAGGGGCATATAACTGGGCCTTATGATGGTATATTTTTGTTATCGGAAGATAATACTCACATAAACCTATGGAACGTTTCAATGGACGAATACAGAGTTGTCCCAGGGTACAAAGTTCGCCTTCCATGTGATACGAGGGCTCACTCTTCTGATTATGGACTTGGCGTTGATCCCGTGACTAATGACTTCAAGTTGGTTTTGGTACTCACCTTGTGGGATGAAAACAAACAATGGACTTACTATGAATTCTCTCCAGCTGCAGTGTACAACTTTACCACCAACTGTTGGAGAGATTTGGGAGGTTTTCCAATGGGTCGTCATTATAGATTTGAAGGGGCAGATGATATTTACTTAAATGGATATTGTTATTGGGTGGTACGCCGTCCTGATTATTACAAAGAAATTCTTTCATTTAGCATGAGTGACGAGGTTTTTCAAGTAATAGAAGGACCAAATGTTCCTCAATTTCTAAATTATAATGAATCAGCGATGAGACCTTGGATGCTAGGAATATATGATGATTGCCTTTCTGTACTATATTCAGAAGAAATAGCACATTCTTTTGACTTATGGATGATGAAAGGGGAGTCTTGGACCAAACAATTTACTTTTGGACCTTTTATAGAAACCTATCAGCCACTTACATTTTGGAGGAAAGGTGAATTTTTGTTACAATCAAGTAATAAGCGACTCGTCTTATATGATTCTAAGTACGAAGAAATGAGAGATCTCGGAATTACAGGTTTATGGTTTTCGGTCAATATTTTAAAAGAGAGTCTAATTACTGTGAGAGAAGAGGATATATAGCTTGTTGGATGTTCATGTTCTTGAGAATAATATCATGTTACCTAGATTGAGTTATGAGTTATGCACCTGGATAATCATTGTGTATAATACCAATGGTTGGTAGGCAGCTCTTTGCGCTGAGCATTAATAAACACTCGGTGACCGTGTTTTTCCTTTCTATCAGCTTTCTCTAGTTTTCAAAACAAGTACAAACTTCAATTCATGGAAGAAGATCGTACAATTGTAAAGAATCTTAAAAATTCTAGTGAAAATCAAATGAAAAAAAAAGACATCTAATAAAATGTTTAAATTATCCACTAGAATAGTGATATTTGCACCCCTTAATTTATTTCATCAACGCTTATTTTTTTAATTAAAAGTAATTTAAAAAAAAATTCCTCTCTTGGATTTGGCACGCACCCTCTGCTTTTGCAGGGCGTTGAGCTCCGTCGGCGGCAGTTGCTCTTCGTGCGTTGCTAGTCCCACAAAGAGTGCATCTAATAACTGCTCTTGGTGAGACCACCGGGAAACCTGCTTCTGAAAGTGCTCTTCAGACAATGAAGAGAAGCCCAGAAACCATATTACGTCTCCCTTTAATTTAAACTCTTCAATGATAATCAAATGAATGTACAGTTATGTTATGAAGCAGCGACAACATGCAATATAATATTTTTTTCCCCCTAAAAGGGCTTAAGTTGGATCAAGTAAATGCTAAAAGTTTGAATTTTTTTTTCTTTGAAACTTTCATATTTTATAATGTGATATTGCTGCTTTAACACTTAACATGTATATATATAACAGGGAAAATTTAAAATTGTACATAGAGGGATTGCAGATTCTGAATTTTGGATACGGAAAGACAATATTTAACTTATAATTGAGACATGGTTCTCAATCTTTTTAAGTTATAATTGAGACTTGGTTTTCACTCTTTCTGAAATATAAAGTAGATAAATTTGTTGTTTTTGCTTTTTGCAGAAAGAGTATATCGATTTAGTCTAATATGGTACCAATATCGAGATTAACTAATTTCGTAAAAAAATTATTGCAATAAATCTTTTGATCAAAGGAAAATAAATAAGCGATGAAGATAAGTGGTGACGGTGACCATGAATGATGATCTTTAGAGTGAAAGGGTGCATGTAAAAAATAAAGATTAATGTTTTTTTTTTCCTTAATAAGAATAATTTTAGAAATAAATGTACTAATTTAAAAGTAGGGGTTTATGAGATAAATTAAGGTGATCAAATATCACTAATTTAATCCTAAATTTTTTGTAAGTTGTTACATGAGAAAATGGTCCTATCTTTAGAAGTTGGATCAATTTCTATATTGTCTCAGTATTTTTTAAAGTTACTTAAGATAATTCATTCTGTATTTATTTGTATTAAATTATATTTAATTTTTTTTAATTTTCATTTGTTCCATGCGAGATTTATTTGAATTTTAAAATCTATCAAATAAAAAAAATTATTTTACACTTGAAAAGTTTGATTTTCGAAACAACAATTATTGGTAATTTTTAGAAATACAAAGACTATCTGAGTAATTGACCAAAACCCTAAGGACTAAAAATAAATTCACCCATATTTGAAAACTAATTAACGTCTTCGTCCATTAAATTTTTATTCATTGGTAACCTTGCGTTTTTTCCCCCCTAGTTAATGGTTTCTATTTCTAACAGTCAACTTAGTTGCGAAAATATCGCCCATCCAATATTATCCCCTTTTTTCTACAATTTGCCGTTCCTATGCCATAAATATTTCGGGTTTGAAGAACAAAATTCCCGTTAGATCATTTGCGGAGGAAGCTTTTCCTTTTATGTGGAAGTTCGATTATTAAGACTTGATGGTGTGAGATTCTTTTTCCAACTTTGTCACCGTGCTTGCATCTATGGATTAAATCGAAGGTACTGTACCGGTTACGAAATTATATTTTTGTTATTGCTTTTGACTTTATTAGCAAAACTACCAAAATATACTTAAATGTGATTCAGTTAATGAAATTGAAATCGAATGTCCGTCGAAATTAAAGTAAATCTATTGAGAAGAATTTTTGCTTGTTCATGAAATCTATTTGTTTTAATTATGACAAATAATATTTAGAAATTCAGGAGTCTAGCTTATTTTTAAAGTCTAATTTATGGAATTAAAAATTATCTCAAATTTGTATTATTAGCTTCTTAATAATTATTATCAGTACGTGAGGTATTTTTCCTATCACTACCCTTTCATCCCTACCACCGACTAAACTCATGCGTCAAGATATTCTAATATTACAAGAATACTGTTCATTAATTTTTATATAAGCAGTTCATGTTTGTTTGGCAACATCCTGTGTCTATGTTTACTATTTTTAATGTGGAGTTGATCGAATTTCCGTCTTTAACCAATGGAATTGAGAAGTTGATCGAATTTCCGTCTTTAACGAATGGAATTGACAAATTAAACTTGATCATAACTGTTAAAGTGATAAATAATTAAAAGTCATAGTGATAGACAATTGAAATTGATGTTTTACAAAATTTGATTCATTAGTAATTGTGGCAGGAAAAGGCATTGATTTGGTTTTGAGAAACAAATGGAGAGAGAGATAAGGGTTATAGATCTAGGAGACTTGTCCGATGATATGATGATTGAGACATTGTCAAGATTGCCCGTGAAATCACTAATGCGATTTAAGTGTGTGTGTAAATCTTGGTGTTATTTAGTGAAAGATCCGAGTTTCATTTACAAGCATCTCAAAAGAGATGATAATATGCGTCTCATGATTTACTGTACCTACAAGAATCCAGATGATAGGGATCCGTTTGACGATCTTATTACTTTCTTCTCCATATTCCCTGATAGGACACTGACAGATTTACATTTTCGAGATCTTGAGCCTGTAATGAAGGGAATTCACATTGGCCCTTATGATGGTATATTTTGTCTATTGAAAACTCATACACTCATGAATTTATGGAACGTTTCACTGAATGAATACAGAGTTATCCCAGAGTGCAAACCTCGCCTTCCATGCTGTACAAAGACTCACTATGCTAACGTTGCATTGGGATTAGATCTCGTGACTAATGAATTCAAGTTGGTTTTGATACTTACTTTATGGAATGATCAAAGAGATTCGTTTCATGATTTCTCACATGTTACCGTGTACAACTTTAGCAACAACTCTTGGAGAGATTTGGAAGGGTTTGAAATGAGATTTGATTATATGGTTGACAGGATATATAATGTATACTTAAATGGATATTGTTATTGGGTTGTATGCCGACCTGATTATTCCAAAGCAATTCTTTCGTTTAGCATGGGCGATGAAGTGTTTCAAGAAATGGAAGGACCAAGGGTTCCTCAAACAACAACTTATTATCAGTCAGTGAAGACACCTTGGATGTTAGGAACATATGATGACTGTCTCTCTTTACTATACTCGGATAAGTTCGCACATGCTTTTGAGTTATGGATAATGAAAGGGGGATCTTGGACAAAACATTTGACTTTTGGACCTTTTATAGAAACATATCAGCCGCTTGGATTTTGGAGAAAAGGTGAATTTTTATTAGAATCAAGTGATAAACGGGTAGTCTTATATGATTCTACATGCCAAGAATTGAGGGATCTCGGGATTACAGGTTTATGGTTCTCTGTTCATATTTTAAAAGAGAGTTTAATTAGAATGAAAGACAAGGATATGTAGCTTGCTGGATGTCCACGACGTTCGGCATGCCTTAGGTTTATATATATGGTACCGATTAACATACTGAGTTGAAAACAATATTTTTTTTTAAATTACCCAAAACAATTTTGTTGTATTAATTACATCCGCTTCATTTCTTTAGTCCCTACGAGTTTTAACCAAAAACCCATATTTTTTTTAACAACCCAAAATTATTTTGTTATATTTTTTAATTTTTTATTATTTAACCTAACAACAATCCAAGTCGCACGCCTCCTCTTTATTATATATTTGTTTCTCTTATAATCTACTTAATTATTTTGTACTTTTCGCCTATTGTATGTTTTGTACTTTCTTCTTATTGTATGTGAAATTTATTTAAATTTTAAGTTATATAAGACAAAACTATTATTTTACTCTAAAATAGATAAACCCAACAACTATGGTCTATGGAATAATTGAGCTTGTGGGAAGGTACTAATTTCTGTCTTGTGGTAAGAATTCCGTTGGATTTCAGCTTTACAAATCTGACGGCCATGGAAGCGACAAGTCTCTCAGATGTGTAATCGACTAGCCGGTAATCGGCAAATTAATAGGTGAAAAATAAATAACATGAGCAATTAAATGGTTAGTGTTATATAAACACTTGGCCCGTAGTTGTGGGAAGTTAGCCGCATTGATCCAATGAACCAATAATTGGAAAAAGCATTTTACTGTTCAAGATCGATTTGTTTTGTCGAGTAACCGAATATATCAGTAATGGATTTTCTATAATCTACTATTGAAATACATTCGCTGGCTGAGCCACGTCCAGATTAGATACAATGGATGCATAATCTTCCACCCAACAATGGCATATGGTTGATGTGAATCGCATTATTGTTACCAAGTTACAAAGAATTAATGAAACACTACAAGGTTTATTTTACGTCGATATATTAATGAAACTGCTGCCGTTAGATCAAATAAACAGACATTCAACACCTAATTGAGATAACGACAAAAGCTGGATACCTTTTAGTTATAGGGATGGGGAAATCGGAGTCCGGTTCGGGTTATAAATTCAGGTTCATTTATATTATGAAACCCTAATTTTATCTCCATCCAAAAAAATAATAATAATTAAATATCAAACAAATTTCTCATTATCTTATTTACAAATTAACTAATTAACATATAGAATTTTATATTTAACAACTAACAAAAAAAAAACAACAATTAACAAAAGAAAATTAAGAAATTAACAAACAATTAAAAAAATAAATTATTAAACGATTAATTAATGGAGATTAGAAAAAGAAGAAGAAGAAATATTTGGCAGTGGAGGAAGAAAAGAAGAAGATCAGCCGAAGGAAAGAAGAAGAAGAAAAAGAAGAGAAGAAGAATTGAAGAAGAAAAGAAGATTTTCGACAACGGCGTAAGGAAAGAAGAAGAAGAAGTAGTAGAAAAGTCAAGTGGCGGCTGAGAAAGTGAGAAGTGTATGTTTGGGAGATATGATATGTTAGGGTTAGGAATATGTTTTTAAACTATTTGTTTTTTTTTTACCCGATCAGATTGACTATTTAATTTAGGTTGAACCCAAACTAAAATACAACTCGATTGGTAGGGGTGTTCAGAATCTAATCCGATCCGCTCAATTCGTTTGATTCATGAAATTCGATCCGTATAAATCCGATCTGTGGATCCGTGGATTGGATATGAATTGAAAATTTAAAAATCGACAGTTGATGGATTGGATATAGATTTACTTCTGTAAATCCATAAAAATCTGTGAATCCGTAAAATATATATATATATATATATTATTTATTTAGTTAAAAAATTATTATAAATTTAATTAAAAAATATTATAAATGTCACATTGCATAGTTACATAAAACACTATAACATATCTTAGCTATTACCCAATAATAATATTAAATAAAAAATAACTAAATAATCAAATATACAATATAACTTGTAAAAATTATAAAACAAAATAAAAACAAAGTCACACGCACTAGCAAAAGCAAAGTAACATAACGCCGCCAAGTTACCAACAATTTGCAAAGTCACCCAAAAGCAAAGTAACATAACGCCAAGTCACCAAAAATTTACAAACAAAAAACCCTAAGCTTCCTCGCCGTCACACGCACTAGCAACACCCAATATTGATTCGATACACTCTCGACATCGATTTAAAGGACGTCGCCCACGTGATTCTAGCGAGAGCAAGCCATCTTCTTTCCTGAGTCCATCGAGCCTGTTGAAACCAAATCAATCACCAAGATCAACTTGGAACCCCAAAGACCCACTCTATGAAACTCAATCTTGATCTGGAACTAACACTAAACTGAGCTTTAACAAGAATTATGTTTAGTCACTTGAAAGCAACCACACAATCAAAGAAAAACATATCACGCACTTGCACCAAGGATTATAGTGGTTCGGCCAATTTCTTGCTTACATCCACTGTGAAAAGAGAAACAAGTTTTTACTGATTTCCAGAGAACAAGTTTGCAATATAAAGTGTACATACAACTCAACTGATACCCTTAGTAACAGATCCTAGGACCTTTTATACTCCACTCTGAAGAATATGAAAGAGCCCTAAGAAGTCAGCTCACGCTCCTGAGTTTCCAGCCAAGAAGATCTCCAGCTGCCTCCCACGTGATCTAACCGAAAAAACCACTTCTTGAATTTGCTCTAGGACACTTGTCAATTGCTCATGTAATCTGCTAACTAAAACGCAGATGTGGCTGCCGTTTGAAGTAGTGGAACATGTGACGCATCACGTGCATTACTAACGCATCCAGTCGACATAACGTTTGTATCATTTAGCTGCTTTGAACTCCAATGGTCGACATGTCGTTATTCTTCCTGACAAACAAGCGACGTGTCATACATATCCCTAAATTCATATTTGAGCTTCATAACTCCAACAGAGCCACTTCACAATCACTGGTTCCAGCCAAATAATTGTACTATCACAACCTTTAAGATCACCACTCGTACTTCTCTTGGTTCCCATCGTTGACGGCTCCATAATCACTACTTTTCGACAAGTACAATAGCCCTGGTGAAGGATCAGACTGTGTTTGGTTTCAGAAACTTCACCATTTCAATTAATTGTGGCTTTATTTGTACAATTAATTTCGGTGTTATATTACTATATTATTATAACGTTATTTGAACAATTAATCTTAATATGTTATATTTTGAAACTTTAAACGTATTATTGTAGCTTTATTTGAATAATTAATCTCGATGTGCTATATTTTGAAACGTTGAATGTATTATTTTAGTTTTATTTAAACAATTAATTTGTTTAAATTTTATTCAATTTTAAATTTAATTGGTAGTAAAATTATTTTTACATTAGATTTTTTTAAATTTCATTAGTTCATGGATTGGGGAGAACTAAAAATTTTTAATTCGGAAACTAATGCGCAAAATAGTGTATTGCATATAAATTAAGTTAAATCTGCATCCGATCCGCAGACGTATGTATTGGATATGGATTGAGTCAAATCCGCATCTGATCCGCAGATGTATGGATTGGATTTGGATTGAGTTTAATCAATCTGTGGATTGGATTGTATTGAAAAATTATAATGCAAAATTGTGGATCAGATATGGATTGATGTCTAATCTGTAAAATACAATCCGCGAACACCCTTACCGACTGGCTTTGACTTTCAACCCAAACTGGTTGCAAACTTCAACTCGAACTGAATCGAACCCGAAATTTTGGGTCAACCCGATCCGAGCGTCCAACCCTACCTACTACCGGTGGAAGACAGTTGGACCCATTTTAAAAATATATGTACTAATTAGATAATTAACCCGCAAGAACTTATTTATACTTTTATAGTTTCATTGCATCTCAACCCTCCTCATCCAAGTTAAATGTATCTTTTAGAATGGAGCCTTTTGGTTCTAGTTAAAAGGCTAAACCAATTATACTCTACTGGAATTATATAAACCAATTTTTTAAGTTCGGTTCTGCCCACCCTTACCAAAATACATACATACTTATATACAATGCAAATAAATGATATGCCATGGTCTTTTGAGATCATTGTAAAATAATTTATCAAAATCTCATTTATCACTTGGATCATTCTATGATGCCATAATTAAACATAAATTACGTAAACAAAACATAAAACCTGTAAATCAAAATTAACTGTAAAATAAAACATAAATTTTATAAATTAAACATAAGACTTGTAAATGAAAGGTAAAACAAATAAATTAATATAAAACTGATAAATTGATGAATTATTAGTAAAAAAAAATCTTGCAAGTATAATATAAAACTAGTAAATGTTGTTAAATATAAAATTTGTAAATGAAAGATAAAACACGTAAATTAATATAAAACTAGTAAATTGAGGTATTGTTAGTTAGAATTGGCAAAATTTGACACGACCCAATTACCCGACACGAACACGACACAAATAAATGGGTATGAATTGTCGAATTTAACACGATTATTAAATGGATCGGGTCCGGGTCGACACGAATTTTTTCCATGTTGGGTTATGATTAAAATTCTTGACCCATTTACCTAATCAATGACCCGATTATATTTTCTATTTTAAAAAATTTGTAGGTTCTTGTCATCAAAACTTAAATATTAAAGATGATTTTCTCTTTTATGTTTATTCTTTAAAAGGATGAATATAACTACAGTATTTTATTTATAAAATTTTAAATACATTTAGAA
>MKYO02003640.1:5351-15483 GCA_002013955.2 Citrus medica
TTGCCTTTTATCCATAAAATTTTATTGAACCAATTCTAGGAAGAATTCTGTAATATGTTATTGGGGAAAACATTAAAACATTAAACTACCATCCCCTGTGCCTTGTTAAAATAAGCCATATGGTCTCTCAAAAAAGAAAAAATAAAGCAATCCGGGTTCAAAACCCGGAATCTGAAAATCTGAATTTTTTCGGGTTGGACCCGGACCGAACCCGAATTTAAAAAATTCAGGTTTAGTGCGGGTCCAATTATGAAAATTTTGTGTTCAAATCTAAATTCGGAACAGCCAAACCCAAATCCGGACCGAAAATTGACATCCCTAGAAAGACGAGAGGCAAAATTGTTCTGAGCGAGTAAGGGGATATTAATAAATGGGGAGAGAGAAACACGCAGCGCGGGAGAGACGAGACTTGACGAAATTCTGTAATTGGTTTTGTTGGATTGACACGTGGCGAGGGACCAACGGCTTGATGAATGTGCAAGAGAATTGAGGTGGAGGTGCACCGTTTTCGTTGGCGATGGTTTTGGGTTTGTTTTTTCCTTTTTGAACGCTTCTTTCCGGGGCGGTACGCGAGTTGATTGCTTGGATGTCCGTTTTTATTTCTTCCTTCTGTATTCTGTTTGTTTGTTGTCAAATGTGAATGGTGTGTGATTATTATTTGGTGGGACCCTTTGACCTTTATCTGACATGGCGGAATCTAATTGGATATGAGGGATGAGATCTTTGAATCGATCAGACGACGATGGTAATATTCGAATCAACGGAATAAAGTCCAGTATATGTCCGTTTAGGGCGAATTTTGTAATTTCATTTTTATCTAATTTTGTTTTTTGTGGTATCGTATAAGTTACCGGTATAAAGTCCAAATAATATAATTGATTGAACAAAAACACAACATTAATTATATGATTTATTTTTATAATTTTAAATTTTCACTCAATCAATTAGATTGCGGTACGATATTGTATAATTCATGTTGTATTCTAAGTTGTATATTGACATAATTGTGTAGTGAGACAAGTTGAAATCATTTTAATGTAAATTATATATACCTCTAAACAAATGGAACTCAATTAAAAGTCTGATTTGCTTATAAATGTGAAACTAGGCATTTTTTTAATTGAAATTATTATAATTAAGTATCTACTATAAGATACATAATAAGGGTGTGAAATGAAACTAAAACTAAAATAAATATTGACAGTCATTTTTTCTAAAGTTCATACCATAAAGTGTAAAAGTTAGAAATATTGGAATTATTCTCTTAATTAGTTATTATAGAAAACAAAATTAGTATTTCCAGATTGTAACATTAAGTAAGAAATTGCAAGTAAAGTTCAATCTTCAATATTGTCTTGCTAAGTACTTTTGAAGTAGTTTTATTTAACTAACTATTCGAGTTTAAATCTTTAAAAATGTAAGAACTAAAAAACTAATTTAAAAATTTTCTCACTCTCATAACTTCTCGTAAAATTAACGATCCAAAAATATCATCAATATTATCTGCTCACAATCCGCATCAAATTATGCATAATCCATGCCACATGGGATGGCATTAGCCCGGGCCTTGATCCTGATTTTTATTAAAAATATATATTCAATTTTCTTTTAATATAAAGATTTCCTATTAGAAATAGTAGTCAATAAGTTTTAAAGTTTCAAAGGCTAAAAAAGGGTAAATATAGCAATGTATATAATGGAACCAATTTAACAAATTTGTAGTCAAAGTATAATAATAATGGAAACAAATTTGTGTAATTATACATATATATGGAATCAATATAGTTATTGATGGAAACAATTATATTTTTATTGCAATTTGCGACAACCTTTTCGATGAGGAAAAAAAAGTTTTTAATTGAAACCATATGGAAACAATATTAATTATTAATACAAATAAAGGAAATAAATTTGCGTGACTCTCTCTCTCTCTCTCTCTCTCTCTATATATATATATATATGTATTTTTTGATACAAATAATGGAAACAATTAAGATTTTACAATTACAATATCATTAATGCTGTAAATTTCATTAGCTATTATAAGATAATTGAGTTTATTATAATTAAAGGAAAAACGAGTATTAACTCTTGATATTTTAAAATAAGTTAAAATCTCCCTAACATTATAAGGGCTAGTTTGAAAATGTTGTAACTTTTAAAATAATTGTTGTTAGCTATACTGTAGAAATTATCAATTATGAAAAGAATCAATCAAGTATTTGGTAAATTTTTGTTTCAGAAGTACTGTGAGTTTTGAAAGCAGTTATGGACGTTTGGTAAATTTTATTTTTAAACTACTGAGAGAAAAGAAATGAGTAAAATGTACATAATGTAGGATAAAATTACTTCTGCATATAAAAAAATGTACATATAATATTTTTAATTGTGTATTCTAATAATTTTTACTAAAATAAAATTTATTATATATTGATTTATTTTTTATCTTAAAAATTTGATAATTAAATTTATAATATAGTGAAAAAAATTTAATAATAATTTGACAAATAAATTGATGTTGATAAATTATAATAAAAATGTATCAAAATATTGATTTTGTTTCCAAATTGAATAAGGATAATTTTGGGTTTAGATAATAATTTTAAGAATATTTATGGAATTGTATTAAAGGATAAAATTGATTTTCAAAATCAGAATCTAAAATTTACTCATTCTCTACTTTTCAAAATCAGTTGTAGGAGAGGCTAATTTTGTCAAAAGTGATTTGATTTTTTTTTACCAAACACTAAAATTAGCTTTTAGATTTTCAAAATCACTTTTCAGCCTGCCAAACGCAATCCCAAATGGGCCCTAACAATGTTGACTTGTAATTTTACTGTTATACTTCTTGTCATGAGAATTTGTAAACCCCTATATAGTTTTGTGCGTTTATTTCCCGGATTGGAAATTGGAATTGTTGACGGTGTTTACTACACAAAATGGAGGCAGGAATTGGTATCAGAATCATGGGGTTCACTCGAATTTGAGAATGAAGAATGAGAGATTGATTCCCAAGAGGGGGTGAGAATCAATCACCTACTCGCAAGATTGACCATTTTACCCCCATAAAATCATGAACACTCATTTTGTCCTCAATTGAAAAAGTTATTATATTTAATTAATATATTATTATTATAATTAATTAATAGAATTATATAATTATTCTAATTAATTAATATATTATTATTGTTGTTGTTGTTATTAGTGATAAAAATTTCTACACACAGAACTAGCAATTAAAGGGGTATTCAGTACTTTCATTGATGAAGTGTGAAAGGTTATTAGTCATGCAAGTTTATTAAGTTCATTTATTGGTTATGGAAAGTTTTGTCTATTGAGTTGTAATCTATATCTTAGCCAAATGTTATTATTGGTCATGAAATTTTTTGAAATATTATTTTAGGGTACAATGAGAAGGAAGAGGATATGATTATTTCTTCCTTACTTAATTTTGGGGTTTCAGTTATTATAGGAAACTAAAGATACTAGCTTAGGAAATCATGGAATACTTCCACCATTTATATAAGAAAGTGAATCAAAACATACCAAAAAAAGAGTCAATTATGCGACATCAAGTCATACATAAAGACGAACAAAATAACAAAATGAAATCGCACAATGTGCAAACAATGGATATAATCAAATACTTAACTCACCTTCATTCTTTTAATCGAGTTAACCTTAAGTTCTAATTGAAAATCATATATACTACCCCTCTATTTACTTAAGTTGTCTTTCTGGATTCTCAACATAGGATACTAACATTGGTGGTTGTAAATCCCAAATAAAATGGACTTACAAAATCGTATTAGGCCTCTTAGATGCAATTTCACACGTAAACATTCTCCAAGATATTTGAAAATGATATTTCTTATTATGGTACTCATGACATATACTAAAAATGATGAAATGGAATACAATTGTCAAATAACCACATTTAAGGAAAGAGCACCATAATCTGAATGATTTAAGATGCTTAAAAAAAATCAAATAATTCAAATAATAAAATAACTGTAAAAAATTTAAATCATCCATTAAAAATGAAAAATAAATAATCAAGATTTGGTGGGTCACTCAAATTTATTTCAGTGTCTTATTCGTGTGGTTGGTATTCCAAATGTGGTTTTAATCTTTGACCACTAACTTTAAATATAACACATTTTCTTGGATTCTTAATATATGCGGCCTCATATGGATATATAATTTTTTACAAGAAATGAGCCAGTCTAGTTTGACTTTAACTTCCCTAGAAACAAATGAAGACGATAATTATAAAACAACATGTTTTGACTAATCTCAAAAAAATTCTTTTATCATAAAAAGCTTTGGCTCTTACCTTGATAATTCTTGAATTCTCATATGCATCCTTCTTTAATTCCTCAAATTCATTCAGTTGTAATTTATGCACCTACCAACATCATCAAGATATGAATTAAATGCTTTAATATTCCAAAATGATTTGTGATTAAGTTCAACCGATAAGTGATTAAACCAATTGATAGAGTGACATTTCTAAAGGCAACTTAAATATAGTGCAGTATGCCTAAAGTGTATCAGCCAATTAAAGAGACCAAGCATTTGCTACTTGGGTTAACAATTTTTTTCAATTTTTTTTTATCTCTGTACTTGCTAATTCAACTTGATCACTTGTTTAAGGATGATATCGGGTAGCAATTTTACATGTAATTCCATATTTCTTCATTAAAGACTCAAATAACCTGTTACAAAAATATTTACCTCTATCATTGATAATGACTCGAAGGATTCCAAATTTGCTCAAAAGATATTCTTTTAAAAAATGGATCACAGTTTTAAAAAATGGATCATTGATGGATATTGTATTAATTGATCACTCGTTTGTAAGTCTTGAAAGATGGCCTGCAATAATATTTTTGGCACCTTTTTGTCCTTGGTTGTCAAGTTGAATTCTTGAAGTAGCAAAACCCATCCTATTGATCTTTGATTGGCATTCTCTTTAGACATTAAATATCTAGCGGTAGCATGAACAGAATAAACAATAGTGAATGAACAAATTAAAATGAAATAAGTTTATCAAATGCGAATATTATCGCAAGTATTTTTTTCAAAGGTGGTGTAATTCATTTGGGCATTATTCAAATTTCTACTTGTGTAATAAATGACAACAAGCTTACCTTCTTTTATTTGCCTTAGAATAGCTCTAATTGCATAATCACTAACATCACACATTAGCTTAAAAGACAAAGACCAATCAGGGGGTTGCATTATAAGGGCAAATGTTAAAAGACTAATTATATTTTCAAAGGGCTTCTGACAATCTTCGGTCTACTCAAATGGTGTATCTTTTATCGGGAGGTTACAAAGTGGTTTAAATGTGTCACTAAAGTCCTAAAGAGAAATGGACTTCCCTAATTGTCTTTGGTGAAGGTAATTTTGAGATGACTTCAACTTTAGCTTTATCAACTTCAATTCCATTAGAAAACACTACATGACCTGCGTACAGCAAGGAATTCCATGATGAGGACATCTCCTGAGTAGCTCCTTGAATCTTTTCCATGCATCATACAATTTTTCATCTTCAAGTTGATGGAAAGATGTGATCTCATTCCTCAATTTTGTATTTTTGGTTGGTGGAAAGTATTTCATCAAAAATTTGTTAGCCAAATCATTTCATGTAGTAATGAAGGTAGGTGGCAGAGAGTTCAGCCATGTTCTTGCTCGATCCCTTAAAGAAAACGGGAAAAGTCTGAGCCTCAATGCTTCCTGTGATGTTTCAATAATCTTGAAAGTATAACTTACTTCCAAAAACAACTTAAGATGTAGACGAGTGATAAATCTATGAAATGAGAGTTATCATGGCGTTTTTATTTTTATATCAATATTACTTAGAGAGTAAATGATATGTTTTTGTTGCATTTTAGTTTAATTTTGATAACATTCATATGTTTTTAGATCATTGTGTGCTCTAATTATGTGCATAATTGTAGGTGACAAAGAAACTCAAATTTCACGAATGAAATATTGTAGCAAGAGGTGTGCAAAGTTACAAAAGAACTTGGATGTAATGGAATTAAAACAAGTCTAGAATAATGAAGATGCTAGAGCAATATGTTGTAATATTGTTACTGTAACAATGATTAAAGCAACAATAAACGAGATTTCGCATGTTAGATAGAAAATTACAATTTAAAGTTTCCAAAAATAAGAGATTCACTGCCATACATTTCTGGTAACCCTAATTTCGACTTATAAAAAGAGCACATTACTACAAAAAAAGGGCCGTCATTAGAGAAGATGAGAGAGAAACAACACAAGAAAAAACAAACTAAGATCAAGAGAGAAAAGTAAGGCAACAACAAATTCAAGAAGAACACCGAGCAGATTTCAACACTTGTTCTTGTTCTCTTGTTTCTATATTGTTATGAAGATTTGTTTGATGGCTAAAACTATTTTGGTTTTTGTTTTCTAACAAATTGTGAACTAAAATTACGTGTGGTTAGGTGATAAACAATCTTAATAGTTAATTGACTAATATTCTATGTTGTTACATGTTTGCCATAGCACGTTGTTTTGAAAATACTTATTTTAATTTACTATTTTGGTTGACCACCCATTTAGTGATACTAGCTAAGAAAGAGCCTAAAAAAGGCCAACTTAGTGGAACATATCAAAGCAATATTTGGTTTTAGATTAGGTTTCCTGAGTTGAGTTTAACTTGATTCGAAAAAGGTCATACTTAATCTAAAACTTATGATGAACTTGACATAGGGATTCACCTTGCAGGGTAATTAGAGTTTAGGCGTGTAATTTTATATTTTATGTTAGCATAACAATTGGTCACTGTTAAGTTGCATCAAGATATAAGATATCAAACAAGCGACAACTAAGGGTGCATAAAGATTCTGCCTAGTACTGTAGCAGATGATGTAGCAACCGAACCAAAAATTAGGAACAAAGTCAAAACCATTAAGAGAGTTTAATCACTCAACTACTCCATTCTCATTAATTAGTCTCTGGTGTTTAAGTTTAAATTCTTCTTAATTACACTTTATTATTGCCTCGTTAATTTTAGGTAATCAATTTTATCAATTGTTATTTTGTAACTAATTTAAAATTAAATTGACAAGATTGTTGTAGCAATTACTATAACATCAATCCTTAAGAAGACAATCTTGAATACTTGTCATTATATTACTTGTTGTGTACACTTGCACATTGACACCAATAGCATTAGAAATCATACAACAATGAGGATTTTTTAATGGCAGTCCATTGAATTGCCCTACTATTTAAAGCATCTGAAACATCATTGGTTTGAGCTCAAAATTATCAGCTTGTAGTTCGGGTCTAGCTATTCTAGGGTTTATGGCTTGAGGAGTCAATACTGCATAATCTCTAATGACTCTGTCTCTATCATCTGCCATATGAATAATATTGTTATTCCCTATTTGCCCATAAATAATCTGCCCATTCTGACCTTCTTGACCTCCTTGTGCATTTACTGGTTATATTTCTCCTCGAAGATTCAAATTCCCCATGTCTTGCAAATCATCCATTGCTATAGTAGCTTTTGAATTTCTTTACTCTTTTCTCAATCTCCTTGTAGTTATTTCAATTTCTAGATCAAACTAGAATTCAACAGGTTTATATTTCCACATCAAAGGCTGTTAGGGCACTTCTGTCAACAAAATAAACAAATTAAAATAAAATTAAAAATTAGCATCGATCAAGATCAATTTCACAAATCACAATGAACAATCATTCTCCGGCAACGGCACCAAAAACTTGTTGGGTTATTTCTCTCAAATCTCTATCTTAATTTTTATTTTCCTTGTTGTTCTTCTCTATTATTCTCTTTGGGTGACAGCTCTCTCTTTTTCTTTTCATGCATACTCTTTTTATAACTTAGAATTAGGGTAAACAAAAGTGTGTGGCGCGTATCCTCTATTTTTTAGAAACTTCAAATTGCAATCTTTTAGTTATTGCACGTAAAATCCATTTTTTTCATTACTCTAGGATTACTGCAGCAACAATTACAACATCTTCATTATTCCAAACTTGTTTTAACTCCTTTGTATCCAAGTTATTAGATCATCTTTTAGGTCAGTTGCAGTAGCATTCCATTGCTAAAACTTGAGCTTTTTGGTCACCTACAATCATGCATATAATCTAAGCACAAAATAATATAACACAACTCAATTTATTAAAAATAAACTAAAATGGATGCTTATGCTAAATGTAACTAAAATGTAATAAAAACGCATCATTTACTCTCTAAGTAATATTGATTTAAGTCTAAAAATTTCATGATAACTCTCATTTCATAGAGTTATCACACCCCCAAACTTAAAACATTACTTGTCCTCAAGTAATGACAACAACATTAACACTTCAATCACACAATCATGCGAAAAACAATTTAGCTCTGTCATCGAGCTTGCTAGGATTCATCAACCCTTAGATCACACTTTTATTCTGTCCACATTGTGTGTGTGACTTCTTGATCAAGTTCTAGAGATACTGTAGCATCACACAGATATCGCATATAACTTAAGAATAAAGCATAAGTATATTAATATATAGGGGAACATAAGTCAAAAATAAGTTCGTAAATTTTTTTTTTACACTCTTCAATGTATCATTGATGTTTCATGTGAATGTTTATCACTTATAACGATGACACCCAATTACTTAACTAATACACATATCAGAGTTGCTACAACAATGACATGTAAAATGCTACATGATAGTCTTATCTATAGACACCTTTAACTCAAGGCTGAACATGAGGCTTATGAATAGATCTGCTACTCAATATCCTGGACAAATGAGCTTTCTCTCTCTTTTTTTTATCACTTTCTACAACAATGCTCATAACTCTTGCTGCCTTTTAACTCAAATTTGCATATGGGGTACATACTCAACCCTAGTTACTCAGCAACTAAGCCATTGGAGCAAGGTTTATTTTATATCAAGCACAATTTGTGATAAATCTAAACCCCCCCCCCCAAACTTAAGATATTTTCTAACATTTTTGGTCTTCTTGGCTTTACTACAACACACTCATAAAACTCAACTAAAGCTTAAGTGTGAATGCAGAGTTTCAACCTTTATCTATAAATTATCTCTACTTGGCAGTCATTCATTCCAAATATCAACACTTAATTCATCCTCATTGGGTTCTATAATCCACTGAAAATTACTAGATAAATAGGGCAATACATATAACACAAACACATTCATTCATTAACACGCTACACTATAGCACAGCCCCCCCAAACTTGAGAGGTGTTGTGTCCTTACATGCACATAAAATGATTAAAGACAACATGCATATACTAATTATAATGAAATGAACAATTTGAAATAAAGAAAACAAAATAAAAGTTTCAGAAATTGGAAAACTAAATAGGACTGGCAGGGGATACTCCCATGTTGTTGAATGTTCTATTGTAGCTCTTGTTGAAAAAGAGTCACTTTTTCTTAGTTATACTTCGCAAATGTTCCTTAGGTGAACCTACTGACGTATCAACTGGTTGTTTTTTTTTCTTGCTTTGCGTTGGACTGATTTAAAGGGTTCTAGCAGCTTCAGTAGCTTTGGGCTGAGTTTGCTTTTTTCTTTTGTGTTCTAGCACTTTTGGTGCACACCTAGAAGGTTGTACCCTTTGCGTTTGCTGGAAACCTTGAGGGTTGTGATGGGGGATTTTATTGTGGTTGGTTGTGTAGCAGCTTGTGCAAGTGATGCTGCTAGTTGTTCCTCAATAGTGATACCGATAATAAGGTCTCTCAGACTGCTCCTTGCTTCTTCTGTTCGAGTAACTCTGCTTGTTGTTGTGCAAATTTTAATGTACTCGCAAGCGCACGAATCTATTGTAGTATAGATCAATGGTGACGAGTGTCGATCCCACGAGGAGGTTGATTTTAATTATATATAGAATTAATTTTGTATGAGATGATTGGATCTGTGGTGGAAATGATTTGGAATATGCTAAAACTTAAATTAAAATGACGAGAATAAATTCTGAAATTGGAATTGAAATGGCGAGAATAAATTGAAGAGAATTCTATTGAAATGACGTACTTGGGTATCTGGATCCGTATCAACATGCATCATGGGCTAAATATTCCTTATTAATGCCAATTAAATCATGAG
>MKYO02003640.1:16076-35785 GCA_002013955.2 Citrus medica
TGAATAGTGCCATTTTTCCTTTTATACTCCTCCTAAGGTTTTCGACCGTCCTGAGTTCAAAAGTGATGTCGGTTTTGCCGTCTGATCTCTCCTTTATTATAAAATGACTATAATGCCCCTAAAATACATAAAATACTTAATTAAAATAAAACACATGTAATTAAATCACAAGAAGGTTAAATACATAAAAGTAAGGGTTGTTAGTAAGACTTGAAATGTAAAATGACGGTTTTCTCTTTTATAAATATACATTTTCTAACACTCAACACTTGTAACACCCTAGGCGAATCTCACTTTAGCAAAGCACGGGAGAGATGCTGGGTTTATAAGGGGTGATCCACACCTTAATTGGTAAGACGCGTTTTGGAGTGTATGGGCGCCCGAGGAATAAAACCGTGCGGGCCTTGTTAAGGCCCCAAGCGAACAATATATTGTCAGGTCTGGGTTGGGTCATGACATTATGGTATCAGAGCGGCTCCACGTGTTTTCTTGAGCGATAGTGGGGCAAACCTCAGCCAGGACGCTGAGTCCCCAAGGGGGTGTATGTAACACCCTAGGCGAATCCACATCGGCAAAACATGAGAAAGATATTGGGTTTATAAGGGGTGATCTATACCTTAATTGGCAAGACGCGTTTTGGGGTATATGGGCGCCTCAAGAACAAAACCGTGCGGATCTTATTAAGGCCCAAAGTGGAAAATATCTTGGCAGGTCTGGGTTGGGTCATGACACTACTAATAGCTTCCTCTATGGTCGCATCCACATCCTCTTCCCACTCTGATTTTGACTCTTCTTCAACTAAAGTTTTCTTTTTTTCCTTTGCATGTGAGAGTCACTTTTGGAGGCTCTGCCTCATTTTCCTCATAATATGCTTACTCTTCCTCTTTTTCTTCCACTACTTCTTCTTGCTCTGACTACTATTCTTACTCAAATTATCCTTCAGCCTCAGGATCTTCACTCCCTTCTACTAGAATAACTTCCTCAGCTTCTCCGAAATTAAGCTGTTACAGTAACGATTCTCGAAAGTTTGTATCTTTATTTTTTATTTATAAGGCAAATTAGTGCTTTTGTGCTTGAAAATGTTGTATGTCCAAAATCTCTAATTTTCTTCCATATGTTGCTCTGACTGTTGTTCTTACTCAAATTCTCCTTCAGCCTCTGGATCTTCATTCCCTTCTACTAGAACAACTTCCTCAACTTCTTCGAAATTAAGCTGTTGCAGTAACGATTCTAGAAAGTTTGTATCTTTATTTTTTATGTATAAGGCAAATTGGTGCTTTTGTTCTTGAAAATGTTGTATGTCTAAAATCTCTAATTTTCTTCCACCTGTGCTTGGACAAATGCTTTCACGGCTTCATTAAGTTCTTCAGGTATATTCTCAATCCCTGTAGCTTGTTCTGTCTTGCTGTAGTTGCTACAGCTGTAGATTATACAATAATCCTCTCAACTGTCTTCACCGCAATGACCCCTTCATTCTTTATTTGTTCATCATTGTCCTCAAGTTACACTTCTGAGGCTTCACATATCCCTGTGATAAGAGAAAGGAATAACAGTGCAACAAATTTTTGTGTCTTCATTACACAATATCTTATTTCCTTCTCGATGATCTTGCCTACATTTATAGTTAAGCCTTTAACTATAGCATAAAGGAGGATAAGTCTGTCTTGAGAAACAATGGTAATGTGAGTAAAGTGTATGGGCGCCCGAGGAATAAAACCGTGCGGGCCTTGTTAAGGCCCCAAGCGAACAATATATTGTCAGGTCTGGGTTGGGTCATGACATTATGGTATCAGAGCGGCTCCACGTGTTTTCTTGAGCGATAGTGGGGCAAACCTCAGCCAGGACGCTGAGTCCCCAAGGGGGTGTATGTAACACCCTAGGCGAATCCACATCGGCAAAACATGAGAAAGATATTGGGTTTATAAGGGGTGATCTATACCTTAATTGGCAAGACGCGTTTTGGGGTATATGGGCGCCTCAAGAACAAAACCGTGCGGATCTTATTAAGGCCCAAAGTGGAAAATATCTTGGCAGGTCTGGGTTGGGTCATGACACTACTAATAGCTTCCTCTATGGTCGCATCCACATCCTCTTCCCACTCTGATTTTGACTCTTCTTCAACTAAAGTTTTCTTTTTTTCCTTTGCATGTGAGAGTCACTTTTGGAGGCTCTGCCTCATTTTCCTCATAATATGCTTACTCTTCCTCTTTTTCTTCCACTACTTCTTCTTGCTCTGACTACTATTCTTACTCAAATTATCCTTCAGCCTCAGGATCTTCACTCCCTTCTACTAGAATAACTTCCTCAGCTTCTCCGAAATTAAGCTGTTACAGTAACGATTCTCGAAAGTTTGTATCTTTATTTTTTATTTATAAGGCAAATTAGTGCTTTTGTGCTTGAAAATGTTGTATGTCCAAAATCTCTAATTTTCTTCCATATGTTGCTCTGACTGTTGTTCTTACTCAAATTCTCCTTCAGCCTCTGGATCTTCATTCCCTTCTACTAGAACAACTTCCTCAACTTCTTCGAAATTAAGCTGTTGCAGTAACGATTCTAGAAAGTTTGTATCTTTATTTTTTATGTATAAGGCAAATTGGTGCTTTTGTTCTTGAAAATGTTGTATGTCTAAAATCTCTAATTTTCTTCCACCTGTGCTTGGACAAATGCTTTCACGGCTTCATTAAGTTCTTCAGGTATATTCTCAATCCCTGTAGCTTGTTCTGTCTTGCTGTAGTTGCTACAGCTGTAGATTATACAATAATCCTCTCAACTGTCTTCACCGCAATGACCCCTTCATTCTTTATTTGTTCATCATTGTCCTCAAGTTACACTTCTGAGGCTTCACATATCCCTGTGATAAGAGAAAGGAATAACAGTGCAACAAATTTTTGTGTCTTCATTACACAATATCTTATTTCCTTCTCGATGATCTTGCCTACATTTATAGTTAAGCCTTTAACTATAGCATAAAGGAGGATAAGTCTGTCTTGAGAAACAATGGTAATGTGAGTAGTTGACATTAATCTAAACTTAAAAAACATTACACAAACCTTGGCAATAAGTTTCAAATCTATCCTACTAACCACTCGCCCCTCTTCATTCATCTATTCACTACCTCGGATAGTCAAGGTTTTAAAAACTTCCCCTCATTTTTTCACCATCGTGTTCTCAACAAATTGTGTATATTTACCTACGGCAGTAGGTAAATCATAAAAGGCATTAATAACTCTAGAGTTTAAAGGAACTTGTACTTGCCTTATAAGGATATTGTATTGATCTTGCTGTAGTAAGTTGGAGTAGATTTCTTTTACAACTGAGATGATTGGATCTCGGGGGTGTGAGCAAAAGTTTACCCATCATTTTCATGCTACAATATTATAGATGTTGTTTATTACTCCCGTTGGCTGCTTTGGGAATATAAAGCCTTTTTCCTCCAAAGTTTTTGTGGCTTTATAAATTCCTCAAATTTGTCTTCGGCTCTATAACTGTGGAAGCGTGAAGGGTCATTCAATCTAGCAACTTGTGTCTTAAATTTCACAATTGTTGTCACAGTTTGAACAAAATTGTACTGTGTTGAAATCAAAAATAGAAGGTAAAAAGAGTTGTAAATATTGTTGAGCATTATTGATGGAGATAGAAAGAGTTGTAATGAAATTAAAAAATAAGACCCTAATTTATAGCGAGAGGAAAAAAATAGAAAAATGAAAGTAATTAAAAGGATAACTTGGAAAGAATTTTTAAAATTTAAAAACTGATTTAATTGAAAAAGAAAAAGAATATATTACGGTAATTTTGAGATTGCATAATCTCTTTTTATCTTTAATTTTGATCTACTGACGCAAGCTGCCAGCCTTTTAATGGTAAAAGTCCAAGGATTGTTAGTGCAACGGTAAAAATCGCTACTGCAGTAATTAATTCATTTCTGTAGCAACAACGATTCCTTGTTGGTTGAGAACCAACTTCCAACTGCCATGTTGGCTATGATGCTGCAGCAACTCCTGTCAATTTCTTTGCCCATATTTTTGTTTTAACAAAAACTTACTATATGAAAAGGCAGAAAAGAAATTGAATACTCGAATTAGAATGACAAAAAGTATGCATATCTAGACTTAATGTTTAAAGAAAAATTAAAACAAATTCTCTCATTGGGTTGCCTCCCAACTAATGCTTGTTTTTTGTTCTTTTAGCCTGTCCATCCTTGATTGCTCATGTTAGATCCCTTTGGAACAGGTCCTCCGTTGGGTGATTCACAGTAGTTCCAATGTAATGCTTCACTCTATGCCCATTCACCTTGAATTCTTGACATATTATTTCATCTTGAAGTTCAACAACCCCATGAGAATATACTTTGATAAGTTAGAAAGGTCCTAACCATCTAGATTTAATTTTCCAAGAAAGAGCTTTAATCTTAAGTTATAAAGTAAGACTTGATTGCCTGGAATGAGTTTCATTTGCTGGATTTGTTAGTCATGTCATTACTTGGTCTTCTCCTTATAAATTCTTGCATTTTCATAGAAGAATAGTCGTAACTCCTCTAACTCATAAAGTTGTAATTTTTTTTGTTCTACTGTAGCAGTCATATCCACATTCAATTGCTTAATTACCCAATATGCTTTGTCCTTCAACTCTAATAGCAAATGGCAGGCTTTTCCATAAATAATTCTATATGGGGATATGCCAAGTGGAGTTTTATAGGCTATTCTATAAACTTATAAGGAGTTATTTAATCTAAGTGACCAATCTTTTATGTTGGGACTCATAACTTTCTCTAAACTCTTCTTTATTTCCTTGTTTGATACCTCTGCATGTCACTTGTTTGTGGATGATATTCTGCAGCAACCTTATGCTTGATTTCATATTTAGCCAATGCTACAACAAATGTTCTATTGCAAAAATGTGTTCTTTCATCACTAATAATATCTCTTAGAGTGCCAAATCTTGAGAAAATGTTCTTCTGAAGAAACTTCACTATTGTTTTGGCATCATTAGTTGGTAATGCAACAGCTTCCACGTATTTGGAGACATAGTCTACAACCACGAAGATGTATAGGTTACTAAAAGAAAGTGGGAAAGGTCTCATAAAATCTATCCCCCATACGTCAAAGAGTTCCACTTCCAAAATATTAGTGAGTGGCATTTCATGCTTTTGAGAGATGTTCCCTGCCCTTTGACCCCTATCATAACATTTAACAAACTCGTTAGCATTCTTAAAAATAGAGGACCAGTAGTAATTTGATTGAAGCGTGTCATAACATATAACAAACTCGTAAGCATATTTAAAAATAGAGGGTCAGTAGTAACCTGATTGAAGAACTTTTACTATTGTTTTATGCTTTCCAAAGTGTCCTCCATATACTATAGCATGATATGTTTGAATTTTCTTCATCTAGTACACATCTTATGATCACATGGTCTAAACACATCTTGTACAAGTAAGGCTTATCCCATTGATAACTTTTTATATGATGAAGAAATCTCTTTTTCTGCTAGTAGCTTAAATCATGTTGTAACAATCCACTCACCAAATAATTAGCACAATCTATATACCATTGAAATCCATATTGCTGCATCATCTAAGAGTATTGTAGCATTAACAATTGCTTATCAGGAAATGTTTCTGTGATATCATGCTTGGTCAGTGTGCTTTCATATGCTTCTAGCCTTAAGAGATGATCTGTTATTTGATTCTCAATGCTTTTTTTAATCATTAATCTCTAAGTCAAACTCTTGTAACAATAGAATCCACCTAATCAACCTTGGTTTGGCATCCTTATTTGAAATTAAATACATTATAGCCAAGTGATCTATATAAACAGTTACTTTAGTGTCAAACAAATAAACTCTAAATTTATCAAATGCGAAGACAATAGCCAACAACTCTTTTTAAGTGGTTGTGTAATTTAGTTGTGCATCAGTTAAGGTCTTACTGGCATAACAAATGGAGTGAAGAATCTTGCTTTTCTTTTACCTTAGCATTGCTCTAACTGAATGGTTGCTTGCATCACACATTAATTCAAAAGGCATACTCCAATCAAGTGCTATAACAACAAGTGATATAACAAGAACTTTCTTCAACTCAGTAAAGGCTTTTAAACAATTCTCATTAAAATTGAATGGTTTGTTATGTTCTAGTAACATGCATAAGGGTTTGCCTATTTTAGACAAGTCTTTAATGAACTTTCTATAAAACCCAATATGTCATAATAAACTCCTAATGCCCTTTACTAAAGTAGGTGGTGGCAGTTTGTCAATCACTTCTATTTTTTCCCTATCCACCTTCTTGCACTATAAATGGCATTTCTCCCAATTTAACACCAAGTTGGTCTCCCTACATCTCTTTAGCACATTTTCTAGTTTATGCAAGCAATCATCATATAATACCCCAAAAACTAATAAATCATCCATGAATACCTCAAGTGTTTGTTCAACCATATATGAAAAAATAGGCATCATACATCTCTAAAAAGTTGTTGGATCATTGGACAATCCAATAAACATCCTTTTGAAGGCAAAGATTCCAAGGGGATAAGTGAATGTTGTCTTCTCCTAATCCTCTAGTGCTATAGCAATTTAATTGTAACCTGAATATCCATCCAAGAAACAATAGTACTTTTTTCCAGTAAGTCTGTCAAGCATCTGGTCTATGAAGGGCAATAGAAAGTGATCATTCCTTGTAGCTTTGTTTAGTTTCCTATAATGCAAACTCTCCATCCAATCATTATTTTTATGGGAATAAGCTCATTTTGTTTTTCATTTGTTACAACTGTTACTACATCTTTCTTTGGAACACATTGTATTGGATTATCCATGAGCTATCTGAGATTGGGTAAATAATTCTTGGTATCAAGCCACTTGATGATCTCCTTTTTCATAACTTCATTTATTATGGGATTTAATCTTTTCTGTTGCTTGACAGAATTGTTGAAGCAATCCTCCGGCAAAATCTTGTGCGTGCATTTAAAGGGGTTGATTCCCTTGATATCTGCCACGGTCTATCCAATAGCCTACTTGTATCTCTCCTATACATCCATCAAGCTATTCTCTTGATCTGCATTTAAAGAAGATGAAATGATTAAAAAAAGTATGTTATTGTCACCAAGATAAACATACTTCAAATGTGAAAGTAAAATCTTTAATTCTAAAACAGGAGGGAACCCAATAGAAAGATTAGAAGGTTTTACTTCCCTGTTTGAGAGGTCTAAAGATTCAAGTGTTTGTCAGTTCTCACAGATTGTTTCTATCTTAGCCATGCTATGTCTGCGGCTTCGAGTTTTTCTTTTTTAATTTCTTCGAATGTTACAACTTTGACTTCTTCATTACTCCAACAACTATTTAGTCTCTCTATAACAATAAAATCCACAACACTGATAAAATTATATTTTTCAACATTATCTGGATATTTCATGGCATCTAACACATTGAATGTAACTTGTTGATCATTAACTTGCATAGTCAATTTTTCTTTTTGCACATCAATTAAAGTTTTCCCAATGGCTAAAAAGGATCTTCCTAAAATGATGGGTACTTCCTTATCTACCTCAAAGTCTAGCACTATAAAATCCACTGGAAAAATAAATTTATTCACATTTACCAATACATCTTCAATCTTCCATTCTAGATAGGCGTGAGATATGTCAACAGGCTGTAAAGTCATTATTTTTTGCCTAACTTCTCTAACTCCCAATTGCTTGAATAAACCCTTAGATCTAAGATATCTGAAGGATTAAAATTAGATAGGTATTACTTAAAAAAAATAGATGGATATATTATAATGAAAATGTAACATCAATATTAATTTTACATCTTTTTCTCTATCCTCTACATTCAAAGTATGTTTACCTCTCTCCTTTGCTATATAGTCTAATCAGTTGTACTAAAAGCTGTTGGGAATTGATTGGGTGAAGCAGTCACACAGCTAAAGTGAAATTGAGGAATAATAAGATAATAAAATCATATAAGGACACAAAAAATTAAGTGGTTCGGTTTTTAGCCTACATTCACGGGCGAAGACAGAAGAAAAATATTTCACTAGTGATATGAGGATTACAAGTATTGTAATATTTTGGCTCACTACTCAAAATCCCAATACACTCGATCTCTCATTCATTAATTCTCCTGTAAAAATGGATCTGAAGAGGAAAAGAAGAATTGGATCATGAAAATGATGGAAACGCCCCTCCTTATATAGTTATAATTCAGTTACTATTCATCCTTTTATTTTAATTTTTTATTATTATTTTTCCTTTTGTCAAATCGCACCAAATGCGGCTTCACATTTTTCTTTCTTTCTTCCCTTTGTGGCGGGGCACTAGCACCCACCACTCACTTTTTGACATTCTCCCACTTAGAAATTAGATTGGGAACCAATCAATTTACACACCATCCTTTCTGTTTCGCCATAGTCATGTTGCTAACATTTCTATTAGGCCTCATGAAGATCTATATCGTACAAACTTATCAGCATTTATTGGCTTGATCAAAACATCTGCTAGATTTTCCTTTGTATGAATTTTTTGCAAATCAACATTTCCACCTTTTATTACTTCTCGAACGAAGTGATATTAAACTCCTATGTGCTTTGTCCTTGAATGAAAAGCTAGATTTCTTGCAATATACAAGGCACTTTGACTGTCACAAAACACAAGAATCTTCTGTTGTTTGTGTCTGAGCTCCTTCAATAACATTTGTATCCAAATAGCTTCCTTGCAAGCTTGTGTGACTGCCGTGTCTTCTGCTTTTGTTATAGATAGAGCCACAATGGTCTACAATTTTGAAAGCCAGCTTACATAATGCAACATTTGAGATTCCTCTGATGTATCTCAAGATCTTTTTCACAGTTTTCCAATGGTTTCCACCTGAATTCGTCATGTATCGACTGACTACTCTCACTGCTTGTGCAATGTCTGGTCTAGTACATATCATAGCAAACATTAAATTTTCCACTGTTGCTGCATACGGTACTCGAGATATCTTTTTCCTTTCTACTTCATTGTTAGGACACATACTTGAGGATAACATGAAATTAACAGAAAGTGGGGTAGAAATTGGCTTACAATCTTGCATATTGAAGCGNCGACTGACTACTCTCACTGCTTGTGCAATGTCTGGTCTAGTACATATCATAGCAAACATTAAATTTTCCACTGTTGCTGCATACGGTACTCGAGATATCTTTTTCCTTTCTACTTCATTGTTAGGACACATACTTGAGGATAACATGAAATTAACAGAAAGTGGGGTAGAAATTGGCTTACAATCTTGCATATTGAAGCGTCGCAAAATTTTTTTCAAGTAATTCTTTTGAGAAAGATAAATCTTCATGTTATTTCTGTTTCAACGAATTTGCATCCCTAAAATCTTATTTGCTGGTCCCAAGTCCTTCATTTCAAACTCCCTAGCCAACTGTGCCTTCAATTATTAGACTCGATCTTTGTTAGGGCTTGCTACCAATATTTCATTCACGTATAACAACAAAATGATAAAATCATTATCTTTAAACCTTTTATAATATGCACAATGGTCTGAACTGAGTCTGCTGTATCCAAAGCTCATGATGAAGGAATCAAATCTCTTATACCAACACATCGGCGCTTGTTTGAGACCACATAGAGATTTATTCAACCTGTAAACTAAGTTCTCTTTGCCCTTTTCAGTAAAACCTTATGGTTGAAGCATGTAAATTCCTTCTTCAAGTTCTCCATGAAGAAATGTAGTTTTCACATCTAACTGCTCTAGATGTAGTTCTAATGTAGCACACATCGCGAAGACTGCTCTGACTGTTGTCAGTCGAACCACCAGAGAAAATATTTTGTTGAAGTCAATACCTTCTTTTTAAGCATATTCTTTTACCACCAATCTTGTATGATATCGCTCCACTTGGTCATTACCATCACATTTGATCTTGTAGACCCTATTGTTACCAATGCCTTTTCTTCTATGTGATGGTGGTATAAGTTCTCATGTCTTGTTCTTGTGTAGAGCTTCAATTTCGTCCTGCATTGCTGTCATCCACAAGGCAACATCTGGCCTATTTAAAGTTTCATGGAAAGTTGATGACTCTCCATCCTCTGTTAGAAGACAGTATGCAACATTAATCTCTGTGATATACTCCGAGTGCCGTGTTGGTGGTCGTCTCTCACGAGTTGACCGACGAACTTCTGGAGTCTCAAACTTAATTGGTTCTTGTTCATCGTGCTCTGGATTATTTTCCACATATACCGGAACAGTCTCTGACTTTTCCTTTATAGTGCTATCATTTTCATTTTTCCTTTGCAATTGATCTTCTTCAAAAATAACATCTTTGCTGATGACTATCTTGTGGGCAATGGGGTCCCACAAACGATACTCCTTTACTCCATCTGCATATCTAAAAAAAATACATCTTCTAAATTTTGGATCCAACTTTATTTTTTCTTGAGCATACATAGGAGAACTATACATAGGAGAACTAATTAAAAATATTTGTCCAAGGCCTTAAATATGATTGAGGCGGCCCTGGTCTACTCGACTTTCCTTGTACGTATTTTCCTTTAAGGGGGCAGTCTTTGAATTTTAAGTTATATCAAATAGAAATACTATTTCACCCTTACTTAAGATCCAACTTCTAAGAAAGTAATGATATGGGTGCTTTGGGTAAATCTTAAAATATATGAAGTAATTAACTGGAATTGGAGAGTCCAAAGGATAATTTATCCACATTTCACATTCCATGCACATTATGAGTTAAACGTTTAATAGAGTATTTTTTTTTTCTTGAGTTCTTGTAGTTTGTGAAAAAAAAAAAGAAAATAGCCCGAAGATAAAAAATTCTTTAAATGCATCACTTAAACCTTTCGAAATTGAAATTCTTTTCATTCGTCCTTTACTGGACTTTTATCGTAGTCCATTTCAAACTTGTTTACTGATTATTTTACAATTGTAAAAATCTAATCGCCTTCGCAGTAATTACAATAGGTTTATAACCACAAAACATGGAATATCATCGCAACATCGTACGGTCGCAGATTGTCAATTAATTTACTGTTGATTTTTTGGTCTTTATAGAGCAATCGCACCATCTTTTTTTTTGACTTCACTTTTGTCCTTCTTTCGGCACATTTATCAGTTTCCTTAAAAAAATTGTCAATGTTTGAAATATCGCCACCCAGTTCACACTGGCGGACCCTCAAACTCGCTCCAGAATTAATCAAATGCAACTCAATTTGATAGCAAAAGTATTCAAACACTTTTTAGCCAATCAATTCAAGAAAGCTCTGAAAAAGAAAATGGAGGTAGAAATAATTTCTAGAGAAAGCATCAAACCCTCTTCCCCGACACCACTTGACCTAAAAACCCACAAGCTCTGTCTCATGGATCAATTTCTGAGTAACGCCTACGCTCCAAGGGTTCTATACTATCCCCTGAACCAAGACGACCTTTCATCCGCCATTGATATTGATCATATTGTCTCGAAAAGATTGCAACTACTGAAGCAGTCTCTATCAGAAACTTTAGCTCACTTTTACCCACTTGCTGGAAAATTGACAAACAACTTTTCCGTTGACTGCAACGACGAGGGAGTTTATTTTGTAGAAGCCGTAGCCAAAAGTCCACTCAATGAACTTCTCATACAACCCGATCCGAACTTGATAAATAAATTATGTCCGGTAGATGGCAGCCAACAGAGTGGACAAGTAGCGGGAGCTCACGTGGCTATGGTACAGGTAACATCATTTGCATGTGGTGGTCTTGTTATTTGTGCTTGTATTTCACATACGTTTGGTGATGGCACAAGTTTTAGCTCGTTTATGAAGGCTTGGGCTGCGACAGCTCGTAAGAAGACTTCGGAAGAAGAAACCATATTTATATGTCCTAATTATGATGCTTCATCTTTGTTTCTTCCTAATGAAGATGATTTATTTCATCAATTGAGAGCTGTCTCAAATGCCTCGTACACTCGACTTCTTGAAACTGGTAGATTTGTGAAGAGGAGATTTGTATTTGATGCCAAAGCAATAGCTGAACTCAAAGCCAAGGCCAAAAGCTCACGCGTTCAAAATCCAACACGTATCGAGGTTTTGTCAGCAATCCTTTCCAAGTCCATCATGGCTGTCGTAAACAAAAAGTCAGGTTCCCACAAACCAATGTTATTATCCCATGCTGTAAATCTGCGTCCAAGAGCAAGGCCCCCGCTGTCAGAATATTTAATTGGAAACATCGTTTGGTATACAAATGCGTTATGTACAGAAGAGGAAGTAGATTTGGATGGCTTGGTGTGGCAACTGAGGGAAGCAATATCGAAATTTGATGGAGATTTTGTGAAGAGCCTACAAGGTGTTGGAGGGTTACTTAAACTTTGTGAAGCTATTAAATATGAAGCTGAAGCCTGTTCGGACGCAAAGAATAGAGTTATATTTAGCAGTTGGTGTACTTTTGGTTTTTATGGTATTGATTTTGGATGGGGAAAGCCTATTTGGGTGAGTTGTGTTGGCTTTGGTGGATCGATTCTCCAGTTCTCACCTATAATCAACCTTGTGGATACAAGATTTGGAGATGGAATTGAGGCATGGGTGTCTTTGCTTGAAGAAGACATGGCTTTGTTAGAAGTTGATAAAAATTTACTTGAATTTGCAACCATCGATCCAAGTCCCCTGAAGCTGGCCAAGCAACAATAAGTGAGTACCGTATGAAAACGGATCTTGTAGACTCCACCAGTGTCGTTCAATTGTGAGGTTAAAATTATTAGTTCCATTGGTAAGGTCGGCGTTTCTTCTGTATTTTAGCCGCTTTTGCTTTTAAATTACGGGTGCGTTTGGCTTCACTCTTTGACATTCAATGCGTTTATGTTCCGATCTTAAAACTATGCTAACTGGTGATGTTGTGTCCATTAAGGAGAATTCGCTTTTTGATTTGAATGAGTCTTCATCTACCATGTTTGAGGTGGGTCCAGCAAACCGCAAAATTCTTCTTGTGCTATCGCTAGTGGAGTAGTTCTCTATGCTTAGGTAGACTCCTTATAAAATTTGTCTTTTACGTTACATATATTATGTTTTAATTTTTTAACTATCAATATAAGTGTATTTACATCAACAAAAAAGATCATGGAAGAATCTCGATTTGAAAAAAAATAAATACCATAATCTGTCTGTCTGATAGCGAGAAATCAAACTTTATTGATCTAATGTTTGACAGTGAGAAATCAAACGTTATCGGTCTAATGGTAACGATATACATCCCGAAAGTGGCCCCAGAGAGGGAAAAAATTATTACTTACAAAATCAGAAAAGACCAGAAGCAGCAACGTCAGCCACGTTAAATGGGTCCTTTATCATTACAATAATAGCCACGCATTTTGATGCCTGGACATTTTGTTGTAGAGATCTCGTCTATTACGATAATAGCCAACATTTTGATGCCTGGCCAAGCGATGTACTTTTGTATAAATTGACCTGACTGGATTGGTAGCATTGTAAAACAAGAACGTTAAGAATTAATTAAGAATTGTTGTTTGTGAAAGCAAATCCAGAAAACCAAAACGGCAGCGTTTCGATCTGAAATCACTTAAGCTCAACGACATGAAGAAATGCGTTTTGAGGAGCAAAAGAAACACTCTTCTGAACGACATATGAGCTTGCCGTTTAAGTTTAAGTGAAGCATGCTCGTATCATGTGCTTCTATCTCGCTCGCAAGGTTCGTTAAAAGCTGTTAACGCATGAAGAACTCACGTGAGTTGCTGGGGAATTTCTGGGTTCGTTATGAAGCTGTTATCAAGCAGCTGATGTGGAAGCAACAGATTGGTGTGGAGAGAGAGCTATAGAGAGAGAAAGGACTGGTATAAATTAGCAGTTCAGATCTTCCTCTGTAGCCAATGGCATTACTCTGTAATTCATCTTGATAATCAATAAAGCTGATATTTGCCCTCCCGTGGACGTAAGCTAGAGAAATCTAGCTGAACCACGTAAAGTCTTTTTGTTCTTTGTTTGTTCTACATCTTTTGATTTCTTAAATCCAATTGGTTAATTGTCTAGTTCCATAGATTCATCTTAATCAAAGCTTTTCAGTCATCAATCTTAGAGCATCTTGATTAGTTGGTTGGTGATCTTTGGCAGGATCTAAGGTTGCTTAATCTGTTCATAGCACCTTAGTTCCTACAAGAATACTCAAAAGGAAAATGGAGATTAAAATAATTTCAAGAGAATGCATCAAACCCTCTTCTGCAACCCCTCTCCATCTCAAGTCCTACAAGCTATGTCTCTTGGATCAATATAAGAATCACCAATATCTTTCCCTATTCTTTTACTATCCCCTCAACCTTTCTGGAGCGGCAGCTAATATTGATCTTATTCTCTCCAACAGATTACAGCTGCTAAAGCAGTCTCTATCAGAAACTTTGGTTCAGTATTACCCACTTGCGGGAAAGTTGACCGAGATTTACTCTATTGACTGTAACGATGAGGGGATTTATTTCCAAGAGGCCCGAGCTAAAAGTTCTCTTAATGAATTTCTCAGCAAACCCGATTTATGCTTGATCAATAAATTTATCCCAGTCGATGGTAATGAGCAGAGTGGACAAATAACAGGAGCACATGCGGCTAAGGTATAGGTAACATCATTTGCTTGCGGAGGTCAAGTTATTTGCGCTTGTATTTCACATATGTTTGGTGATGTCTTAACTTTCACCTCGTTCATGGGGAGTTGGGCTGCCACAGCTCGTAAATATTCGGAAGAAGCAGTACCATATCCTATTTATGACATCTTTATTTCCTCCTTTTGATGCATACCCAAGAGAATTAAACCAACTTGCTCTGGGCACCAGGTTTTGTAGAACCGGCAGACTTGTTACAAAGAGATTTGTTTTTGAAGCCAAAGCAATAGCAGAACTTAAAGCTAGGGCAAGTAGCTCCAGCGTTCAAAATCCAACACGTGTTGAAGTTGTGTCAGCACTCCTTGCCAAACCTATCATGGCTGCCGTCAAAACAAAATCCGGTTCTCATAAACCAACTTTCTTGACTCATGCAGTAAACTTGCGTCGAAAAGCCAAGCCGCCATTGTCGGAACATTTAGTTGGCAACATTATTTACCACGTAAATACATTATGCACTGATGATGATTTGGTGTGCCAGCTGAGAGAAGCGCTAACAAGATTGGATGGAGATTTTGTGAAGAGTCTTCAAGGTGCCGGAGGGTTTCGTAACTTGTGTCAAGAAATCAAAGATGAAGCTGAAGTATATACGGAGGTAAAGGATAGAATTCTGTTTACCGGTTGGTGTAGTTTTAAGGGTTTCTATGATATCAATTTTGGGTGGGGAAGGCCTATTTGGGTTAGCGTTGCTGGTTTTGGTGGATCGACTATCTCGATCTATCCTTATATTGTTCTTATGAATACAAGACTTGGAGATGGGATTGAGGCATGGGTGAATTTGCTTGAAGACGACATGAATTTGTTACAAGTTGATAAACAATTACTTGCATTTGCTACCTTGGATCCAAGTCCCTTAGGGTAACCTAACTTGGTTGGTCAGAGACTTCTTGTTTGTAACAACATAATAAAGATCAATCTTGGAGGGTATATCAATTTCCTTTTTGTTTGGGAGTATGTTCAATATATTTTGTGTAATTTGTTTGTGTGTTCTGATGATTTAGTATAATCTTTGTTTGTATTATGGAAGAATTCAGTTTAATTTCTAACTGTCATGGGTGAACTTGATGAAATTTGTGATCTAAAAATGAAAATAATACGATTGCCATGAAATCAATGTATGCAAAGTCCATCTTATTTTCTTAAAAAGATTGTCCAACTTGTGTTTAACATAGTAAAATAAAATAGGAAAATTATCATTTGTATACCCTATATTTATTCTGTTATAAAAAATACTACAATATTTTAAAATTGTATCAATCGTCTACCCTAAGTTGACAAAATGTATCAACCGACCACCAAACCGTTAATTGTCGTTTGAAAATTAACCGAATTACAGTGAATTAACAATTTTACCCTTGAAAATTATCACTTGTATACCCTTAAATTCTCTTTTTATCACTTATATACCTTTAAATTATCACTTGTATCATACGAAAAGACCAGATTACCCTTCTGACGTTTGGTGGTCGGCTAATACAAATGAGAATTTCCCAATAAAATAATATTACAAGTACAGAGTTTTATACAATATTTTTCTTCACAAACTAACGTGACATATAAAATATGATTAGTTGAATTAAACAAATAATAAACAAATTTCAAATGAATAGATCGTGTTCGATTTGTTTATAACCCATTTATTAAACAAATTCTCAATGAATAAATGAGTCCATATGCTCAAGTCCGGACCCAATTTTTTTATTAGCGAATCAAATCGAATTCACCGTTTATTAAACGAATTAGTTTTTTCAAACCTAAACTTATTTAATTCATATCGAATCAAATCTAATCAAATAAACAAATCTTGACCCAGATTGCCACCCCTAGTGCATAGGTTTTTATATGAGCTCGGGTGGCATTGGTTTCAGTCAATCTGACATTGGTCTATTGCAAAAGCAAAGAGAATTCTAGAATGCATAAGTGTTTTAAAGGTTTTGTTTATGGAATCTTCTTGATGAGGTTTGAGGCTGAGAGGAAATAGGAAAACTAATGAAGGGGTTTTGATTTAATGAACTGAAAATTGGAGGGGTTGACCAAATTTGGAAGTTTGGTGGTTTTAGGGTTAATTTTACATGGGATTAGAACTGGGTTTCTGAAAATATTAGCCTATTTATAGACTTTTGGAGAAGTTTTTCTGAGAATTGAATGGGCTTGTGCTGTTTTTGGGCTTGTTTCTTTACATAAATGTCATAAAAGAAGCTACATTTTGGTCTACAATTTAGAAGCTATAGTTTTGAGGAATTTTAGGTTGAGATTTTTCTGGGTAAATTTGGCTTGAAAGTGGTGTGCAGGAGCAAAACTCGATTGGGTTTGTGTTTATTTGTGGAAGTGCTTTGGTTTAGTGTAGTCTATGTTGTATTGCCCTTAGATGTTTAGCTTAGCTCTTTTACCTTAAATAAGAATGTTTATTTAGTGGTGATTGTAGAGCAATTAATTTTGTTGCGATACTTGGAGGCCCTAGCCCATGGCCTTGACATTAACATATATTGCCAACAAAATGATGTTAGACAAGCATGGCTATTAAATTATTTGAACATAGGTTGTCGAAACCAACTATGTTGTGTCACGCCCTCAAAGAACTCTAGCACTAGGATTTCGTCATTTTTTGGATAAGTTATTATGAGATATAACAGTCACAATGGGGATGTAGTTGACATTTGATGTAATTGAAGATAGATTTGTATCATATATAAGTTTTCTTTTTTGTTAAATGTATTATTGGAAGAACGAAAGATAGTTTTGCATCATATATGTGATACAACAGGATGGTCATAATCATTGAAGGAATGCTCAAACTAAATACATGACTATAGTCAAGTATCTTTATAGATACATGACTACAATTGAGTATCTTCATATATACACATGACTACAGTTAAGTACTTTCATAGATAGACGAGTAGAGTTGAGTAACTTTATATATACATGACTAAAGTCAAATACCTTCATAAATACACAAGACTAAAGTCGAATACCTTCATAGATCTACACACCTCTGTCATTGGAATTCATGATGTTCTTGTTATTCTTGATCATTTGACACTTGTAAATCATTACCCATCAATTAAACAACAATTATTCATATATTAATAAATGGTAATAGTTGAGTAAATTTAGATATACACAACAAGAGTCGGGTAACTTCATAAATACACGATTGTAGTCGAGTAAATGGACGGAGAATAAAAGCTAGCTAAAACACTCATCAGGATGATAACACAATCAACATAAGTTGTAATACATCAAACTTCAATACATAAAATAACAATAAATTTTTCATCAAATAGCATAAGTCTAATACATGTCAGAATTATAAATAAGCTTTAAGTGAACACAAGTTACTACTCAATTATCATAGCTATTAATTTGCTCCAAACACTCTGCCCAGCTAGTAGTGAGAACACATATCATATATAGATAATGTTTGTCCATACCTACACATGCAAATGCATGTTCACAAGATAGTTGATCGAGTTGAAATTCCTGACAATTGCATGTCTTATCAAGAATGTTGACTTGACCATCATGGTCACCATCTTTAAAAATAAACTCATGCATGTTTAGTGTCACCATTTTATTTGTAACATTAAATCTATAATGGCCATTTTGCTCAATCCATTCACCATGAAACATAATAGGCAATGTACTGAACTCATTTCCTATAATAATACAACATATAATAATTATATAACAAATACAAAAATAAAATCAATGAAGGCATATAACAGCATGTGGAACCGTCTACCCATTTACATGACTGCAATCGTGTAAATTTATACATACATAACAGAAGTATGCAATTTGCTAAAATATACGACTATAGTCCAGTAAATAGTCAGAAGACATATTTCTTATCCAAAAAATGTATTTTTTTGCACTAATAGAATGCTAGGGTCTTATAATAGTTGCGACATTTTACACACTTGCATGGTTGTATATTGCAATAATATAATCATTTTAAAATGAGTTTATTTTCAAAATCTATTATCCACTCATTAAGTTTTATACTCACCGTATTTTACTATATTTGACCCCGTCCCCCTGTACAAGGTTGTAGGTAAACCAGTCAACCTAGTGACTATAGTTAATTTTGAGTTTTGACCGTGTGATGGTGCTAGGAGATATAGATAATATTATTAGGGCATTTTGATCACCTCATTTTGAATTGTATAATTATAATATGATTTGATGAATATGGATGTTTAATCTTTGTTGGCATTAGCTAAAATATACTCTTTTGATATTGTGGAGATATTGAGTGGTATTTGTATGAGATCATTTAGGATAAGAATGCTTAAGTATATTGTTTACTATGAAGTGTGGTATTATGGTTGAGAAGGTTGATTAATGAACCTGGTTGTCTATTGAATTATTTTGGGAGTGTTTATTTTACAGATTTAATAGTTGGAAATGTAAAAAATATAGGGGACTATTGAATTTTCGATAAGATTCTTATTGATATGTTTGTTGAGTCATGTTAGATGAAATTAGATAGACTCACTTACTGACATCCGCACTTGAAAATGAGCATATATATATATATATATATATACACACACTTACATATAAAGGGAGATTTTCAAATCCAAAAATTCTCGGATGCATAAAGCATCTAGTATGCTTCAATGTCCTTGGATGTGAATCCAAAAGCCAATATTTTGCTGCACATGGGATGTCATGTGCAGCAAACAAATTTGAAGGGGGAAAAAAAGGTAATGGTAGTTGGATTGGTAAACCGAGATTCCACATGTGATAAAGAGATCCTATTTGTTCTTGGAAACAAAATTTTATCGGCCCAGTCGACGGTCAGGTTGCTGCCTCTTCTCCATTCCATTTGACAATTATATATTGATTCACTTTTCTCGATCTCGATATGTATAATTTTTCAACTTGTTTTACAATTCTACGGATCTCGTCAACGAATTTATACAAGTTCACATCACTTGGCCAAGTGTCAAACTGTTGACCATTAATAATAAACAACCGATCTTTTCACGTCCTTCTTCGACTAAAGTATTGACATTTGATGTATACTTATATATACGTATATATAGACACACACACATCTTGCGTACGGGGTATTTTTTTT
>MKYO02003651.1:0-20696 GCA_002013955.2 Citrus medica
GTTCTTATACATAATCATGTAACATAACTCTACATTGAATACCACACATTAGCAAACATGGAATTCATACATACATACATCACAAACTGTACCAAATAGTACCTAGCGGAAATAACTCTCAATATTCATCGGGATCATCATCGCACAAGTAGAGCGGGGGAAAAACCTCTCAATATCCGGCGGAATTTAGCTACATCGCTCGGATAGAGTAACCTAACTCTCAATATGCATGCTCAGAGTCTACAGGGACGGGTGCATATATGGTGACTAGCAATCACATCTCATGACTCAATCAATATATAATATGCATACATATAATCATAAAATGATATTAAATCATAATATCAAATATAGATGCTTCATAAAATATATAATAGTAATACTAGTATTCACTCACAGATCGTGTTTCACTCTGGGGTTCATTGGGGCTCTTGTGGGTTCCTGGATTCTCGAGTTCCTCCTAAAATTCAGGGTTAAAAAATTAATTGTTAGAATTGATATAATAATTTATACGTATCATGCAAACTGTAACATAATTGCTCAAATTTAAAAAATCCATTACCCACTGGTTCAACTGGGTTTAATCCAACTATCCATGTGATTTGCTAACCAATCCATATCCAAAATATCATCAAAATCATGAATGTCTAACAGAATCAAGTCTACTACCATATCTTTATTACCCGCTCTTAACGCACAATCTCGAAATACATTCTCAGCTAATAGAGAATTACCAACCGGTGTAACCACTACTAGAGTACAATCTAATGGTCTCATCTCTCTATCCGCATGCATGGCAAATATGCGAGAAATAAAAGAATGTGTAGACCCTGGACAATTAAAATATATGCCTCACGGTAAAAAATAGTCAAAATACTTGTCACAACATCTGGTGTGGCATGGGCCTCCTAATGGGTCAGAGCAAATACATGTGCCTGGGTATGTGGTCTGCTTGGCTGGCTCCTCTTTCGACTACCACTTGTCTCTCCTGCATTAGACTGGGACCTGCCAGAAAATGTATGTCCTCCTCTTTGGAAACCTTCCCGCCATCAAAATTGACTATTGCCACTCTGAGGGTAGCGAGGGTCTCGACTTGGTACAAAATTGCCGCTCGACGTCAAATTTGGACAATCCTTCTTCAAGTGTCTTAGCTGTCCACACTGGAAGCAACATGATGAACCACTCAAACATTGTCCCCTGTGAAGTTTCCCACAAACATTACACCTAGGATAATCTCCTCTGCCTACATTGGGACTCTGCTGAACACTATCATGACTACTAGAAGATCTCTTCCCTCCAAGAAACTCTGGTCGTCGATTGTACTGCTAACTAATTGAGAAATCTATATGCTCTACCTCTCTCTTTTGAGTTCTGCTAGTAGGTTCACTGACTGCCCAGGTAGGGCCCCGCTTGTGCTGTTGCGGCTCAGCCCTTTGTACTTATCTACGACTCCTCTCGATTCTCGTAGCGACTCTAACTAGGGTGCCAAAATCTGTACATTCTGTTCTGATTACTATCGTCCTTATGTCTTCTCGAAGACTCCATTCAAACTGCCTACATTTCTCTCTCTCATTCGGTACAATGAATTGGGCAAATCTCAGTAACTCAGAAAATTTACGCTCGTACTCTTCTACTTTCTCTTGTAAGGCAGAAAGTGAGCAGACTTTGTGAGACGATCAATAATGACCCATACACTGTTATAGCCACTACTAGTACGAGGAAGTCCAATTACAAAATCCATGGTGACGTGTTCCCATTTCCACTCAGAAATAAATAATGGCTGAGATTCTTCTGTAGGTCTCTGATGTTCTACCTTAACTTGCTGACAAGTTAAACAACGTGCTACAAATTCTGCTATTTCTACTTTGTGAGACGATCAATAATGACCCATACACTATTATAGCCACTACTAGTACGAGGAAGTCCAATTACAAAATCCATGGTGATGTGTTCCCATTTCCACTCAGAAATAAATAATGGCTGGGATTCTTCTGTAGGTCTCTGATGTTCTGCCTTAACTTGCTGACAAGTTAAACAACGTGCTACAAATTCTGCTATTTCTCTCTTTATCCCTTGCCACCAATAATGCTTCCTTAAAATATGATACATCTTTGTGCTACCTAGATGCATAACATATGCTGAACTATGTGCTTCTTTTAAAATCTGGTTCTTTAAATCTGAATTATTCGGCACACAGATCCTACTACCTATAACTAAAGTACCATAATCTCTTAGTGAAAAGTCATTCCACAGTTTACACTTCACATCTTCTTTTATTTTAATCAACTTTAGGTATTAATCCTGCATCTCTCAAATCTGATCAATCAAAATAGGCCTAACCTGAAAGTGTGCCAAAAGTGCTCCATTCAGACTTACTGCCAAGTTTGTACTAAAAAACCTCAAATCAATCAATAACGAAAGATAAGATACTTTTATGTGGGAGATCAAACTCAAAGACTTCCGACTGAGGCATCAGCTACCACATTCGCCTTGCCTGGATGGTAATCAATAGTACAATCATAATCTGCAATCAACTTAACCCATCTATGTTGTCTCAGATTTAATTCCTTCTGTGTGTACAAGTATTTTAGGCTTTTGTGGTTTGTATAAATCTCACAAGTAGCTCCATATAAATAATGTCTCCAGGTCTTTAATGCAAACACCAGTGTTGCAAGCTCTAAATCATGTGCCGGATAATTCAGTTCATGTTGCTTGAGTTGTCGGGAAGCATAAGCAATTACCTTTCCATGCTGCATCAATACACAACCTAGTCCCTGTCTGGATGCATCACTGTAAACTACAAATCCTTCGGTACCTGATGGAAGTGTAAGAATTGGGGCTGAAGTCAATCTTTTCTTGAGTTCTCGGAAACTCTGTTCACAATCATCTATCCACTCAAATTTCGCTTTCTTCCTCGTCAGTTTCGTTAGAGGTAAAGCTATCTTGGAAAAACCTTCAACAAATCTGTGGTAATAACCTGCCAAGCCAAGAAAACTTCTAACCTCATATACACTGGTCAGATTCTCCCAATTCACTACAGCTTCTATTTCTGGGGATCCATATAAATACCATCAGCGGAAATCACATGGCCCAAGAATGTAACTCTGTCTAACCAGAATTAACATTTACTGATTTAGCATAAAGCAGCTAATGTCTTAAGGTTTGTAAAGCAATCCTCAAGTGTTCTGCATGTTCCTCTTTACTGTGTGAATATATCAGGATGTCATCAATAAATACAATAACAAACTTGTCCAAATAAGGATGAAACACCCTGTTCATGAGATCCATAAATGCCGCAGGAGCATTATTTAACCCAAATGGCATCACCAAAAACTCATAATGTCTACAACAGGTCCTGAATGCGGTTTTGGGTACATCGGCATCTCTAATCTTTAATTGATGATAACCCGAACATAAATCTATCTTTGAGAAAATTATCGCATCTTGTAGCTGATCAAATAGATCATCAATCCAAGGAAGTGGATATTTGTTATGAATAGTGGCTTTATTTAACTGCCTGTAATCTATGCACAATCTCATAGTTTCGTCATTCTTCTTCACAAATAACACCGGTGCTCCCCACAGAGATGCACTAGGTCTGATGAAACTCTTATCTACTAATTCTTCTAATTGTACTTTCAACTCTCGCAACTCTAATGGAGCCATTGTGTATGGGCCATAGAAATAGGGGCTGTGCTTGGAACTAAATCAATGGTAAACTCTACATCTCTATCAGGTGGCAAACTAGGAAGGTCATCAAGAAACACATCCGAAAATTCTTTCACCACATGAATATCTTCTAGTTTCACATTACTGACTTGTCTATCAATAATATAAGCCAAATAAGCAAAACAACATTTTCTGAGTAATCGTCTAGCAAAAATAGTAGATATCACAGAAGAAGGTAAGATATGTCGTTCTCCATAGAAAATGATATAAGATTCTCCACCTGAAATTTACTTCTTCTGAAAACAGTCCACTTTAGCACAATGAATTGCTAACTAATCCATATCCAATATATCATCAAAATCATGCATGTCTAACAGAATCAAGTCTGCTACCATATCTTTATTACCCGCTCTTACCGCACAATCTCAAAATACATTCTCAGCTAATAGAGAATTACCAACCGGTGTAACCATTACTAGAGTACAATTTAATGGTCTCATCTTTCTATCCGCATGCATGACAAATGTGTGAGAAATAAAAGAATTTGTAGACCTTGGATCAATTACAATATATGCCTCACGGCAAAAAATAGTAAAAAAACTTGTCACAACATCTGGTGTGGCATGGGCCTCCTAATGGGTCAGAGCAAATACACGTGCCTGGGTATGTGGTCTGTTTGGTTGGCTCCTCTGTCGACTACTACTAGTCTCTCCTGCATTAGACTGGGACCTGCCAGAAAATGTATGTCCTCCTCTTTAGAATCCTTCCCGCCCTCGAAATTGACTATTGCCACTTTGAGGGTAGCGAGGGTCTCAACTTGGTACAAAATTGCCGCTCGATGTCAAATTTGGACAATCCTTCTTCAAGTGTCTTGGCTGTCCACACTGGAAGCAACATGATGAACCACTCAAACATTGTCCCCTGTGAAGTTTCCCACAAACATTACACCTAGGATAATCTCTTCTGCCTACATTGGGACTCTGCTGAACACTATCATGACTACTAGAAGGTCTTTTCCCTCCGAGAAACTCTGGTTGTCGATTGTACTGCTAACTAATTGAGAAATCTATATGCTCCACCTCTCTCTTTTGAGTTATACTACTAGGTTCACTGACTGCCCAGGTAGGGCCCCGCTTGTGCTGTTGCGGCTCAGCCCTTTGTGCTTCTCTACGACTCCTCTCGATTCTCGTAGCGACTCTAACTAGGGTACCAAAATCTGTGCATTATGTTCCGATTACTATCGTCCTTATATTTTCTCGAAAACCTCGTTCAAACCACCTACATTTCTCTCTCTCATTCGGTACAGTGAATTGGGTAAATCTTAATAACCTAGAAAATTTACGCTCGTACTCTTCTCCTATCATAAATCCCTGTACAAGCGTCATAAACTCATTCATCATGTCTTCTTGATAAACAATGGGAATAATTTATCAGTGAACTCTCTCTGAAAATTTGCGCAAGTAATAGCTCTATGTCCCCTATATCGACGTAATATAGACATCTACCAGTGATACGTATTACCATCCAGTAGAAACTCAGTGAAGGATAACCTTTCTTCATCAGTACATCTCATCACATCAAAAATCCTCCGCAGTTTGATTAACCATGACCTGAACTCACTGGGTTCGCCGTGCTCTCAAATCACGAGCACACTCAATGGTGTTTTGTGTACCTGTACGAACTTCAACCTCCCTCCGAGCAATATTAGCAACAAACCCTTCAAATATATCCATAATCTGATCCATAGTAAGTCTCGCTACTGGCTCCTGATGAATATCTGGATTTTGCTGGGGCTGAGGCTGCGATTCATGTGCATATAATACTGATTCACCTACAGTCTCTTCTAAGGGTTCCTCTCTATTCTCCGTTTGTGGAGGTTAACCCAGTTTCGCTATAGATCTTGTGCGAGGTCGGCCACGTCTACGCATACTGATATCTATAAAATGTCATGATATTATTATATGATGCATGAATATATATGCATTATGTAATAGTCTGCAGAATCTATAACCTAGGCTCTGATACCAAAATGACACAACCCGCCCCGACCTACATGTCAGAATTGAGGCGAATCATGTGGACTAATAGCTAAAACTTGTGGCACAAATTTAATTCAGGAAAATATGTATATAATATGGCCTTTCCTATAAATACATAACCATCTCTGTGTCTTTTCTAAAATCATAAATGTATTCAAAACATGCATAACTTATGTCTCATTATACATACTGACATTACATGCATATTTACATATAAAACATAAGCAACATAAACGCGCTCAAAATGCAAGACATGCAGCAATGCGGCTCGTGGCCCAACCTCAATTAACTAGAACTAATCTGCACGAAATTCTGCAGAATCCTGAGAGGAAAGGGGTAGATAGAAAATTAGTGAACGTGCGGGTCAGTGAGTGGATGTAATATTATATTAAAAATATTAACAGTAATAATTATAATAAAGTATGTGTACTAGTTCTTATACATAATCATGTAACATAACTCCACATTGAATACCACACNACTTCCGACTGAGAGCATCAGCTACCACATTCGCCTTGCCTAGATGGTAATTAATGGTACAATCATAATCTGCAATCAACTTAACCCGTCTATGTTGTCTTAGATTTAATTCCTTCTGTGTGTACAAGTATTTTAGGCTTTTGTGGTCTGTAAAAATCTCACAAGTAGCTCCATATAAATAATGTCTCCAGGTCTTTAATACAAACACCAGTGCTGCAAGCTTTAAATCATGTGTCGGATAATTCAGTTCATGTTGCTTGAGTTGTCGGGAAGCATAAGCAATTACCTTTCTATGCTACATCAATACACAACCTAGTCCCTGTCTGGATGCATCACTGTAAACTACAAATCCTTCGGTACTGGATGGAAGTGTAAGAATTGGAGCTGAAGTCAATCTTTTCTTGAGTTCTTGGAAACTCTGTTCACAATCATCTGTCCACTCAAATTTCGCTTTCTTTCTCGTCAATTTCGTTAGAGGTAAAGCTATCTTGGAAAAACCTTCAACAAATCTGCGGTAATAACCTGCCAAGCCAAGAAAACTTCTAACCTTATATACACTGGTCAGATTCTCCCAATTCACTACAGCTTTTATTTTCTGGGGATCCATATAAATACCATCAACAGAAATCACATGGCCCAAAAATGTAACTCTGTCTAACCAGAATTAACATTTACTGATTTAGCATAAAGCAGCCAATGTCTCAAGGTTTGTAAAGCAATCCTCAAGTGTTCTGCATGTTCCTTTTTACTGTGTGAATATATCAGGATGTCATCAATAAATACAATAACAAACTTGTCTAAATAAGGATGAAACACCCTGTTCATGAGATCCATAAATGCCGCGGGAGCATTATTTAACCCAAATGGCATCACCAAAAACTCTTAATGTCCATAACAGGTCCTGAATGCGGTTTTGGGTACATCGGCGTATCTAATCTTTAATTGATGATAAGCCGAACATAAATCTATCTTTGAGAAAATCGCCGTACCTTGTAGCTGATCAAATAGATCATCAATCCAAGGAAGTGGATATTTGTTACGAATAGTGGCTTTATTTAACTACCTGTAATCTATGCACAATCTCATAGTTCCGTCATTCTTCTTCACAAATAACACCGGTGCTCCCCACGGAGATACACTAGGTCTGATGAAACCCTTATCGACTAATTCTTGTAATTGTACTTTCAACTCTCGCAACTCTAATGGAGCCATCTTGTATGGGCCATGGAAATAGGGCCTGTGCTTGGAACTAAATCAATAGTAAACTTTACATCTCTATCAGGTGGCAAACTAAGAAGGTCATTAAGAAACACATCCGAAAATTCTTTCACCACATGAATATCTTCTAGTTTCACATTACTGACTTGTCTATCAATAATATAAGCCAAATAAGCAAAAGAACATTTTCTGAGTAATCGTCTAGCAAAAATAGTAGATATCACAAAAGAAGGTAAGATCTGTCGTTCTCCATAGAAAATGATATCAGATTCTCCAGATTTCCTGAAATTTACTTCTTTCCGAAAACAGTCCACTTTAGCACGATGATTTGCTAACTAATCCATATCCAATATATCATCAAAATCATGAATGTCTAACAGAATCAAGTCTGCTACCATATTTTTATTACCCGCTCTTACCGTACAATCTCGAAATACATTCTCAGCTAATAGAGAATTACCAACCGGTGTAACCATTACTAGAGTACAATCTAATGGTCTCATCTTTCTATCTACATGCATGACAAATGTGCGAGAAATAAAAGAATGTGTAGACCTTGGATCAATTAAAATATATGCCTCACGGTAAAAAATAGTCAAAATACCTGTCACAACATCTGGTGTGGCATGGGCCTCCTACTGGGTCAGAGCAAATACATGTGCCTGGGTATGTGGTCTGCTTGGCTGGCTCCTCTGTCGACTACCACTAGTCTCTCCTGCATTAGACTGGGACGTACCAGAAAATGTATGTCCTCCTCTTTGGAAACCTCCCCGCCCTCGAAATTGACTACTGCCACTCTGAGGGTAGCGATGGTCTCGACTTGGCACAAAACTGTCGCTCGATGTCAAATTTGGACAATCCTTCTTCAAGTGTCCTGGCTATCCACACTGGAAGCAACATGATGAACCACTCAAACATTGTCCCTTGTGAAGTTTCCCACAAACATTACACCTAGGATAATCTCCTCTACCAACATTGGGACTCTGCTGAACACTATCATGACTACTAGAAGGTCTCTTCCCTTCGAGAAACTCTGGTCATCGATTGTACTGCTAACTAATTGAGAAATCTATATGCTCTACCTCTCTCCTTTGAGTTCTGTTACTAGGTTCACTGACTGCCCAGGTAGGGTCCCGCTTGTGCTGTTACAGCTCAGCCCTTTGTGCTTCTCTACGACTCCTCTCGATTCTCGTAGCAACTCTAATTAGGGTGCCAAAATCTGTACATTCTGTTCTGATTACTATCGTCCTTATATCTTCTCGAAGACCCCGTTCAAACCGCCTACATTTCTCTCTCTCATTCGGTACAGTGAATTCGGCAAATCTTGATAACTCAGAAAATTTACGCTCGTACTCTTCTACTATCATAAATCCCTGTACAAGCGTCATAAACTCATTCATCATGTCTTCTTGATAAACAATGGGAAATAATTTATCAGTGAACTCTCTCTGAAAATCTGCCCAAGTAATAGCTCCATGTCCCCCATATTGGCGTAATATAGACATCTACCAGTGATACGCATTACCATCTAGTAGAAACTCAGTGAAGGATAACCTTTCTTCATCAGTACAGCTCATCACATCAAAAATCCTCTGCAGTTTGATTAACCATGTCTCTGAACTCACTGGGTTCGCCGTGCACTCAAATCACGAGCACACTCAATGGTGTTTTGTGTACCTGTACGAATTTCAACCTCCCTCCGAGCAATATTAGCAACAAACCCTTCACATATATCCATAAACTGATCCACAGTAAGTCTCGCTACTGGCTCCTGATGAATATCTGGATTTTGCTGGGGCTGAGGCTGCGATTCATGTGCATGTAATACTGATTCACCTACAGTCTCTTCTAAGGGTTCCTCTCTATTCTCCGTTTGTGGAGGTGAACCCAGTTTCGCTACAGATCTTGTTCGAGGTCGGCCACGTCTACGCATACTGATATCTATAAAATGTCATGATATTATTATATGATGCATGAATATATATGCATCATGTAGTAGTCTGCAGAATCTATAACCTAGGCTTTGATACCAAAATGACACAACCCGCCCCGACCTACATGTCGGAATTGAGGCGAATCGTGTTGACTAATAGCTAAAACTTGTGGCACAAATTTAATTCAGGAAAATATGTATATAATATGGCTTTTCCTATAAATACATAACGATCTCTGTGTCTTTCTAAAATCATAAATGTATTCAAAACATGCATAACTTATGTCTCATTATACATACTGACATTACATGCATATTTACATATAAAACATAAGCAACATAAACATGCTCAAAATGCAAGACATGCAGCAATGCGTCTCGTGGCCCAACCTCAATTAACTAGAACCGATCTGCACGAAATCCTGCAGAATCCTGGGAGAAAAGGGGTAGATCGAAAAATAGTGAGCTTGCGGGTCAGTGAGTGGATGTAATATTATATTAAAAATATTAACAGTAATAATTATAATAAAGTATATGTACTAGTTCTTATACATAATCATGTAACATAACTCCACATTGAATACCACACATCAACAAACATGGAATTCATACATACATACATCACAAACTGCACCAAATAGTACCCAGGGGAAATAACTCTTAATACTCGTCGGGATCATCATCGCACAGGTAGAGCGGGGGAAAAACTTCTCAATACCCGGCAGAATTTAGCTACATTGCTCGGATAGAGTAACCTAACTCTCAATACGCATGCGTAGAGTCTACAGGGACGGGTACATATATGATGACTAGCAATCACATCTCATGACTCAATCAAACATATAATATGCATACATATAATCATAAAATGATATTAAATCATAATATCAAACATAGATGCTTCATAGAATACATAATAGTAATACTAGTATCTACTCACAGATCTTGTTTCACTCTGGGGTTCGTTGGGGCTCTTGTGGGTTTCTAGATTCTCGAGTATCTTCTAAAATACAGGGTTCGAAAATTAACTATTAGAATTGATATAATAACTTATACGAATCATGCAAACTGTAATATAATTGCTCAAATTTCATAAATCCATTACCCACTGGTTCAACTGGATTTAATCTAACTATCCAGTTCTATTTTTCGTATTATTTCCTCCCAATTCCACTTTATTTCTCACACTCGGCTTCTTTCTATTTCTTTTCTTCTCCTTTCAAATTGCACTGTTTTGGTTAAATGGTGAAAATGATAAGAACAGCTTCAAACTTCACTTTATATATGCCCATCGACTCAAACAAGTAGCTCTCTAATTGTTAAAAATATAACCACCGCTTGAAGCAAATGGGAGGGACATGCTTGTGCCACGCAAAGCGGTGAAGCAAGCAACTGAAATGATGAAGCATGCAACCGGTTGTTGCTTTTGAAAATTGCCACGTTTGGCTTCTTTTTTTTTTTTAAGTGGTGCATGGCCAGTGGTGCATGACATAGACAGTAGAAATCATTGGTTCACACTTCAAACTCCACAATAATCCATTTGATTTTATAAATCTTCAGGCTTTTCCTTTCCAATTCATTGACTATTCTGTACATTTAATGGAGAATATTTCAAAAAAATTGCATTAAATCTTGAATTAGTTTTTCATTAAACCAAATTTTTGCTGAAGCCTATAATTCAAAAAAATTGGAAGTTTTCCACTACTCTAATAGGGCCTATGTTTTTATGTTTTTTGTATTACTACCACTTTAAGTTGCACTTATTTGCTACTATTTCTGCTGTTTTTGCTATTTTTTATTGTTTCTACTGTTATTTGATAATTTTGTACTATTTTTAAGTAACTTTTTATATTTTCTGCTGCTATTTACGTTGATTTTGTTGTTTCTACTATTATTTACTTTTTTTTTACAGTTTCTATTGTTATCTACTACTGTTTTTCCTTTTTTTAACAACTTTTACTATTATTTGATTCTTTTTCATAAGAGTGTTAGCACTTTATGCTTGTATGTGCCCTATGCCTCAACATTCTCAGCATCGAATACCCTCAAGTTTATTAAAATCAAACAATTTACAATTAGAGTTAGGAGAACCTTTTTGAGTTGTTAAAGCCGCTGATGAAGAAGTATTGTTTGGTTTGTTAAAGTTCTTCTTTTTCAACATCTTCTTGAAATTCTTTGCAATAAGAGCAAGTGAATTATCCATGTACAAATATGGATCATCATCCTCACTTGTTTTGGTGGTGGAAGCCTGTGTTTAAGCCTAAAAAGCAACACTCTTTTCTTTTTTGGGATTTAAATTTAAGTAATTAGTCTCATAAACCATCAATTTTCCTATAAATGAACCCCTAGTCATGATAGATATATCAACATATTTTTCAATGGTCAAAATTTTAGGTTGATATCTAGGATGGACAAATCTTAAGATTTTTCTACAAATTTCTTCCTCAAAAATAAGTTTTCCAAGAGCAAAAAAGTCAGTAACCATAGCCAGTATTCTAGAATTAAATTCAGATATGGTTTCATGTTCATGCATTCTCAAGTTTTCAAAATCATATGTAAGTTTCTGAAGTTTAGAACGCTTTACCGTATTGTCGCCTTCAAAAGTACTTTGGAGTATATCCCTAGTAGCTTTAGATGTCTTGCATGTAGAAATTAGTTGGTGTTGAAACACATCAACTCCATTGACAATAGTATTAAGTCATTTTACATTATATCCAGATGCGTCGAGTTCATCATTAGTCCATTCTCTGACTGACTTTAGAGATTCTATAACATCTTCATCAGTTCTGGTGGGTGGAGTATATCCAATAAGTTCGCATTGCCAAACTCTTTCATTAATAGTTGTCAGATAAATTTCCATCATTTGCTTCCAATAAGCATAATTTGTCCCATCTAGTATAAGTGGATGAGCTAAAGAGTCTCTCTTTCTTTGCAAACTCATACCTATAAATAAATCTAGGTTCTAAGATTCTTACCAAATAAATGGTTAGTGTGCCACTCTGATACCAATTGAAAGGAATTTATATCTATTGCAAATAGATGTAGGCAATTAAAACCCTAAAATTAACAAGTTAATTAATTTTAAAAAATATTGTTCATCATTACTGTTTATGGTTATTGTTCACCGATATTGTTTATCCTCATGAAAAATATTAATTTTCCCAAACACAATAAATTGTAGAAATTAAATGACATGAAGATTTTTGCGTGGTTCGGATTAATCAATCCTATATCCACAAAGTCATGCCCATATGAAAAGCAATTAACTAAAATTAGATGTTACAACCTATGAATTTACCAAACTTAAGACTCTCACTTACAATTTATCACCATACAGTTTACTCAACCTTAAACTGAATATGTTTCTCTTGAATAATTACCACCCCCTTTGACCACGATCCTCAAGGTACTTCGTAAAGTAATCAACAACAATTCTTCAATGTCTAGTGATCCAAGATCCACATAGACTCTCCACAAAGTTGAAAAGAAGATAAGAAACAAATCAACATAATGTTATGCGCCAAATCTAGATTCTCTAGGGAGGAAGCTGAATTTTGCTTCTCTACTATATACTTTGTGTTGCACCCCTTCAATCACGAAATATCTCTCTTTATATATGCACTAGGGTTTCACAAAAATTGCAAGCCTTAAAAAACTTATATTCTTTCTAGATAAGAGTTTCTTTAGTCTTATAATTCTTATGAATTTGAATTGGAATAAATCTTATCTTCTTGCCTTTCTTGTCTCCTAAGAAATATCTAGAACATTTAATAAACTTCTTATTTAAATCAAGTTCTTGCTCTAAATAGATCTAATGCATCATTAACTAAATTGCTAAATTAGACATCTAATTAAATTAAGAAATAAATATCCCTAATAAATTAGAATCTCACTAAATTAAGGAATTAATAAATTAATTCTTATTACAATATATGCAATAAATAAAATTTCAATTTAACTAGACTTGCACTGAGATGCGAACTCTATAAATAATGGACTTAACATCTTTTATATGTTATGATTTCTAAACTGAATTGTAGACAAAAAGCTAGAATTAAAAGAGAGATGAAGAATTAATAAGAAGCACAAAAGACTATGTATATATCAATGAATATTGAAAAATAAGTTAAAATAGCCTTCATGATGTTGTCAATTCCATAAATGATATTGCGTTAAGTTTTATTGACTATTGACTTTAATAACTTGTTGCGTTTTCATGCATGGTAATTGAAACATACAACTAACTGATATTATCATTTTTGGTATTATTTCTTATTTAGTTGTTTCCGATCTAGTATCTGAATGGGTTCCACTTTGTAAGTTAAATCCACCGTCATCTGAACGAGTTCTGCATCTAAGACATGAGAAGGGTCAGGAATATACTTTTGTAGCATCGAAACATGAAAAATGTCATAGACTCATGATAACTCTAGAGGTAAGGCCAAACGGTAAGCAACTGGACCAATGCGCTGAATAATCTCATATGGGCCTATATAATGAGGGCTCAACTTTCCACGTTTCCAAAATCGAAGTATGCCCTTCCAAGGAGAAATCCGTAAAAAAACTTTATCACCTACTACAAACTCAAGTAGTCTCCGATGCCTATCTGCGTAACNTATGGATGTTGAAAGTATTTTTTAGGGTGTAAATAACTCCACCCTAATTCGAGATAGGGATAAAATAAAAAGGATTTAAATATGTTGTTTTGCTAAACTTTTGTTAGCTTCTGTAAAATGTTGCGATATGAGCTATTTATAACTTTTAGTGGTTAAGATTTAGTTTCTCTTAATTGGCTAATGATTCTCCTTGATTTATTTTTCCCTTTTTCTTTCAATTTTGTGTTAATTTTTAAAATTTCATGAACATATGAAAACTATGAAATCTTTTTTTTTTTTGGTTAAATCGTCCTCAGATATTAAACTTATTAAGAAATTTCAAATGAATTCCATCTTGAAGAGTTTTCAGGCTTTTGCAACCGCTACTGAGGATAGCAAGCTTGTTCAAAAGTAAAATCAACAAGGGTTTGGATTTTTGGTAAGAATATTGCAAGCATCGACAAAAATTAGAAAGGCCAAGATATGCAAATCATTAATCAGCACGTATAAAGATTGTAATAAGACAAAGATTATAAAAAAAACTTGGCTAAGCACTGGATCCAAATTCTAAATAGGACAAACGATCCTAACAAAGTGATTATAATCATTTGATTATTATCAATATTTAACTAAGTTCTCTCTGATAGATTAATTCAATGCTCAGTACATAGAACAAATTACACATCATATGCTCATAATAATTAGTTCTTTATTTTGTTAAAATATAGCATCCATTTCTCTATAATTGATGGTTACAACAAAATTATTCATATGGCATAAGAGAAATAGCTATTTAACAAAATCACTGGCATCTATAGACGGGGTATAAGGTGTAATCTTCCTCAAGTGACTTCGCTATACATTCTTCAGTTGTAAGTCCCGAGCAACTGTCACTATAAGGTGATGCTGCAGAATTAGTAGAAAATGAAGGACATGGTTTAGATTCTAGGTCAGTATTAAAGCCTGAAATAAATATGCTTTCAGTGCTTGCTACTAAAAGCATAGCCAAGATGATAAAACCAAGACTCTTTGACATTTTATATTTTCCAAACTTAATTGTGAACAACTTAAAAGAGTGGTGAAGAATAACAAACATATGAGGCTCTATATATATGAATAGATATTGAGAAATGGATTATAGTAGTCTTTATGAGACTGTTGATTCTATTTATGAGTATTGAATAAGTCACAATGTATTTCTTTGCATTAACTATTTACTTTAATATCCTGTTCTGTTATCATACAGGCTAATTGAAACATACATCCAATTAAATTTATCATTTTTATTATTACTTTTTGTTGAATTTATGATTTGGATTTTTTTCTCTTTATTTGACCCTTATTATAAATTGAAAGGAATTTAGATGTATTGCAAATAGATGTAGGCAGTTAGAACCATAGAATTAACAACTTAATTAATTTTTGAAAATACTATTCACCATTACTGTTCACTGGAAATGTTCATATATTATTGTTCACTATAATTGTTCATCCACATAAAAATATTAATTTTCAAATATACAATAAATTGAAGAAATTAAACAACATGAATATTTTTATGAAGTTCAAGTTAATCAATCTTATATTTTCGAGGCCACGCCCAAAAAAAAAACAATTCATTAAATTGAGATGTTACAACCTATGAATTTACCAAACTTAAGACTCTCACTTACAATTTATCACCATACGACTTACTCAACCTTAGATTGAATATACTTTTCTTGAATAACTACTACCCGTCTTGATCCACGATCCTTAAGGCACTTTACAAAGTGATCAATAGCAATTCTTCAATTCTCTAATGTCTAATGATCTAAGATCTACATAAACTCTTCACATAGATGAAAAGAATAGTCTTATTACAAGACTTTGAATAAAGAAGATAAGAAAACAAATCAACACAATATTATGCGTCAAATCCGGATTCTCTAGGGAGGAGGCTGAATTTTGTTTCTTTACTTTCTACTCTGTGTTGTGCAACTTCAATTGTGAAATACCTTTTCTCATATATAAAGTATAATCACTTGAGTAAAAATTTCTTATAAGTGGGATATATCATTATCCACTTTGCTTTGCATTTTTTATTAAAAATTAAAAATTACATTTGCTATCTTTGCAAATTGTGTTGATGAGTTCATGAGAAAACTTCTAAAGAGCTTATGAATTTATTTCTTTTAAGAATGGAATTCAAGATGAAAGATCTTGAAATGAAAGAATTTCTTTGAATTTGTAGATTGAAATTTATCAAGTGAAATGTTGATATTATTGAAATGCCAAAAGTATTTCATATTAAAAAATTGATCTACTTTAAAATATATTGTATATGTCTCGGTCCTGAAGAACCATATTTTATTCTAACTTGTGCCTACAAAGGCATTGAAAAATTACATAATTATAAATTAAATTATGTTCAACATAAACTTGAAAATGTTCAANAAATGCTGAAAATAAATTGCTTTAAAGTAAAGTACAGAAACATAAAATTGCGGAAATTAAATTACAGAACTTTAAAAAGCTTTAAAGAAAGAACAAATTAAACATACATGTTTCTTTATTTCTTTGAACTCAACTCTTTGTACAATTTTACAGATCTATTACAAAAGAAAGATTGAAAGACGGGAAGATTACAAGACATAAAGCTTCCTTGTTGTCTTGATCGTTTACAAGACGGGAAAGGCTCCCTGGATGTCTTGACCAGACTTCCCCAAAAAAGAAAAGAGAGAGAGAGAGAGAAAGAGAGACAAAGGAAGAAAAGAAAAACTAGATCTGAAAAATCTGAGGAGTCTGAGTCTTCCTCTCGATTTTTATACATAGATAGAAACTTTAAACTGTAGCGGTCCTGTAGCTCTTCAACTGTAGTGGAAGCGGAGCTGCTTGAAACAGTAATCTTTGGAACGTACAGTGCTTTTTAATTTTAATTCGGGTGAAGAGACATGTGCGCTCTCACTTGTGTCCAAAGGACCACCCGAAGGTATAAAAATATGTACAAATAGAAAATACAAAAGGAAAATACAATGAAAATTATTTTTTTATTTTTTTTAAACATACATAACAATTACTTACAATGCTTTAAAGCAACAATTATTTACAATACTTTACAGGAGAGAAAATTCCAAAGCAATCGTCTTCATTTTCATCTCCAAGGGATATAAATGGCTCTTCATCTTGATCATCATTTTCATCATCAGAGGAGTCAGCAACTGAGGACTTTGATCTTGATGTGAGGAGCTGTTCGATGACTTTAAAATATTCTTCTTCAGACTTGGCACTGGCCAACAGAGATTGGGCTTTGGATTTTTGAGTTAGAAAAGTTTCTTGGGCTTTTTTGGCTTTAATAGTTGGCGGTAAGAATCCTTTAGAACATAACCAATTTCAGATTAGAGTATCCATCAATTTAGATTTAAAGTTCTAAAGAGCTTTGATGTGGGCTTTAAAAATCAATTTCTTTAAAGAATTCTCTAAAGAATTCCCTAAATTGATTAGAGTTTTCTAAATCTTCCATTGGATTGGGCTTTTTATGTTAATATATATAATGTTTGAGTGCCTTGCTTTTTGTTGATTATCCCATAAAGCAATAAAAAATGCAAGTAACAATATCATAATACTTTTGCTAAACATACTCATGGTTCGAAATTTATAGCTGATGAAAAGGTCGAATTTGAAGATCTTACCCAAGGAGCTGTGCTTATCTTATATATATACACCAAAAATTAAATATTTGGATGACAAAAATGGGAATTCCATGTGATATATGTCACCTTACGTATACACCAAAAGATCTTTGCTTGCCTTTCAAAATGTTCTTTTTTTTGTGGGTGTAAAATTAAAAAGAAAATAATATATGAAGCAAAACAAGGGATACGTCAGTGGATCTAATAAAGGCAACCAAAGGGCAAGATGAGTAGAAAATTTCTTAGTTCACTAAAGTAACTCACGGATAATAGCAAAAAAAAAAGTTAATAATAATAAAAGTCAAGTGCTAAGTTACATGTATGGTAATTTAGGGGCTCCCATAATAAAATTGTGATGTCAAAAAAATAAGCAATCATTAAGATAAAACAACCGTCTGGTAAAAATAGGACGTGTGTTCCAAAATAGGTCCAGTTATTTGTCAAGTTTTCAAAAAACGCACACAAATATATAAATTGATGTGATTACTTTGCTTTTTTTTTTTTTTTGTGTGTGTAGACCATGAGTAGGCTTGAGCGGCCACTTTCATAGTACTTTTTGAAAATATTAATGTTCTGTGATTAAAATGGAAACAAATCATAACTTGCAATCAAAAGAAGAAAGTAAATTTTTGCTAATGATCTTTTGTACGGTTGTTTCTTTGGTGATAATCTTTTGTACGGCTGTTGATTTTTTTTTTTTGGCCCCAAAGATTAGTATATACAATGAATAGGGAGACTGACTTTCATCTCTGATAAAATTTTGATGATTTTATCGTTTTGATACCAAATAAAATTTTAATACCTATTACGTCCCTGGTGTCAAAATGATAACGAAAAGAACATATGCTAAAGAGTTCATGGAACTTGCTATATATAAATTACCAAGTTTTATTTTGTACATATATACTTGTTTGGAATAATGTAATCAATTTGTACTTTGTACGTTTAATTATTAATAGTTTGAAAAATAAAGGATAAAAAATTTAACAGAGTCTAACTGGTTGTAATTGCCAATTAGTTGAGTGGATAACAACTTTTGTAATTCAAATTTGCACAACACATGGCCAGCGGTGCATGACAATTCCTCCCAACTTATAAAAATTTTGTCCTCGAAATTTACATACCTGACTGAAATAAATACTGATGATGTGTCCTCATCTATTCTTCATGCTCCCAAGTGGCTTCCTCTGCAGTGTGACCTTTCCACATCACTTTAACCAATGAGATTGTCTTATTACGTAACACATGTTGTTTCCGATCTAGTATCTGAATGGGTTCCACTTTGTAAGTTAAATCCACCGTCATCTGAACGAGTTCTGCATCTAAGACATGAGAAGGGTCAGGAATATACTTTTGTAGCATCGAAACATGAAAAATGTCATAGACTCGTGATAACTCTAGAGGTAAGGCCAAACGGTAAGCAACTGGACCAATGCGCTGAATAATCTCATATGGGCCTATATAATGAGGGTTCAACTTTCCACGTTTCCAAAATCGAAGTATGCCCTTCCAGGGAGAAATTCGTAAGAAAACTTTATCACCTACTACAAACTCAAGTAGTCTCCGATGCCTATCTGCGTAACTCTTCTGTCTGTTCTGCGCTACTTTCAACTTTTCTCTGATGACATTAATCTTCTCATTAGTACTCTGGACAATTTCTGGCCCTAACAATTGTCTTTCCCCGACTTCATCCCAACAAATCAGAGTCCTGCATTTCCTTTAGTATAAAGCCTCAAATGGTGCCATCTGAATACTATACTGATAGCTATTATTATAAGCAAACTCCATCAAAGGTAGGTATGTATCTCAATTACCTCGAAACTACATGACACATGCTCGGAGCATATCTTCCAAAATCTAAATAACCCTTTCCGATTGCCCGTCTGTCTGCGGATGAAAAGCTATACTAAAATTTAATTTAGTACCCATAGCCTGCTATAAGGATGGCCAAAACCTAGAAGTAAGCCGTGGGTCTCTATTTGAAACAATCGACACAGGAGCTCCATGCAAACGTACTATTTCTCTTACATACAATTTCACCATCTTATCATAAGAGTACGTGCTCTTGTAAGGCAGAAAGTGAGCAGACTTTGTGAGATGATCAACAATGACCCATACACCATTATAGCCACTGCTAGTACAAGGAAGTCCAATTACAAAATCCATGGTGATGTGTTCCCATTTCCACTCAGGGATAAATAATGGCTGAGATTCTCCTGCAGGTCTCTGATGTTTTGTCTTAACTTGCTGACAAGTTAAACAACGTGCTACAAATTCTGCTATTTCTCTCTTCATCCCTTGCCACCAATAATGCTCCCTCGAAATATGATACATCTTTGTGCTACCTGGATGCATAACATATGCTGAACTATGTGCTTCTTTTAAAATATGGTTCTTCAAATCTGAATTATTCGGCACACAGATCCTACTACCCATAACTAAAGTACCATTATTTCTTAGTGAAAAGTTAGTCCGCAGTTTACTCTTCATATATTCTTTTATTTAAATCAACTTTAGGTCTTAATGTTGCATCTCTCAAATCTGATAAATCAAAATAGGCCTAACCTGAAAGTGTGCCAAAAGTGCTCTATTATGACTTACTGCTAAGTCTATACTCAAAAACCTCAAATCAATCAATAACGGAAGATAAGATACTTTTATGTGGGAGATCAAACTCAAAGACTTCCGACTGAGAGCATCAGCTACCACATTCGCCTTGCCTGAATGGTAATCAATAGTACAATCATAATCTGCAATCAACTTAACCCATCTATGTTGTCTCAGATTTAATTCCTTCTGTGTGTACAAGTATTTTAGGCTTTTGTGGTATGTATAAATCTCACAAGTAGCTCCATATAAATAATGTCTCCAGGTCTTTAATGCAAACACCAGTGCTGCAAGCTCTAAATCATGTGTCAGATAATTCAGTTCATGTTGCTTGAGTTGTCGGGAAGCATAAGCAATTACCTTTCCATGCTGCATCAATACACAACCTAGTCCCTGTCTGGATGCATCACTGTAAACTACAAATCCTTCGGTACCTGATGGAAGTGTAAGAATTGGAGCTGAAGTCAATCTTTTCTTGAGTTCT
>MKYO02003651.1:23678-35781 GCA_002013955.2 Citrus medica
GCAATCACATCTCATGACTCAATCAAACATATAATATGCATACATATAATCATAACATGATATTAAATCATAATATCAAACATAGATGCTTCATAGAATACATAATAGTAATACTAGTATCCACTCACAGATCCTGTTTCACTCTGGGGTTCGTTGGGGCTCTTGTGGGTTCCTCGATTCTCGAGTTCCTCCTAAAATACAGGGTTCGAAAATTAACTATTAGAATTGATATAATAACTTATACGTATCATGCAAACTGTAACATAATTGCTCAAATTTCATAAATCCATTACCCACTGGTTCAACTAGATTTAATCTAACTATGCAGTTCTATTTTTCGTATTATTTCCTCCCAATTCCACTTTATTTCTCACACTCGGCTTCTTTCTACTTCTTTTCTTCTTCTTTTTTTCTTTCCACTCTTTTCTCTTCTCTTTTCTCTCGGCTTTCTTCTTTTCCGTCTTTTGCTTTTCTTTTCTTCTCCTTTCAAATTGCACTGTTTTGGTTCAATTGTGAAAATGATAACAACAACTTCAAACTTCCCTTTATATACGCCCATCGACTCAAGCAAGCAGCTCTCTAATTGTTAAATATATAACCATCGCTTCAAGCAAATGGGAGGGACATGCTTGTGCCACGCAAAGAGGTGAAGCAAGCAGCTGAAATGATTAAGCATGCAACCGGCTGTTGCTTTTGAAAATTGCCACGTTTGGCTTCCTTTTTTTTTTTAAGTGGTGCATGGCCAACGGTGCATGGCATAGACAGTAGAAATCATTGGTTCACACCTCAAACTGCACAATAATCCATTTGATTCTATAAATCTTCAAGCTTTTGCTTTTCAATTCATTGACTCTTCTGCACATTTAATGGAGAAAATTTCAAAAAAATTGCATTAACTCTTGAATTCGTTTTTCATTAAACCAAATTTTTGCTGAAGCCTATAATTCAAAAAATTGGAAGTTATCCACTACTCTAATAGGGCCTGTGTTTTTTTTTTGTATTACTACCACTTTAAGTTGCACTTATTTGCTACTCTTTCTGATGTTTTTGCTATTTTTTATTGTTTCTACTGTTATTTGATAATTTTGTGCTATTTTAAGTAACTTTTTATATTTTCTGCCGCTATTTACGTTGATTTTGTTGTTTCTACTACTATTTAAGTAACTTTATGCTTGTATGTGCCCTATCCCTCAACATCGAATACCCTCAACTTTATTAAAATCAAACAATTTAGAATTAGAGTGAGGAGAACCTTTTTGAGTGGTTAAAGCCGCTGATGTAGAAGTATTATTTGGTTTGTTAAAGTTCTTCTTTTTCAATATCTTCTTGAAATTCTTTGCAATAAGAGCAAGTGAATTATCCACGTACAAATATGGATCATCATCCTCACTTGTTTTGGTGGCGGAAGCGTGTGTTTAAGCCTAAAAAGCAACACTCTTTTCTTTTTTGGGATTTAAATTTAAGTAATTAGTCTCATAAACCATCAATTTTCCTATAAATGAACCCCTAGTCATGATAGATATATCAACATATTTTTCAATGGTCAAAATTTTAGGTTGATATCTAGGATGGACAAATCTTAAGATTTTTCTACAAATTTCTTCCTCAAAAATAAGTTTTCCAAGAGCAAAAAAGTCAGTAACCATAGCCAGTATTCTAGAATTAAATTCAGATATGGTTTCATGTTCATGCATTCTCAAGTTTTCAAAATCATATGTAAGTTTCTGAAGTTTAGAACGCTTTACCGTATTGTCGCCTTCAAAAGTACTTTGGAGTATATCCCTAGTAGCTTTAGATGTCTTGCATGTAGAAATTAGTTGGTGTTGAAACACATCAACTCCATTGACAATAGTATTAAGTCATTTTACATTATATCTAGATGCGTCGAGATCATCATTAGTCCATTCTCTGACTGACTTTAGAGATTCTATAACATCTTCATCAGTTCTGGTGGGTGGAGTATATCCAATAAGTTCGCATTGCAAACTCTTTCATTAATAGCTGTCAGATAAATTTCCATCATTTGCTTCCAATAAGCATAATTTGTCCCATCCAGTATAAGTGGACGAGCTAAAGAGTCTCCCTTTCTTTGCAAACCCATACCTATAAAATAAATCTAGGTTCTGAGATTCTTACCAAATAAACGGTTAGTGTGCCACTCTGATACCAATTGAAAGGAATTTATATCTATTGCAAATAGATGTAGGCAATTAAAACCCTAAATTAACAAGTTAATTAATTTTAAAAAATATTGTCACCATTACTGTTTACGGTTACTATATACGGTTACTGTTCACCGATATTGTTTATCCTCATGAAAAATATTAATTTTCCCAAACACAATAAATTGTAGAAATTAAATGACATGAAGATTTTTGCGTGGTTCGGATTAATCAATCCTATATCCACGAAGTCATGCCCAGATGAAAAGCAATGAACTAAAATTAGATGTTACAACCTATGAATTTACCAAACTTAAGACTTTCACTTATACTTTATCACCATACAGTTTACTCAACCTTAAACTGAATATTACACTGACTATGTTTCTCTTGAATAATTACTACCCCCCTTGACCACGATCCTCAAGGTACTTCGTAAAGTGATCAACTACAATTCTTCAATGTCTAGTGATCCAAGATCCACACAGACTCTCCACAAAGTTGAAAAGAAGATAAGAAAACAAATCAACATAATGTTATGCGCCAAATCTAGATTCTCTAGGGAGGAAATTGAATTTTACTTCTCTACTTTATGCTTTGTGTTGCACCCCTTCAATCACGAAATACCTCTCTTTATATATGCACTAGGATTTCACAAAAATTGCAAGCCTTAAAAAACTTATATTCTTTCTAGATAAGAGTTTCTTTCATCTTATAATTCTTATGAATCTAAATTGGAATAAATCTTATCTTCTTGCCTTTCTTATCTCCTAAGAAATATCTAGAACATTTAATAAACTTCTTATTTAAATCAAGTCCTTGCTCTAAATAGATCTAATGCATCATTAACTAAATTGCTAAATTAGACATCTAATTAAATTAGGAAATAAATATTGCTAATAAATTAGAATCTCACTAAATTAGGGAATTAATAAATTAATTCTTATTACAATATATGCAATAAATAAAATTCCAATTTAACTAGACTTGCACTGAGATGCGAACTCTATAAATAATGGACTTAACATCTTTTATATGTTATGATTTCTAAACTGAATTGTAGACAAAAAGCTAAAATTAAAAGAGAGATGAAGAATTAATAAGAAGCACAAAAGGCTCTGTATATATCAATGAATATTGAAAAATAAGTTAAAATAGCCTTCATGATGTTGTCAATTCCATAAATGATATTGCGTTAATTTTTATTGACTATTGACTTCAATAACTTGTTGCGTTTTCATGCATGGTAATTGAAACATACAACTAACTGATATTATCATTTTTGGTATTATTTCTTATTTAGTTTTTGTCTTGGATTTTTTCTCTTTATTTAACCTTAATCCACTTATTATTATAAATATTGTTATTTTGTGAAGTTTTTATGCAAATTATTTAGATTTAAATGAATTTGTTAGTCTTTATGCATGGCATGCAAGCGAAAAATATGACATTACAAAAAAGTGACATATAAAATTAAATGAAGATATTAATAAAATGAAATAACTAATAAAAACGAAATTGTATTGAAATATAATTTTTTTTGGAATATTTGTAATTGTAAGTTGGTTTAATCTTAATCCATTTTTCTATTTGTTTATTTATTTCGTCACATCATCAAAGAATTTGGATTATGCACCTTAAATTTTGCTATGAATACCTACCATTTTATAAACTATTTTATTACATAAATGCTCTTAGATCAAATTACATATAAAAAAATTACACCCATCACTTAAATATTAAAATACAAATAAAAATATATTAAAAGATAGTTTAGAAATTAAAAAAAAAGTAAAGTATGGATGTTGAAAGTATTTTTTAGGGTGTAAATAACTCCACCCTAATTAGAGATAGGGATAAAATAAAAAGGATTTAAATATGTTGTTTTGCTAAACTTTTGTTAGCTTCTGTAAAATGTTGCGATATGAGCTATTTATAACTTTTAGTGGTTAAGATTTAGTTTCTCTTAATTGCCTAATGATTCTCCTTGATTTATTTTTCCCTTTTTCTTTTAATTTTGTGTTAATTTTTAAAATTTCATGAACATATGAAAACTATGAAACTTTTTTTTTTGGTTAAATCATCCTCAGATATTAAGCTTATTAAGAAATTTCAAATGAATTCCATCTTGAAGAGTTTTTAGGCTTTTGCAACCGCTACTGAGGATAGCAAGCTTGTTCAAAAGTAAAATCAACGAGGGTTTGGATTTTTGGTAAGAATATTGCAAGCTTCGACAAAAATTAGAAAGGCCAAGATATGCAAATCATTAATCAGCACGTATAAAGATTGTAATAAGACAAAGATTATAAAAAAAACTTGGCTAAGCACTGGATCCAAATTCTAAATAGGACAAACGATCCTAACAAAGTGATTATAATCATTTGATTATTATCAATATTTAACTAAGTTCTCTCTGATAGATTAATTCAATGCTCAGTACATAGAACAAATTACACATCATATGCTCATAATAATTAGTTCTTTATTTTGTTAAAATATAGCATCAATTTCTCTATAATTGATGGTTACAACAAAATTATTCATATGGCATAAGAGAAATAACTATGTAACAAAATCACTGGCATCTATAGACGGGGTATAAGGTGTAATCTTCCTCAAGTGACTTCGCTATACATTCTTCAGTTGTAAGTCCCGAGCAACTGTCACTATAAGGTGATGCTGCAGAATTAGTAGAAAATGAAGGACATGGTTTAGATTCTAGGTCAGTATTAAAGCCTGAAATAAATATGCTTTCAGTGCTTGCTACTAAAAGCATAGCCAAGATGATAAAACCAAGACTCTTTGACATTTTATATTTTCCAAACTTAATTGTGAACAACTTAAAAGAGAGATGAAGAATAACAAACATATGAGGCTCTATATATATGAATAGATACTGAGAAATGAATTATAGTAGTCTTTATGAGACTGTTGATTCTATTTATGAGTATTGAATAAGTCACAATGCATTTCTTTGCATTAACTATTTACTTTAATATCTTGTTCTGTTATCATACATGCTAATTGAAACATACATCCAATTAATTTTATAATTTTTATTATTACTTTTTGTTGAATTTATGATTTGGATTTTTTTCTCTTTATTTGACCCTTATTATAAATTGAAAGGAATTTAGATCTATTGCAAATAGATGTAGGCATCTAGAACCATAGAATTAACAACTTAATTAATTTTTTAAAATACTATTCACCATTACTATTCACGGGAAATGTTCATATATTACTATTCACTATAATTGTTCATCCACATAAAAATATTAATTTTCAAATATACAATAAATTGTAGAAATTAAACGACATGAATATTTTTATGCAGTTCAAGTTAATCAATCTTATATTTTCGAGGCCACGCCCAGGAAAAAAAATAATTCATAAAATTGAGATGTTACAACCTATGAATTTACTAATCTTAAGACTCTCACTTACAGTTTATTACCATACGACTTACTCAACCTTAGATTGAATATGCTTTTCTTGAATAACTACTACCCTTCTTGATCCACGATCCTTAAGGCACTTTACAAAGTGATCAATAGCAATTCTTCAATTCTCTAATGTCTAGTGATCTAAGATCCACATAAACTCTTCGCATAGATGAAAAGAAATAGTCTTGTTACAAGACTTTGAATAAAGAAGATAAAAAAACAAATCAACACAACATTATGCGCCAAATTCGGATTCTCTAAGGAGAAGGCTGAATTTTGCTTATTTACTTTCTACTCTGTGTTGTACAACTTCAATTGTGAAATACCTTTTTTCATATATATATTGGTATTATGTGCAATATTATCCAAATTTAAATGAATTTGTTAATCTTTCGACATAGAATGCAAGCAAAAAATATAACATCGCAAAAAATGACACAGAAAATGAAATGAATAAAATAATAAAAAAGCATGGCACTCGAACATAATCAACAAAAAGCATGGCACTCAAACATTATATATATCTGTGTGTGTGTGTGTGTAATAAAAAAAAAGATAAAGAATGAAGAGAAAGAAGGAAGGCAAAGTAATGGAGTCAATAATTCCATTTCCATTGAATTCAAGCATATGCAACAATGTTCCACCTCATTGTCTCTTTTCAGACTTAGACCTAGACTCATTTCCCTTTAGTCTTAGCTCAAATATTGATGATTCTATGAATGAGCATTAAATAAATCATGTTGTGTTAAATTATTTATCAATTAGGAGCACAACAATATATCAAAAAGAAACAGACAAAACAAAGAAGAGACAAAACAATAATTTAAAGGCAACTTTTACTCAATCTCAAATGTATATAGGGAAGAAGATAAGCCCTTCCTTTATAGTCTTATAACTATGTAAACGAAGTAAATGATTAGTAAATGGATACATGGTTAGTTATAATTTCTTATGAGATAGTAAAAGTTATAAGAGATAAAGAGTTGTTTAGTGAAGAGATGAAGAGTTGCTTTGATGAACATCCACATAATTATAATTATTTCATAATATTCCTCCTTGGATGTTCATCTTACAAAGAATATGCCTCATTAAAACCATTGCTAGTAAAAATCCTATAAGAAACAAAAAAGCGAAGGAAAAAGAGTATACTCATCATTTGTATCTTAAAGAGGTGCAAACTACTTTATTAAAACCTTGCTAGGAAAAACACAGTAGGACAAAAGCCTAGTGAAGGAAAATGAGCACAGTCCATGTAGTCCTTCATATCAATAACTCTCCTTTTTAAACATGCTCCCCCTCAAAATTACACGGATGCTTCAAAGATCAATCATAATTAGTTATAATAAACAATACTTTGATGAAACAATCTATAGGATCAACACCATCCTTTGAAAGCTTGAAAATGTATAATAAATTATAGATACCATCATCTTGAATTTGAAGAATATTGCTATGCATATATCTTCATAATTTTGTTGATCTTTTAAAATAAAACGAAGCTTTAACGTCCATATCAAGGAAAGAGTGTGATAAACTTTTCACATTATTGAACATTTTCAAGTTTATGTTGAACATAATTTAATTTATAATTATGTAATTTTTCAATGCCTTTGTAGGCACAAGTTAGAATAAAATATGGTTCTTCAGGACCGAGACATATACAATATATTTTAAAGTAGATCAATTTTTTAATATGAAATACTTTTGGCATTTCAATAATATCAACATTTCACTTGATAAATTTCAATCTACAAATTCAAAGAAATTCTTTCATTTCAAGATCTTTCATCTTGAATTCCATTCTTAAAAGAAATAAATTCATGAGCTCTTCATAAGTTTTCTCATGAACTCATCAACACAATTTGCAAAGATAGCAAATGTAATTTTTAATTTTTAATAAAAATTGCAAAGCAAAGTGGATAATGATATATCCACTTATAATAAATTTTTACTCAAGTGATTATACTTTATAAGTCTAGATTGCTATGATATAAACAACTATGATTATAGCTTTATCAAGAACATATAAGGTGCAAGCTTTTTTATTTTCAAGTACTTGTTTCAAGCATTTTATCATTCAAGGATAAGTACATAAATTCTTCAATTTAATTTTTGACATACTATAGTTCATATTCATATTTTATTAATAAGTTTTATGACTTGAGGCGTGTGTACTACAAGTCCAAAATTCATCAAATTTTACTAATCAATTTTATGTCCTCTGGCGTATGGACTACAAGTTCAAATATTTTACAATTTTGCCCAATCATATAATTTCATGATCTTCATTTTTTTTATTCAAGACCTTGAAAGTTTGACCATAATAACTAAATTTTTATTGCAAGAATCTTATGTCAATATCAATTTTTCTCTTGCACCAAGTATCAACACACTATTGATCATATATTTTTTTATTTTTCAATATATATGACCAATGAGATCTTTCGAAGTTTTTAATACATATGCCTGTACAAGGGCTAAAGATCTCTCTATTTTAAATTGCATATGTGCCGTTTATAGGGCAATTTGAATCTCTTTATTTCTTACCATTTACCTCTTCAAAGATATTTAAGATTCATTTTTGTAGTTGGTACGTTATACCTTTTTAGAGGTAATATATTCAATAATTTAATACAAATAAAATTTTTTACTTTACATGCAAACATGACCTTTTCAAGAGTAACAAATTATTTCACTTCAACTTCCCAAGAATTAAATTTTTGCACCAGTTGATCTATTACATGCTTCAAGCATTCATATATTTATTTGTCTCATTATTTCATCCTTGAAGGACATCATATCAACCAACAATCATATTTTGTTTGTAATTTTTCACTTTCAAATATCAATGAATTCATTTAATAATTGATCAATAGTGGGCATTGTACACTAATCTTGTTGAACTTGAAGTTCAAATAAATTAACTCATATAAAGATCAAAATGGGATAAAGGTGAAACAAATAATTTATATTGTCCACTAAATATATATCACTTTGCTCTCCCTAATCGTAAGAGAACTTTTATAAGATATTTAAGCTTGCATAGCAAATTTACTAAGCCAAATTAGTGAAGATATTGAATTTGAACTTCTGATCCATCACCAATATTGATTCAATTTGTACTACTTTTGATGGTATAATATTCACATGTTGATTTTTATGATAAGATCTATAATCATTATAATTTTGAAAAGTTATTTGATAACGATTATGTCTATTACTAGTCCACAAGTAATCCATTAAGGAATTGAGTTAGTTATGATTTGCTTTTAATCAAAAACTCATATTTTATCTTTAACAAAAGAAAATATAACATCAATTTATATTCGCACTCTTGATTTGCTATAGCAGGAGCATATTTGTGCCGTAAAATCATGTGTTCTCTAATATGTTTTATTTTATTTTATTATTCTCTCTACATAATTTCAAATAAGAGAGAATCATCAAGCTTTTGAAATTATAATTAAGCTTATATATGAACGTTTAGCTCATTCAGGGAGATGATAACAAAAGAAAACCATAATATTTTACAACCCTTTAGGGATTGATTTCTTCCACAAAATTATTTTATTACTATTCATTATCTCAAACATGTGAACAATAATTCAAGAAATCATAAAAAATCATTCATAAAAAATTCAATATAAACATATAAATCAATTAAAAGGGTCAAGTACATATATGCACTACTTACAACTCAATCATATATTTTATTATATCAATAAGTTTGCAAAAATCTATCACTAAAAATCTAAGAGATTGAAAACAAAACAATGAGCCAACGAAGTTGAGAAGTTGTTCAAAACAAAAATGAACAATTTTTTTTTAAATGACTGTATTTCTTCACACACTTTTGATTTTCATTTTTTTTCCTTCAAATTGTTTCAAAGAAACAATTATACCTTATATTTTCATTTTGTAACTCTTCTGGGAGATATGGAGAAGGAATTTTGAATATAGTTTTGCCTGACAACATGAACTCATAGTCCTTCAGAGACATGTAAAATATACCCTTATATATTGAATCCTTCATGAACATGATGTTGGTGAATGACATTATAATTTTGAAATAGTTCTTTAGGAACATATTTTGAAAGAGAATCTTTATTATGTGTAGTGCAATCCCTCAAGGATGCATTCTTAATTTTCTTTCATTGTATATTACAGCATTCACACTTTAGGATAACTTTTTGAATTTCAAGAATAGAAAATATATAATAGCAATAGGATATTATAATAAGACGAATTAAACAATAACAATATCAATTAATAGAACATTATATAAATGTTTCAATCCAATTCTCATAAAATATTTGTAATCATTAATAAAGGAAGTAAGGAACAATTTCATAAATCCATTATTCTTAAATTATAGAAATACATAAGCAAAATATGTATATGATTTTAGACAAATCAAGATAGTTTCATTCATACCTCCATGAGTAAGATCAAAGGAGAGATATTATCATATTACCTCTTAGTGGCTTGAGATCCATGTTAATAACATGTTATATTATTTATCAATTAGGAGCACAACAATATATATAAAAGAAACAGGAAAAGAAAATAGGAGGCACAACAATAATTTAGAGACAACTTTAATTCAATATATACAAGGAAGGAGATGAGTGCTCCTTTTACGGTCCTATAACCATATAAATAAAATAAATAATTAATAAATAGATACGTCATTAGTCATAACTTCTTGCGAGATAGTGGGGGTTATAGGATATGATAAGTTGTTTGGCGGAGAGATGAAAAGTTGCTTTGATGAGCATCCTCATAATTATAATTATTTCATAACATGTTGTTTATATTATTATTAATTATTGACTTGTGCAACTAATTAATTTTGTCATTTTTAGAATGATTATTTTTATTTAATTTATGTGTTGGATTTTTTTCTCTTTGTTTAACCTTATTCAGAGTATTATCATTATAGTGAAAGCATTATTCCAATTTTTTGGATTTAAATAAATTTGTTAAACTCTAAGCATAGCGGGCAAAATATGACATCACAAAAAAGTGACATAGAAAATAAAATAAAAATAACTAGCAAAAAACCACAGTACTTGAACATAATCAATAGAAAATCACAAATTATATAAATAGATAAATGAAACCCACCTCTCAAGTATTAGAATAGAAAATAAAAGTATATTAAAAGAAGTTTAGAAATAAAAAAGGTAAAATATGGGTGTTAAAAATATTTTCAAAGTGCAAATAAACTGGATATTATTTTAAAATTTTAAAATTTTTAATATTTTAATTAGAGCCAATTATATTAGCAAAACATATGTCAGCACAAAAAAGTGACAGAAAATGAAATGAAAATACTAAAATAAAATAATAAAAAGGCGCGATTCTGACTATTGAATAGAATTTGTTGTACGTACATCTCATTGAAACATTAGAATCAAATACGCTTCTTCCCTCCATTTATACAGAGGTTTTTAATTAAAAATACCCCCAAAAGTAGGGTATTTATGTAAATATGCCCCATAGTTTATAATTATATAAATATGCCACTTTGGTGTGTGTATTGACTAAAATGTCCCTAAAAGAAAAATATAAAGCACAAAAAAGCACCCTCCAACACGCCCAACCATTTCACTCTACACAACAAAAAATCACTCCACACTCTCAAAATCACTAATTAACAGTCAATGTATGAAATTTTGGTTTGTAACTAGGTACATTATTCATCCAATGAATTAGTTATTTTAAACTTTACATTAATTTTGTTTATTCATGTATTTTCTTGACATTATATTATTTTTAGGGTTTTGTTTGATTTGTGATAAACAACAAAACATCTCACATTTTCCTTACATTTGTATCATGCTATGTGATGGATTTTCTAACTACATTTGTTGAAATCTAATTTTGTTCTTAAAATTCTTAACTCTAAACCCATTTTACACGACTGCAATAGTGTGTGTGTGTGAATTTGTACAACGGTAGTTGTACAAGTGTGCAAAATACTCCAGCTATTATGATACTCTAGCATTCTATTAGTGCAAAAAAAATACATTTTTTTGGAGAAGAAATATGTCCTCTGACTATTACTAGACTATAGTTTTGTATTTTAGTAAGTTATATGACTGCTGCATCATATGTATTAATTTAAGTAACTACACTCGTGCACGTGTGTAAAATATTTCGACTATTATGAGACCCTAGTGTTGTATTAGTGCAAAAAATATATTTTTTGGAGAAGAAATATGTCTCTGACTATTTATTGGATTGTAGTCATGTATTGTTTTTAAGTTACAAGACTGTTGTCGTGTATTTATAAAGTTACGTGACTACAGTCGTAGAAGTGTGTAAAATGTTCCAATTGTCATGAGATCTTAATTTGTTATTAGTGCAAAAGTATTTTTTTGGAGAAGATATATGTCCTCTGACTATTCGCTAGATTGTAATCATGTATTTTTGAAAGTGATACGACTTTTGTTGTGTATGTATGATTTTACACGACTACAATCGTGCAAC
>MKYO02003673.1:593-12138 GCA_002013955.2 Citrus medica
CCAGAGGTATATGCCGAGCCGATACCCGTCTCCTGAAAAAGCGGGAACACGATCCCACAGACTCATGGCGTTTGTGCTTTTCCCGGACCCGTTACGATACATTTAATACTCCACGTTTACCCATGAGATAGCAGTTAAAGCTCCATCAATGACCACTACCCGAAAAGTAAGGGACAAGTTCTGAAGGGGAAGGTGGAAGAATGGCTATAAAAGGAGGAAAAACAGATGAAGAAAAGGAGGAAGAAATTGAGAGGGAAAATGCTGCCAAATTGCAACCAGACCTGTTTTTTCTTACAAGCTGTGAAACACATCAAAAACCCTTTATAAATCTGAATTATACTGTTTTCCCGTAAACACCTTGTGCTAACTTAGGCATCGGAGGGTTTACGCCGGCAAAACCACTGGCGTCTCTGATCTTTTTTTGGTGAACGCAGGAACCTCAGGAGAGGATAAAAATCTTTACGAGAAGCGATCCTAGTCGTGGAAACGTTGATCGAGCAAAAACCCTGGTCGTATAACGAGGACAACCAGAATCTCGCATCAACACGAAATGTTTGCCCACTCATATCTAAATATTTGTATGGGGTGTCTGTGATTATTTTTGTTATTTCTATATGCTATGGTGTAGTTTTCTCATTTTTTTCCCCAGTTCTGAATTTTAGATCTGGAAATAAAGTTGTACATGGATTTATGCAGAAGATTCAAATTGTATTTTTAGTGGATGGCTCTCTTATACGAATACCCGTCCTCCTTGATCTAAAGGGCAGGATTGAGCAATTATTTCTATTATGGTGTTTGTTATTTGTGGAAAAATATATATGCATAAATAAATAAATGCAAAAAAAAGAGGACAATAATTTATGAGATTCGGTTTAAAATTTACGTTTATGGATAAATATTAGAAGATAATTCTACTACTAAATGAGAGTTAAAAAATCAATAACTACTCTCAAAATTTAATAATCTAGTACATCGAAATGAATCCGCTTAACATCCATTGAAATGCAATGTCTACAGTTTGAAGAGGTTACTTATAAACACTTTCCATTTTGAGGAGCCGTATCTCTCAAGAAAGAAAGCTCTTTAATAATTTCCGATATTCAAGTCAATATTTCAACGCGTAATATCTTGTGCACCACTCAATATTAAATTGCACGATTAACCTTTGATGTCTCAAGACTCAAGAGCCGACAATTTGGAAAAGTTAAATGTATAAATAAGTTAACCAGCTATTATAAAAGCTCAAAAACGCAAAATCAAAATTGCTTACATCGATAAAGCAGCTACGAGATCGGAATTCGGTAAGTTATCCCTATGTTCTGATATGGCCTCTCGCAGCACTAGCCCATGTCATGCTGAAACTCGCAGAACTTCTCTGCAATGCCGGTGTCAAAATTACCTTTCTCAACACTGAAGACTTCCACGAGCGCCTCAATCGTCACAGGAGTGATGTTTTTTCTCGTTGCATCAACCTTCCAGGGTTTCAATTCAAGACCATAACAGATGGCCTTCCACTGAATCATCCGCGAATTTCATATATACTCCATGAATATTAGAGTTCATTAGCATCAGTAACTCTCCCCCTTTGGAGGAGATGCTGACTGATTCCATGTCACCTGTGAATTGTATGATTACAGATGGGTTTATGAGCTTTGCGATTGATGTTGCCAGAGAAGTTGGAATTCCCATTTTCTATTTTCGTAACACCAGTGCTTGTGCTTTTTGGGCTTACTATTGCATCCCTCAAATCATCGATGCCGGCGAGCTGCCTATTAGAGGTACGCGTACACACACTTTTGTTTGCATTCGAATTTAGGATAAAGTCAAATACTTTTGATATATTTTTGTTGGCTGCTGTTTTCAGATTGTGGATTCTTGTTATAGCCCTAAACAGCAAAGGGTTTGTATCCACCAAAAGTATGTAAGATTTTCCCATGAAACAGAGTAATGTAGTTAAAAACAGAAGAAAACAGCAGTAGCTTTTAGTGCTCTTTATTCTGATTTTTCACTCACGATTTTAAATCACAAAAACAACTTTATACACTTTATTTCTTCACTATAATAGGTCTCTAAGTATCTAAATTCAATTCATATAATGTAGCCAATAATAAACTTGACACACAGCTCACTTAGTACTACTACTAATTTAATCAAGTGAAATAGTTCACTCCAGTTGCTTCCGTAGTAAAACTCAGCACAACTAACATCATAATTCATCATTATAATTTATAATTCTATTGATAAACTGTAAGAGAGATTGTTACATTTTTTCTTAATTTTTAGTTTGATATTCTGGACGAAAAACGGTTTACTGTTTCTTGAGAAAACGGTTAACCGTTTAAGTCCAGAGAGCATGTTTTTGTTCTGGGATAAAACGGCTCACCGTTATTGAGAAAATGGCTAACCGTTTATTTATAGAGAGCAACGTATTTGACATTCTGGAATAAAACGGTTCACCGTTTATTGAGAAAACGGCTAACCGTTTAAGTCCAGAGAGCATGTTTTTGTTCTGGGATAAAACGGCTCACCGTTATTGAGAAAATGGCTAACCGTTTATTTATAGAGAGCAACGTATTTGACATTCTGGAATAAAACGGTTCACCGTTTATTGAGAAAACGGCTAACCGTTTATTTCCAGAAATGCATCAACTGGAAAACGGTTAAACAAGTTTGAAATTTAATTGTTAAACAATGCAAATTCAAACTAAAAGAGTGTCTTTGAAGAAGTACCATTTTGAATGGTTGTATTCTTTTAAAGAAACATCTTCTTCATTAAAAGAGAGACATACAATTAGATTCATAATCAGTTTTTTACAGATTTCATATGTGTTCTGGAAATACAATCTTATTTACTAAAGATTGTATTCAGGATTTGATATATCTTGAGAGTAATTTGCCATTAAAACTCTATAGCAAATCAAGATTGGTGAGGGCAAATAAAACCTTAAAGGAAAGTGTGCAAACACGTCTCAAATCCTAAGAATTGTCTTTGTTCTTTGCCTCCATATTCTTAAATTCACCAACAATCTTTAAGGTTTTATTTTTTCAAATGGAGGCAGAGAAGAGCTTGACATCTTTTCTGAATCCTAGTGTTCATCTCGATCGTTTTGATGGAACTAATTTCACTCGTTGGAAGGGAAAATTGTTCTTTCTCCTTACTGTTCTTAAAGTGGCATATGTTCTTGATCCGAAATTGGAACCATTTCCAGAACCAAGAGAAGATGATACCGAAGTTGTTAAGGCTGCAAGGAAACGTCGTGAAGATGATGAATTGATGTGCCGGGGTCACATACTCAATACGCTTTCTGACAGGTTATACGATCTCTACAATTCTATGACTTCTCCGATGGAAATTTGGAATGCTCTTGAGTACAAATACAAAACGGAGAAAGAATGTACTGACAAATTCCTTGTATCTAAATATTTTGAATTTATCATGGTAGACACAAAATCTATTCTTGATCAAATACATGAGTTACAAATTATTGTTGCTAAGCTTCGAGAGTTAAAAGTTGAAATTTCTGAATCATTTCAAGTTGGGGCTATTATTGCTAAATTGCCTCAAAGTTGGAATGATTATAGAAAGAAACTCCTTCATAGTAAAGAGAACATAACTTTAGAAGAATTGCAAAAACACTTGGTAATTGAAGAAGAGACTAGGTCTCGCGAATCCAAGGATAAGCATGATTCTACTTAGGGGTGGGCATTTTACCCGACCCGACCCGAAAAATTTCGGGTTCGGGTCGGATCGGGTCGGGATCGAAACCCGATAGGTTTGTAATTTACAAATCCGATTGGGTTGTGATCGGTTCGGGTCAAACCCGACCCGATCGGGTTCCAAAAAAAAAATGTTAAGCTAACAGTTAGCTACAATATATTCATGTCGTGATTCTCTTGCAGACAAATAGAATCTGTTTACTCTGTTCAAAATCCTCAGAAGTGTGATTGTGAGCCTACCATCTTGTTATTATAATTTATATATAATAAATTAATAAGCTTATTATTTCTATGTTTAATTATGTGTTGTGTTCCATCTTCCAGTTCCATGTACTAGGAGCTTGGGGAAAAAAAGAAACCCCACAAAAACAAAAAAAAAGGATTCAAGAAATCCTTATCATGATGCGGATTTCGGGAACTCGTAATTAAAATTTAAACATGTGGTAAAATGGAGAATTTCTAAAGTTGTTACCTTCAGTGGGTAGCTCTAGCGCGATATGAATTTATAAAGGAAACGGCTAACAAGAAGTCAAGAACACTGCACACAGCCACTGAGCCACACACTCTCGGTCTCGGCTGCTGCCCAACACACACACACACAAGTGACACAACTTGACCTTGTCACAAGCTGCGTGCACAGCAGCACACACTGCACACACATGACACAACACACTTGCACAGCACACACACACAACACAATGACAGAACAGAACACACACGAGCTGCACAGCACGCACACACGCTGCACAGTCACTCACAAACCTAACACACACACACACACACTGTCGGCCACAACTCACAACTCACAAGTCCAAACAACTAAAAACAAACACAAACAACTTAACAACAGAACAAGGCAGCCGCAACCCGCAAGTCTGTAACCACCAACCAGCCACCACAAGCCGCGATCTGTTGCTGCCAACTGCTGAAGAAATCACGATCTGTTGCTGTCAAGTGAAGTCGCGACCAGCCGTGAGCCGTGAGCCGTCTGCATCTCCGCGATCTGCTGCCAAGTGAAATCCCATCCGTCCAGTCGTAAGCCGTGGCCACCGATCTGCTGCTTGAAGGCCGAATCCTCTCCACCCGAACCCGATTTTGAAGCTTTCCGGTTTCCACCTTCCATTTTCAAGTTTCAAGCTTCAAGCCTTCAACTTGTTTCAAGTTCCCAACTCCCAAGTCGTTTCAGACTTTTAGTTTCCACTTTCCAATAACTTCAGTTCACGCCTCACGCTCACGGTATATAAGTTATATAATACAACTATTAGGCTATTAGTTATACACTAGATAATTAATTAATTAATTATATATATGCTAAATAGTTTATTATGTAATTGAGTAATTGGTTAATGGTTATTATTTAATTGTTGTAATTAACTAATTATGTATTTATAAATATTAGTAATAAAATCAAGGAAATTTTGTTAATTATTGAGCTCATTAGAAATTATTTTTTTGTCATATATAAAAAGAAATTGATGATTGGTGATTTGGTGGGTTTTTTTTATTTCATTGATTATTAATTTTTTTATCGTTGGCTCTCTTTAGCGAATAGACTATAACAATCAAGCACAATGGATATATGAAAATGGTGTTAGCTAATAGCTAGCGAATAATAAAATTTTTGTTAATTATTAATAATTGAAATAATAATAATTGATAATTGTTAATACTAGTTAATAATTGAAATAATAATAATTGATAATTGTTAATAATAGTTAATAAATTCAATTAATATTTTATTGTATGTTAATCATCCGTTAAGTACAAGTAACTTGGACTTGAAATTAAAGGATTTAATTTATAGTAAGAAATAAGATATAAATAGACAAATAATATCATGTTGTTAATAGACAATTGGATATTATAAATTAATTAATTAATCCTGAATTTCTTACTTTTTGTTTATGGAGCATGAACAACTTGAATTGAAATTACTAATTTTTGTTTATGGATTATGTTAATAATATTTATGTGTTTTGATTTTTGAATTAATGATTATTAATTATTATTTTGAATATTCAGATGCTTGGACACTCAAGATCGAATTCGATGAGTGACGATGAAGACCAAAGTGTACAAATGGAAGGAACCCATAGAGGAAAGGAAAATGCGAAGCGGAAAAGACCGCCAATGAAGAAAAGATCGGCAGTATGGAATCATTTCACTTTACTCGAAGATAATCCAAACAAATGTATGTGCAACTATTGTGGTAAGCAATATCAATGTCATTCAAGGCTTGATGGGATTACAAATATGACAAGGCATATAAAGACATGTGAATCATACAAGACATTTCGGGCACAATAAAGTGGAAGTCAACAAAATTTGACATCCGAGGGCGGCGAAGAAAATGCAAGTAATTTGGTTTTGGGTAAAGGATGGAGTCAAGACGCGTGTCGAAGGGCAGTAACTAAAATGATTATTATGGGTGAGTTGCCGCTTAGTTTTGTAGACAACAAAGGCTTTAGGCATTTCTGCAGCGTAGCTATCCCTCAGTTTGTTATGCCATCTCGAAGAACAATTGGTAGAGATGTTATGGAGTTATTTTTGGAGGAAAAGGCAATGTTGAAGAGTTTGATTTGCAACAACAAGCAGCGGGTGTCTCTTACAACTGATTTATGGACTTCTGTTCAAAACATGAGCTACATGGTGATTACAGCTCATTTTATTGATAGTGATTGGTGTTTGAATAGGAGGATTATTAGTTTTAGCGCCATCGAAGATCATAGAGGGAAGTCGATTGGTAAAAAGATTATGGCTTGCCTACAAGATTGGGGGATAGAGAGGTTGTTTGCAACAACTGTTGATAATGCCACTGCAAATGATAGTGTTGTTGGTTATGTCACTATGCAGTTGCTTAGTTGGAGGAATGATGATGCACTTGTGTTGGCGGGACAATATATGCATGTGCGTTGTTGTGCACATATTTTGAATTTGATTGTTGTCTCAGGATTGGGAGAGTTGCATGCTAGTGTTACCGCTATTCGCAATGCAGTGAAGTATGTGAGATCCTCTAGCATGAGGCTGAGGACATTTAAACAATGTGCTGAGCAGGTGAATTGTCCAAAAGGAATTGTTGTTTTGGATTGTCCTACCAGGTGGAATTCCACTTATTTGATGTTGATGACTGCGCTGAAATTTCAAGCGGCATTTGATAGAATGGCAGAAGTGGATAAACCTTATGAGGCAATCTTTGCTGAGAAAGAAAATAATGTTTGAAGGGTGGGCCCAGCTGGACCGGATGACTGGGAGAGTGCTGAACGGATTGTGAAGTTTTTGAAGGTATTTTATGATGCCACATTATTGTTTTCTGCCTCTTTGAGTGTGACTTCTAATCTTTGTTATGATACTATTGGCTTAATTGAGAGTTCATTGACTGCACTGCAAGAAAGTACTGATCCTTGGGTGTCCTCTATGGCTTATAGTATGAGGGAAAAATTTGACAAGTATTGGGAGTCCACAGGAAAGATAAACAAAATGTTGATTATTGCCTCTATTCTTGATCCACGAGCGAAAATGGATTTTGCTAAACATATTTTTGAGATCATTTTTGGCAATAATAGTTTGATGGTTGAACAAATGACCAAAGCAGTGAAGGACTTGTTGAATGAGTTTTATGATGCATATAGTGCATTCTCCGCTAGTTCCACACCATCGATGTATGGTGAGAGTGGTCTTAGTGGCAGCTATGGAGGTACAAGTTCTTCTCAACGTTTTACAACTGAGGCTAATTTGGTGGATGTTGCTGGTGGTGAATATGATGACGCTTTTCAAGTATCTCGCCCTTTCCTTGGATATGCCAGGAAGGTTTCTGTTCAGAATGAGAGTAGAAGAGTAGTATCTGAGGTGGAAAGGTACTTGAAGGACCCAGTTGAAGATCCCAGCAATCTTAAACTTAATATTTTGCTTTGGTGGAGGGTGAATGGATCGAGGTATCCAATTCTTGAGAAAATTGCAAGAGATGTCCTTGTTGTTCCCGTTTCCACAGTGGCATCTGAGTCTGCCTTTAGCACTGGGCGTCGTATTATTGATGAATATAGGAGTTCTTTAACTCCGGCTATGGTTGAGGCATTGATATGCACTGAAAATTGGCTGCAGTCTAAACTCTTTGCCAATCCCGTCTACAACCTCCAAGAAGATATTAAGGAGCAAATATTTCATATGGAATTACAAGAAGGTAATGTTTTTAATTTTTTATCATACATTAAATACATAATATATTTAAAATGCATTATAATTTTTTATAGAACATCTACATTTTTTTTTTTTTGGGATTTTATAGAACTTATAAGATCGCAAGCTTCGACAGTGGAAGCGGTGAGCGCCGACATTGGTGTTATGGATGTTTGAAAGGTAACTTTTAATATATATTATTATTCATAATTTGATATTATCGTACTATAGTTTTTTGTTGTAATTTAAGCTCCTATAATTATAGTTGTTATAGTTTTAAATTTTAAGTCTAATTTGTAATTGTTTTAGTTAGACAAGTTGAAGTTGATAGAATGTTATTATTGTCTAATATTATTATTAACTTGATTTGGTGATGAATGCCATAAAATAAGCATGATATAATAGAAATATATAATCAAGTGTGTATTGAGAAATTTGGTAAACATATATATTTATTTGTAATTATAAATTTATAATGATATAATAGAAATTAGAAAGATTGTAACACCCCTTAGTTTAATTAAAGATATGAATTGGATTTATTTATTTGTATTTGTGTTTGATGTGTAACCTTATGAATTTGGTATATTTGCTCAATTTTTTATATGAATTGAGTTTGTTCATTTGGAACGTGGCTTAAGGAAAATATTTATTGTACATTTTCTCAATCTTTCTCTAGGCAATCGGCACCTGAACTTGGAGTTCAAAATTTTCAATTTAGAATTTGTCAAAGTACTTGCATGGAGCCATGGAGGAACCAAGGTGGAGGAACCAAAAAAGCTTATTTAGTTTTAATGTTTGAACTTTGAATTTTGTGATTTATGTTTCTAAACAATTTAATTTTGTGACTTTGTGAGTTTGTGTTTCAAACTTTTAAAGACTAATATTTAGAAATTGTGCTTTGAACTTTGTAAGTTTGTATTAATTTTAACTTTTATTAAGTTTGGAACTTTGGATTTTGTTGATTGAGCAAATAATAGTCCTAATTCTATCCTCCAAGTCCAAGCCAATAGGCAAATAATTCTATTATAGCTTTTTAACTTTATTCATTTGAATTAATAACATTTTCTTTTCTTTTCTTTAGTTGAAAATTAGTGAAAATGTCTTAAAACTTTCATAAAAATCTACAATAATAGGAAAAAAAAGAGCTCAAAATTGTATTAACTGAATTTGACCCGAATTGACCCGATTTCAACCGACCCGAACTGACCCGAATTGACCCGAATTGACCCGAACTGACCCAAACTGACCCGAATTGACCCGAACTCAATCCTACCCGTTTTAAATCCAACCCGATCCAACCCGAACATAACCCGAATTAATGACCCGACCCGAATGTTCGGGTCGGTTCGGGTCGGGTCATTAATTCGGGTTATGTTCGGATTCATTCTTGTCTAACCCGAACAACCTGAAACCCGATCGGGTTGACCCGAACCCGACCCGAACCCGATTTTGCCCACCCCTAATTCTACTAAAGTTAATGTTATTGAAGCTAGTAAATTCTCAAAGAATTTTAAAGTCAAGAATGACAAGAAATTCAAGAAGTCCAGCACACAAAAGTTTTCAGGAAATTATTTATTTTGTGGTAAGAAAGGCAATCGCCAAAGTGATTGCAAATTCAAGAAGAAAAAGGAAGAAGTGAATTCCCATAAAGCTAATGTTATTGAAAACAAATCTGAAGAGATTTGTGCTATGGTTTCTGAAATGCAAATTGGCATGATTACCGAAACCAATATGGCTGAAACTAAGTCCTAGGATTGGTGGCTCGATTCGGGTGCAACAATTCATGTTTGTAATGATAAGAAATTTTTCTTATCATACAAAGAAGAAACGGAAGGACAAATGGTTCTCATGGGGAACAATAATGCAGCCATAGTAGTAGGGAAAGGAGTAGTTGAGATCAACTTCACTTTTGGAAAGAAAGTCACATTGTATAATGTCTTTCATGTACCTTCTGTTAGGAAGAATCTTATTTCTGCTAGTTGTATGTGTAAGCATGGGCTTAAAATTGTGCTTGAGGGTAATACTTGTATTGTCTCAAAGAATGGATTATTTGTTGGGAAAGGGTATTCTTGTGATGGAATGTTCAAACTTAGCATTACTAATAATAATATCAACTTAGCTTATATTGTTGAGTCTTGTGACATTTGGCATGCTAGATTAGCACATTTGAACTTTAGATCTTTGAAATACATGTCTAAGCATGGTTTGATTAATTGCAATGATGTTAAAGGTCATAAGTGTGAAATCTGCATCCAAGCTAAATTAACTAAGAAACCTTTTCCTAAAGCTGAACGAAATACTCAAATATTGGATTTAATACATACCGATATTTGTGAGTATAATGGCATGTTAACAAGAGGAGGTAAGAGGTACTTTATCACTTTTATTGATGATTGTTCTAGATACACTTATGTGTATTTACTTAGAACAAAAAATGAAGCTTTTGATAAATTTAAAATTTTCAAAGCTGAAGTTGAGAATAAAAAAGATAAGAAAATCAAAATGGTTCGTAGTGATAGAGGTGGTAAATATTTCTTAATTGAATTTAATAATTATTGTGAAGAATTTGGAATTATTCACCAAAGATCAGCTCCATTTACTCCTCAACAAAATGGTTTGGCTGAAAGGAAGAATAGGATTTTCACGGATATGATAAATTCCATGATCCTTAATGCAAAACTACCTAATAATTTGTGGGGGGAAGCATTACTCACTGCATGTCATATTCATAACAGAATTACATCTTTGAAAACACATATATCTCTTTATGAAATTTGGAAATGAAGAAAACCAAACTTGATGTATTTAAGAGTCTGGGGTTGTTTAGCATTTTATAAAATACATGACCCTAAGTCATCAAAGTTGAGTGCTAGAGGTATAAAAAATGTTTTCGTATGATATGTTGAAAATTCCAAGGCTTATAGGTTGTTAGATTTAGATTCTAATGTGATTGTGGAATCTAGAGATGTTGAGTTTATTGAAAATAAATTTCAACTTGATTCTAATATTGAATTAGAATCAATTATTGATCAACCATGTGTTAATACTCCTGTTACCTCCACTAACAATAATAAAAGGAAAGAGTCTATGACATCTTTCGAACCAAGAAGGAGTCAACGTGAAAAGAAAGAAAAGAGTTTACCTCCGGATTTTATTTCATCACAAGCATTACTCTTCTTAGTTAAAGGGGATAGAAAGAATGTACTTAACAAAGTACCATTGTTGTTAAATATTGAAAAAGATCCAAAGACATTTAGCGAAGCTATGTCTTCAAAAGACGCTTCTTTTTGGAGAGAGGCGGTAAATGATAAAATGGATTCGATTATGTCGAATCAAACATGGGTCTTGGTTGATCTTCCTCCAGGATCTAAACCAATTAGCAGCAAATGGGTATTTAGAATAAAGTACAATAGTGATGGTTCTTTGCAAACTTTTAAAGCTAGATTAGTAGCCAAAGGGTTTAAGCAAAGAAATGGAATTGATTATTTCGATACATATGCTCCGGTAGCAAGGTTAACTTCTATAAGAGTGCTATTTGCAATTGCTTCATTGAACAATTTGTATGTGCATCAAATGGATGTTAAAACAGCTTTTCTTATTGGTGATCTTGATGAAGAAATCTATATGGAACAACCTGAGGGATTTGTTTTGC
>MKYO02003673.1:20054-69775 GCA_002013955.2 Citrus medica
TACAAATGAATCTCTCTCACACAATGTGTTTGATCACAAGTGAAAGCTCAATGTGTGAATGAATAAGATGAATACAAAGATTTAAAGCTCAATGAAAGTTGTATTCTCAATATTTTGCTCAATGATGATCGTTGGAAATCTTCTTGTTTGAATTGGATTGAGCTTATTTATAGTTGGAGCTGCAAAACTAGCCGTTATAGACTGTCTGCTTGAAAACGGTTCGCCATTAACCATTAACGGTTAACCGTTTGGGCTGGTCAAAGTTACCGTTGGGCAAATTTTCAAATAAACGGTTAGCCGTTTAGCCTTACCCTTTCGCCGTTAATTTCCAGAGACCTGCAAAACAAATTTGGTTTAACCGTTCTTACTAAACGGTTCAAGGTTAGCAATCTGGAAATAATCGGTTAACCGTTTTCAGTAAACGGTTCACCGTTATTGTCCAGAATCATCATTTTAACAATACTTTGCAGAACATGCTTTCTGGAAATTATCGGTTAGCCGTTTTAAATAAACGGTTAGCCGTTTGCTACAGTGATTGCTACAGTAACCTGCACAGTGTACTATTTTCCAAAATTATAGTTTGACCCCAAAATTTTACAAAACTATATTATAACAAAAAATGTCATGAAACTTTGTAAAAAGGTCCAATTTCAGAATTTCTAAATAATGCTTTGTTAATCCCAAAACTTTCTGAAATTATGATATAGCTAAAAATGCTATGACACTTTTTCAAATAAGTCCTTCTCCAAAATTTCAAGCAATACTTGTTTATTTCAAAGTTTTCAAAATTCTTTCAATTAAACCATAAACTTTGAAAAACAACCAATTTCATAAAATCATTTTTCCATTAAATATAAAACCTTTATATTGTAAAAATAATAATTTATTTAAAAATAATATTAAATAATTTGGGCTTAAAAGATTAATCATTCTTAATCTTGTTTGTTATCATCAAAATCAATATTATGGAAACATATATGTTAACAGTCAGTTCTAATCTTTTAGTGTAGTAGATTTACAATTAAATAATTGGGCTAGTTTAATTACAAGCCTAATTACTGTAGCCACTATTGTATGTTCTTAAATGATCCTCAGGTTAACTCATTTAATTGACTACACCACTACTAAGTTAATAAGCAAGATAACTAGCTATTTAGGTCAAACGCCTGAATATATCATTTAGTGGGATGCTCCATTTAATTAGCTTGTATGTAAGGGGCCTTATGTTATTTTACAAGGTAGGTCCCCTATAGAAAAATCAAGTAACATGAGTTTTGTTTTTTCATGATTTGGAGCCTAGGGTTTTCACTAAAAGGAGATATAAAAAAGCTTATTTTCACTAAAGAAAAGGGAATCAGCCACTTTATACAGATCAGAGAAAAAGATTTTTCTCTCTATTGTTGAGAGAAAAATTTTCTCATGCTAGTTGTTTTGGTAGTGATAAAGACGTCCACACGTCAAGTGCAGATCAAACCTAAGTCATAACCTGGAGATCATTGGTGACAGTTCGTGATCTAACAAGTGTGGTGGTGACGGATCGTGATCTAGAAGCCTAAATTACTTCAGCGGAAAAATCTAAATCGGATATTCAAGGTACGATTTCTAGATTACAAATTCTTATATATTATATGAGAGCGATCTTAAAAAGGTTTTATAAAAATTTAAAAAACTTGATCTTTCCCCAACAATTGGTATCAGAGACATCTCATATTAATATATAAGAATTTCGTATGAAATTAATCTTGATATTTATGTATTAGAGTGGCACAATTTATTCAAATATATATTATTTGTTTAATATATGAATAAAGCATGTTTATGGTTTGTCTTAATTCATGGTTAGATTTTGTACTGTATTTTTCGTTTGGATCTGTAACAAGAGGGGTGGCTTTTTATCATCATGATTTCCTCTTGATTTATTTTACTATAATTGAAATTTTGTAAGCCAAAATTTACGTTGAAAATTTGTAAATCACTGAAGAATCATCACTGTAAAACGAGCTCAAACAATCGAGGCTGGAAATTTCAACAACGAGCGGCCAGCAGCACATGCTGCTGTGCGAGCAGCGCGCGGCCCGCGTGGGCAGCAGTTCGTGGTGCACGCCCAGCAGTTGCCGTGTGCGCACAGAGCGCACTGTGGCTAGCAGCTGCAGCACACGACCAGCAGCTGCAGCGCACGCGGCCAGAAGCTGCAGCAGGAGCCAGCGCCACCTGGTGCAGCGTTAGGGATAATGGCGTGCAGCTTGCGGGTTCCGTCATTTGGTGGCTTTCCGGCATGGCGGCAATGGTTAAATCGGCGTCGGACTTGGATGAACAGTGACTGCTTTGTGGTGATGGCGGTTGGGGAGAGAAAAAGATGGATTTAGGGTTTTAATGGTTTTTATCATTACGATCTCTATGGTTCCATAGTTTTTCTCTTTGGGCTGATAAGTTTCAATTTTTTGCATTTAAGTTCAAAAACAGTTTTGGGCTTAATGAATCCTAGTTTTAGGCTCAATCTCAATTGGGCTTAATGGATTAAAATGTATAGATAAAATTGAATTTATTAAATTTATTTTTGGTCCAAATGTTTTATTTTAATAAATTTTATTTTAATTATTTATTTATTTCCTTTCAAAAAATTAAAAATTGGACCAATTATAAATTTAAAAGCTCAATTTCCCCTAGTCCATTAACAAAGACAAGCTTATGGAAGATGGATATTGACAAGAAGCCCAATGAAGATTAGGCTTACGGTTAATGTATTTTTCATTATTAGGAAAGCCATGAATTTAGATTATTTAATTGTTTTTCTATATGTTATGTTTTGGATGATTACATGTCATGATAACATGTCATATAGAATAGGTAGTGTCACTCTATGCATAATGATACATGTCATTCATTAATTATGAATTTCATTATATTGTTTGAAATTTGCATATGCTTAATAATATTTGATATCATCTAGATAATATTATAGGAAGCATGCAATTAACTATATGTATGTTTTAAAAAGGAAAAACCAATTTTAAAATATTGAGTGGGAGAGGGAAAATTCAAGATAATTTTCCCACGGGCTCCATTGTTAGTTCAATAATAAAATTATATCTATACCTCGACTTCATGATACAGTGATGCTCCCTTCAGAGGGTATATATATTAGATATTTTATTTGATGAACTTCTTCAAAGATAAAATTGAAATATTTTTCAATCGATTGTTCACCCCAACGGTGATTATTGATATGAAAAATACGTAGATTGAAACAATAGTTATACACTCAACTAAAATTTGTTATTAACCTTCCCAACAAAGCTCTGTTAACAAATTTAGGCCAAAAAATGATAACGATAATTATTTATCATGTCTCTACATGAAAGTAAATAATCCAATGGGTAATTGGGTCTAGTAAGTATAGACATGAATTCCCCAACGAATAGCTTGTCAAAGCGGTACTAGATTATCGTTACAATAAATTGAAATGCATTTATGGTTTTATGCATTTTTGTCATTTATTGTGAATATTATTTCAAATTATTTATGCATGAATGTTTTATTTTTCAGAAAATGTCTTCCCTGAGCCCACTTACTATTATTCTGAGTCAAAACAAACTCACTGGAGAGAACTATATAGATTGGAAAAGAAATCTATTCATTGTCCTGACTGCTGAAAATTATAAATATGTCTTAACACAGCCATGCCCTCCAGTTCCAACGGATGATGCTCATAGAAATCATAGGAGGCTTTATGAGAAATGGCAAAAGGCCAATGAAATGGCAAAATGCTACATTTTAGCCTCGATTTCTAATATTCTGCAGACCAAACATCAGAACTTGGAGACTGCCACTGAAATAATGGATAGTCTCTAACAGCTGTTCGGGTAGAGTACTCGCTCTGCGAGACAAGCAGCGCTGAAAGGAATTATGAACAGTAAAATAGGGAAGGGCACAAGAATTCGTGATCATGTCCTCAAAATGATGGACTATTTGAATGAGTCTGAGATTCATGGAGCACAAATTGATGATAACTCAAAGATTGACATGGTGCTAGAATCTCTGCCAGAAACATTCAAGGAGTTTAAGGTCAATTATAACATGAACAAAAGAAACATGACCTTAACTGAATTGATGAATGAACTCCATTTTACTGAAGAGATCTATCGTGCAGATGAAACCTGAGTCATAACCTGGAAGATCATTGGTGACAGTTTGTGATCTAACAAGCGTGGTGGTGACGGATCGTGATCTAGGAGCCTAAATTACTTCAGCGAAAAATCTAAATCGGATATTCAAGGTATGATTTCTAGATTATAAATTCTTATATATTATATTAGAGCGATCTTAAAAAGGTTTTATAAAATTTTAAAAAACTTGATCTTTCCCCAACATGTGGATCTCATATTTCTCTTTTAAGGGTATCTTAATTAATGCACAGCTAAAAAACATATGTACATTATTTTTTGTATATGGGTATAAGTAATAGCTGCCCTGCCCTGGTTTTGGAATATATTTAATGAAAAAAGTCTAGTAATCTGAAAAATTTGCTCGAATGGGTGTCCGAGCAAGGCAAACTCAAAACAATGTCGGCATTGTTTTTCCCTATTTGGGCAAAATTTTCGGCATTGTAGCTAGGGATGGCAAAATAACCCGGACCCAGCCCGAACCGGGACTAACCTGGATAATCCGGGCCGGGTTGAACCCGTACCGGAGTGTAAAAAAATCCGGATCCAGAATGAATTTTAATAACCCGGATTAATCCGGGTCCGGGTCCGGGTTTGACCCGTGAATCCAGAACTCGGACCCGGATTCATTTTTTATATTATTTTTATTAATTAATATAAATAGAAACATAAAAAAGAAACCTTAAAAAATTGCAATTCATTTTTTTCTTTCATTCTTTCTAGTTTCTATCACAAATCGAAATTATATAAGAAAAAGTGAAAAACCCTAGCTGTGCCGCGGCTGCCGCCTCCTGCTGTCTAGGGATGGCAAAATAACACGGACCCGGCCCGGACCCCCACTAACCCGGATAATCCGGGCCGGGTTGAACCCGTACCGGAGTGTAAAAAAATCCAAATCCGGATCCGGAATGAATTTTAATAACCCGGATTAATCCGGGTCCGGGTTTGGGGTAACCCGTGAATCCGGAACCCGGACCCGGATTCATTTTTTATATTATTTTTATTAATTAATATAAATAGAAACATAAAAAAAACCTTAAAAAATCGCAATTCATTTTTTTCTTTCATTCTTTCTAGTTTCTATCACAAATCGGGATTATATAAGAAAAAGTGAAAAACCCTAACTGTGCCGCGGCTGCCGCCTCCTGCTGTCCAATAGGCAAGTCAAACAACCATCACTTGGGTTCGTCACCGTCGCAAGGTCGGGTTCGCCGTCGTCGCAAGGTCAGGTTCACGGCGTTCGCCACTGTCAAAAGCTTGGGTTCCCCACCGTCGCAACTCGCAACTCGTTTGGTTCACCACCGTCACATGCTTGTAGCACTGCAGTTCCTCTATTCATCATATTAGCTCCTCTATTCGTTTGATTCACCACACACTTGCGTATTTGCGGTTTTATAATTAAATTATTTACAATCGTTATACTTTGCTCACTTTACTTACCATATATACTACTTGATTATTTCAATAATATCTCGCTTTAGTTGCATCTTTAATACTTAATTAATTTCAAGACTCATATCATCGTGTTTATTTTTTCTTTTCAATGATGCTGTCAAATGAAATGATCTGATAAAGCCTTGAGAAATGCCATGGGATTGGAGATGGAGGTTGTGGATTGACCACTTAACTGACTTTTTTTTTTTCCTTTTTCCTCAAATTTGAAGCTTAGTAGCTAACCCACCGAAGAGAGAAAAATGGATGATTCTGTACCCATGCCATAATATTCACCATTTGAATTGCTTTCTAGAGTTTTCTGGAGTTAGTTTTGAGTTATTGATCCGGGTTCAAAACCCGAAATCCGGAAACTCAGATTTTTCCGGATTGAACCCAGTCCGGACCCGCATGAGAAAAAGCCGGGTTTTAATCCGGGTCCGGGAACAAAAAAATAATGTCCGGGTCTGGAACCAGAAAGGCTAAACCCGGACCCGGACCCAAATTTTGCCATCCCTAATTGTAGCAGCGTTCATATGTTATTTACCTTACCTGCAGAAGAAATCATTGGAAAAGCAAAAGTCACCAGGTTACGCCCAAATTTTAGACCCATGTTTCAACTTTGATTGATTAGGCTTCATCAACATCAATGCAAAGACATGGTCTCACCAAATGAATTGTTCTATGAAAAAGAAATGGTCAAAAGAGAAGTTTATGGACCGTTTGGTTTGAAATTGAGTAATTATATCTTAAAAGTTATAATATTGATGAGCATATAATATATACATATTTTATTCATAATTATATAATTGTTAGTTATTTTTAATTAATTAAATTAATTTGTTGAATATAAAATTAATTAGAGATTGTGAATATAAAAAAAAGACATAAAGGAGTTCGATTTCGGAAGCATTAATTATTTGATTTTGGGACCAATTAACTATATATGCATGTGAATTCAAGCCAAGGAAATCGAATTCAACAAGTTAATTCATCCTTGCACATGAAGATAGGATAGCCACGTGAAGAAGAATTTAAGCATAACATTGGCTTTAGCTTAAGTGGAGGGGCCCGTATTGAGCAATTAAAAGAGGAAACAATTTATGGGCATTTGGAAAGCAAAGGTTTGGCAATTTAGAATGCACGTGCATGTCATTGTAATTGGGAAGCAATTAATTAGCCATGAATTAGAATTAAAATCCTTAAAGGATTTGGCCAATAATTGCATGATCGTGGGATACTGCTAATACAAGACGGAAAAAGAGAGGAAGCGTCAAACGCAGAAAGCAAAAAGCAGACGCATCCGCGAGACAGAGAAGAAGAGGAGCAGCAGCAGCAATTCGGCTTCCCATGGCTGAATTTATTTATTTTGTTGCTCCAAATTCAAATAAGTCTAGTTAATTTTCTTATACTGAGGTTAATAATAAAATCATATTTAATGAAATAATTATTTTTTTATTTAATTATTCCCTATATATGTTCTTTGATGATTATGGTTCTTGTTTCACATGATTAGTTGAATTTTATTAAATCTTTTCATCAATTTTGTCATGCATTACTGATTGTTATGATTAATATTTAATTAAATCTATAATTGGGTCTATAAAGTTTATATATGGTTATCTTTGATTCTGTATTTTTCATTAAATTGTTTACATAAAGTGTTTAAGAAAACTTTGACTTTTTGTTATTCAATATGTTTACATGGGATGCTTAGATATCATACTATTAAGCAGAAAAAGAATCTACGTAAAATTAATTTTATTTGGGCTTAATTGTTATATCTATGAGATGACATAAATTGATTTCGAGTTGTCACTCTAAAATTGAGGATTAATTAATAATTAGGTAATTACTAATTGAATAGTGGTGGATTCTGAAACTTTGGTAATTTTTGTCTTATTGAATTCTCCTTTGTTTTAATTGTTTTCTTAGTTTAATTAGTTTAATTTTATTAGAAACTCAATTTGCTCAAATATGTTGGAATTAATATTAATTTTATATTTAAATTAGACATTTCAATTTATAACAATTCATGTGGGTTTGACCTCGTTACTACTATTTTATTTCTAAATTCGTGCGCTTGTGAGTATATTAAAAATTTTCACAACAAACATTGAAATATTTGATAAATACTGGTTGTTGTGATTTGAAAGTTAACTTGATTTAATTCAATATTTTTATAATGAAAAACTTATAATATCTTTAATATATTTATTAAAATTATTATTTAAGGGAAATTATCAGCCATATACTCTTAAATGACACTCGTATCAAACGTGTGTGAACACTTTTCAAGTGTATCACTCGTATTCCCTAAGTTGACAAAACACTTCTGCCGTCCATCAATCCGTTAACTTCTGTTAGAAAGTTAACAGAATTGTGGTAAATTGACTATTTTGCCCTTAAAACTCAAAATGAGGTAAAAAGATACATTTATCCCAAAAATTAACGTAAATTTTCAATACACAATTTTTTTTTATTTTATTATTAACAATACATTTTTTGATAAAAAATGAATTATTAATGGTACATATTATTAACAATTATCCATAAAAAATATCCATATTATATCATAAAAAATTATTAACAACATATTATTTACAATTATACATATTATAACATAAAAATTTCCAGTTGGAGCTTGGAGGAGTAGGTCTTCAAAAACTTAGGTTAAATTTTGGAGGAGTAGATTCGGTTATAAAGTAGTTTTTTTTAGCAATTATTAACAATTATCCCATAAATGGGATGACATGTCATTTTTATCAATCTATATCATATGACATGTCATTTTTTACTAGGTAAATGAGATGACATATTATTTTTTTAATCAAAGTTTCATCAATCTTAAAAGACTAAATTACCCTTATGATATCAGCGCTTGCAAACGGAAGTTAACAGATTGGTGAACGGTAGAAATGTTTTGCCAATTTAGGGTATATAAGTGATACACTTGAAAAGTGTTCACACACGTTTGATACGAGTGTTATTTAAGGATATATGACTGATAATTTCTCATTATTTAAAAATTTTATTTATTATACATTATTAATTTTTAATTTCCCAAAACAACATCTATATCTCCAAATAACATTGAGTGACTTGACAGATCCTGTATGTGGAATATTCTTGCCTGCTAGACAAGCTCTCGTTGATAGCACTAAAGAGTCTCTTCCAATGATAGTGAACGTCGAAAATTTGTCTCTGAGGTCGTTCCCTTCTTTGAGAAAAGATGCTTTCTCGTGCAATGATGAATAATTTGTTTTCCAGAAACGATGAAAGCCGTTAAAGGAATTTCTGTATTTACATTTTTATTGATAGTCGTTTCAGTTTTATATTATTAGTGGTTGCAGCTGCCAATTTTATTTTATTGTTGGATTCAATAATTATATATGAAGTGCATGGGTTAATCACTCTCAATAATCATGACTCAATGGCTTTGCAATTTGTTAAGTGTACACTATTATGACTAGTTATTGGCATTGAGATAATTATTATTGTTTGCAAGAGTATGGTTTGTGTTGGAATTGTTGTTTTAAAATAAACGGTGTGTTATTATAAAGACATGTATAATTAATTTTATTTTTTAATGTATATTTTAATTGTGTCTTATAGAAATGATATTTTTTTACTTAAGGATGCATTCATTCATGGTCCCATTTTTATTTAAAATGGCAATAGTTTAGTTTAGACTATTAATCAAAATTAAATCTAAATCCAACGACCATAATTGAAGTAATATCATGAAAGGTGACATCATCAATGAAGATGCACATGTATATTTATAAATAGAGATTATATTTAGGTCATTTAGACATTAAGAAAATGGTGCTACACTCTTTTCGTAGCCCTTCCTAAAATGAATCTCACCATACATTCGTGTGTATTTTATATATCAAATATCCAATATATTATTATATGTTGGAACTATGTATTGATTCATAGTATGCTTGCAACATTCAAGGGGTAATTAGGTTTGCTTTTGTTGTGCATCAACGAAAGCAAACCTAAGTGTTTTATTGTATAATGGAGACATATTTACTTAACCCACATGCATTACTCAATTGGTAGGGACAGCAAAGGTCTTAAGTAAAGTGACATATATAACATGATTTAATTTCTCTACTATTTAATTATTTTTGTTATTTTTGTTATTCTTATATAATTGTAAATAAATCACTTTATTATAATAAAATTCCACTGTTATTTTTCCAATTCCCTACATTTACCATTCCTGATAAATGTATCTCCCCATCAGCTTGTTCACTAACATTAAAGTAACTTTAAAGAAAGAGCGAATGCAGAGGATCAGTAAACAAGAAAAATGCATATAAATTAACAAATGACAATCAAATGAAGTAATTTATTTTACTATTTAATGGAAGTGGAAAAATAATTCAGGATATTAAAGAATCCGAAATGAATACCAAGTCAAATTAATTAATAGAAGGGTAATATTGGACTATTTATAACTTGGTGCTGCTACGGTTGGAGGGTATGTTTGGGCTACTCATGTGGCGAGTTGGAAAAATTCGATCCAGGCCCGGTAAGCTGCACGGGTTAAGGTTTGGGTCCAGTCTAATAATGGATTCGATAAGTGGCCGCATAGGGGTGACCCTCATTTTTTTAAATAATTCACCCACCCATTAAAAGTTCATTGTAGGACTCAGATGTTGGGAAAACGGCCGTTCCAAACAAAGTCTTTAGTCTCATCTTATATTGCTTTTTTTTTTAGCCTTGTTAAATTATATCCTATATAACCTCCAGTAAATCTAAAATAAATTATTAATAACCTCCAACTTATTTTACATATTATTATTTTTTAATATTGACTAACTATTTTTGAGTTACTATAAGTTATATTTTATATAACTTAGCAGCTGTCTTTCTTTTTTGATTTCTTGAAATAATTATTAATTGACTTTACATTTCCAAGCAGTGCTGCACTTTGCTAGGTTTATAGTAGAACCTTTAATTGGTTCACTGTTTTACATATGTCTGTGTGATGATTATTTAGGCAATCTAGTTGGGGTAGCAATGAATAAAATGGGGCATCAAAGGATGCTTGGTAAGCTTGCATTGATTTTAGTCCAAGTAAATTAGAGAACGTGACTTCGAGATCTCTCCGGATTCAACTTCTTGTTCTGCCTTAAACAATTAAGAAGAAATTGAAGAATAGTCCGTACATTTTCATGCCAAATTGCTTCTAAGCAATGACAAAGCTTACGTTACATTAGCTGTACGGTATAGCTAAAATTTTTTAAACCCTTAGAAAAGATAATAATTATTGAAAAGGTTTTATCGTTTTACTTTACACTTCCAAGCTGCAGCCAGGTAATAGAACCGTTAGTCTTTTAATTTTTTTTTAAGTTCTTCATTTATATTTATAGCAAATTTAGTACTAAATTACTCAACTTTTTTTTCTATTTTATTTAATTGAATTTTTAACTTGTTTAATCTTATATCTATTGAGTATTTATTGATTATATTAATGGTCTCTTATTTTAATATATCATGATAATCAATATTGAAGCCTTTTATGAATTGTTTAATTTTATTAAATTCTTTACTTAGTTGATCTCTTAACTTATTAATTTATTTTATATTTCCTTCATTGAAATTATTAGTTTCTAATATTTTGTTTACCCTTTCTATATCATTTATAGATTAATTTGAGCTTTCTAATTTATTTACTAAATACAGTAACATTTAATTTAATTGATTATTTCTCTACATGTTTGAATCATTGATCAGATCAAATGGTTGAAATCTTTCGTTAAAGGTTTTGGTAATGTATTCACTGTAACATCTTTTTAATAATTCATTAGATTTATAAGATATATATGACATATAATATCTCTTATAATGCAAGATACTAAATTTAGATTAAAAAATCTATGTGACATCATTGATAGTATGTATTTAGGATGAAAAATAGATTGAATGTGTGTGTGTGTGTGTCTATGTGTTTGTTAGAAGAAAAACCTAGTATATGTCTCAAGAGAGAAAATAAATTATTAATGTAGGTACAAAAAATTATTCAGAATTTGTGATTTTTATGAATATAATAATAATAATTTAAATCTTTATAAAAATATAGTAAAACTTTATAAATTTTTCAAAAAATTATAGAAGAGATGGATGAGAAAACCATTAATTATAAAAAATTAATGAGGACTTATTTGAAAACATAAGTAAATATATGATTAGAAATGAAATTTTTTATAAATAACAATTACACCTGTATTTCGTTTTAGGTTAAAATTATTTTCATCCATTAAATTTAAGAAATATCAAAATCAATAACCTATATTTATTAATTATTTGTTAAATTATTTGTAAGGTAAGCTTTGCCCTAATCAACATATATTACTATAATTTCAATCTCTCAATAAGTGAAGTAGTGACAAGTGTCAACAGCAATGGCTACTACGAAACAAGAGCACTACAGGGCAAAAACGCTACTTGTCTAGCACTCCCAAACTATCCGTAAATTTAAAAACTATAGGTCATATTGTTTACATTTGTCAAACAAGAAGGAGCGAAGTGTCAATTTAAAAGTTATAAATGGGAAGAAGAGACGGTCGTTCTAGGTCTCGCCTCCATTTTGTACGCCGCAATCCTTATGAAAATAAAATATTCCTTCCAACTGATCTTAAAACCATTCATCAAGCAGTTTATCTTTACCTTCAAAATTGCTTTTTTAGATGTAATTTATCATCTTCATTCACTTGCTTGCACAGCTTCAAAATTCCAAAATCTCATTCCAACAACTATTCCAACCGATTCGATGCTGGCAGTCAAAGACCGAACTTCACTTGAATTTTTTTTCAATAACTTAAGTAGATTCCCCATGTAATTATATTACTCACCCAATGAATCTCTATTTCTTTGATTACATCATTGAATTTTTTGTTCTGTTTTTTATTTTTTTTATGAAATATAAAAAATGAATTGCATTGTTGATAGATTTTATTGGGTTGAATATTTTTATTAATTGTCACTGCAGGATAAGGAGTATAGTCGAAAAATCTGTCTAATATATTATATTAAGTTTGTATTGGAAAATTGATGGCAAGCATTTGCTTTTGTTTAGCAAATGAAGTGGGCAATGGCCTACCCCCATTTTGGCCGCAAAAGGCAGACTGGGAAACACCAGCAATCAATTGCAATCGTAGTGTCATCCCTTGTTAATTTTTAAAATTTTTTATATTTAAATCTAGAGTTTTAATTTGGTTTTTATTTTATTTAAACGTTTTTATAAATAAATTGAAATATATATGTTTTCGATAGATTTTGGGGGTAGGAAAAGGTAAATCTATCTAAAATAATAAATTTGTATTTTTAGAGAAGATGAGGTTCCTTGTTGGTTTGTTATGTGTAGTGTATTTGAAATTCGAGGAGGTGAGAAGGAAAGAGGGAGTGACAATAATAGAGAAAGGTCAGAACCAAGAAAAAGTCCTTTCAAATGAGCTTCGTGCTTGTAAAATAGTGAAATAGATGTTAGAGGCTGTTTTCGATAGATTTTGGGGTAGGAATAGCCAAATTTTTCTAGAACAATGAATTTTGTTTTTAACTGATTTTGGGGTAGGAAAAGTCAAACTAATCTAGAACAATAAATTTGTATTTTTGGGGGAGATGGGGTACCTCACTAGTTTGTTGTGTGCGGTGTGGTATATCTGGACTTCGGGGGAGGTGAGAAGGGGAGAGAGAGTGGTAGTAACGGTGGAAGGTCAGAAACAAGAGAGGTGTCCTTCTCAATGAGTTTCACGCTTGCAAAACAGTGAAATAGAGGTTAGAGGTGAAGTCGGGGTACTCCGGCGTTCACACTCCGACGCTTAAGTTAGCAAACTCAAGTTTTTTTTTGGTCAAGAGAGCTGGCTAGCCCTCTGTAAATTAGGGTTTTAAGGTTAAAGAAAACAACTTTTTTGGAGTGAGTGTTTTTTGGGTGAATGAGAGTCTATGGAGAATGAAACCTAGGCGCCTTTATTTATGGAGTACTTCAGCTACAACGTGGCGTATCCTTTTTGGCTAACGTCCTTTTACCTCTTTATAATTTTTAGGCCGTTATCTGCATGTTCGTGGTATATCTCATTTTTTGGAAAAGTGGCGCGCGCTGGAGGGTGGTCCAGGGTACCTCTGCAGTAACTGTCGGGTAGGCAGCTGAGGACCACTGTCCTTGGGACATTGTCCTTCACTTTTGGCAGAGGTAGCAGACGGTTGTCCCCCCATTTTGATACGACGTTCTTGATTCTTAATTCTGACAAAATCAAATAATATCTTTAAAGAGATAGAGATGTTTCTCATGGCGGATATTTTCGGAGGATTCTCTTGCATCCGTTCTACCGGGTACCTCGAGTTACGTGGGGTACCTCTTATTATGCGGGATACCCCTATTTGTGTGGGGTACCTCATATTATATGGGGTACCTTTATTTGTGTGGGGTACCTCTAATTGTGCAGGGTACCTCTATTTGTACGGGGTACCTCAAATCACGCCAGACACCTCAGATTGTGCGAGGTACCTCAGATTGTGCTGGAATCATTCCATTGGTCGACATGTGGCGCTTTACTGGCTTTCTTATTTTTCCCTCAAACAACATTCCCCTAGTTTCTTTTTGGCGAGAAGTATTGGAGGCAAAAGAAACTCATTGTGTGAGTGACACGTGGTGACGCGGCTGGACCGGGGGTAGCTTGCTTAATTTCTTCCCTTGACTAAACTTTTTGTGCTTCGAACTAAAAATTTTCTCTCTGTCTTTTCCTTTTCCCGCCTTTTTTTTACGATGAGATCGAGCAATTGTCTTCATATGTCTCTCTCTTTTTCTTTGGGAAGTGGCACCGTCTGACAGGCAGTTTGAATTTTGAAAATACCAATCTCACTCAAACATCCCTGAACTCTTTTCTTGGGCAACGTGCTCTGTCAGGTTGAATTAAAAAACCCCTGACGTGTGTCAATCTTCTCTCATTTATTTTGAAAATCCTCAAACGATCTCTTAAAAATTGATTATTTCCAGTAGCTTTTTTCTTTCATAATTTCGTCTCTTCTTCTAACTGCATCAACATTACTCATAGGTAAAAAATTTTTCTTTACTCTTTTTTTACTTCCGTTCGTCTTCCCCTAGGCTTTATTCTTTCTTCTCTCTTTTTCTTTTATTTTCATCTTCTATTTTCTTTCCTTCCCATTTTCTCTTCTTTTTGCTTTTTCCTTTCTTCATTCCCTCTTTTCTTTATTCATTTTCTTTCTTTCTTTCTTCTTTCTCTTTCTCTCTTGGCTGGCGTTGATCTGGTGCGTTTTCCGGCGGGTTCTCGGCTGCTGCAGTGGCGGTTTTGGGCTCCAGATCTGGTCGGTTCAAGGCGATTTTCGGCGGCTCACGGCAAGATCTCGGTCCGGCGATACAAACGACAACCCCCACCTTGTGTCTTCATTTTATCCTCACTTTCTCTCTCTTCTTTCTCATTTTCTTCTCTCTTTTTCTTCTTTCTTTCTCGTTTCGGCCGACGTTTTTCTTGGAGATTTCCGGTGTCGGTTTGGTGTGGTTGCAGCCATGGCAGCCAGTTCTTCTTGGTGGCTGCAGCTTCTCGGTTTTTCTCTTCTCATTTCTCTTCTTTTTTTTCTTTTTTTTTGGCCGGCGTTCTTCTTGGAGATTTTCGGCGTTTTAGTTGCTGCAGCTGCGGCGGTCGGTGTCGGTTTGGTGGCTGCAATTCCACCCCCCCGCGTTAGTTTGCTGTCGCTTCTCCATTTTTTTTTGTTTGATCTCGGCAGCGTCTCCCTTGGTGGTTTCTGGCATCGGTTTTCGGTGGTTGCAGCCATTACAGCCGACGCCGGTTGCTGCAGCTTCTTCGTTCTTCATTTTATTTATTTACTTATTTATAAATAATTACATATATTTAAGCTTTATTTTTTATTTTTTATACTTGCATATTTTACTCACTGTTTTTGGTTGCATGCAGCTTCGTCTCCCCGTGATTATTGATCCCAATCTGTCGAATTGGTGAATCATAGGTATCCCTCCTTGTTTCTCCTCCTTTGACGCATTCACAGTGGCATTATTTTGCATACTCTGAGAAAAATTTATTTTTGTTTTTGTTGTTTTTTTTTTGGTTGGTTGGTGTTTGCATTTGGTGGTTGATGTGTGGTGGGTGGTGTTTGGTATGAATATATTGCTGTTTGGGAAACATGTGGCTTGTTGGATGTGTTGTTGGGGGCTTGTGGATATGTTGTTTGGGGAACTTGTGGCTCATTGGATGTATTGTTGGGGACTTGTGGATGTGTTGTTGGGGGAAAGTAGATGGGCAAGAAACATACGGTACCCCCGAGGAAGCGACGTGCAGTTGGGGCTAATAGGGTTGACAGTCCTCCTGTGGGTTCCCCTTCCCACATCTCCATTAGCGAGGGGGATAAGTCCCCCCTAGTTCCTCTAGGAGTTGTAATTCTCATTCCGAGCTCCCTCCCCCTAGGAGTATTCCTCGTGTCAGCCCACGATTTCCCAATAAACGGCCAACCACCCATCCTAAAAAAAAGAGTAAGTCATCTAAACCCAAGGCTCCCGCTCGTTCCTCGGTCCAGCCTCCCAAATCTCCCTCTGCCACACCTTCAAAATCTGGCAACCTCTTTTTCCTAGGCGTTAGGAGGGCTACTTTGGGGGACTTAGAACAAATTAGAGCCAAATACAATATTCCTCCGTCTGTCCAGCTTAGGGTACCCCATGTGGATGAGCGACCTGAGTGTCCAAAGTCTGATGGGATTGCTCTCCATATTGACCTCTTTGATTTAGGATTCCGCCTACCCCTCAAACCTTTCTATGTGAGAATGTTTAGTTACTTGGGAGTAAAGGACGCTTACAGGCTTACATGTGTTATGGTTGGAGGTCGTGAAGCGCGACATTTCTGTTCGGGAGTTGAGGGGCCTTTACCAATTCAAAAAACCTAAGGGGCCCGGTATTGCTTACTTCTCCCATTGGGGTGATCATGGCCACATCGTTGAGGGGAACCCTGCCTTGAAGAAGGGTTACCGAAAGGGATGATTTGTCGCTGAGGGTAGGTGGGGGACAAAGACTCTGGGTGAAAAAGGTAACCCCGTGAAGGTTCCCATTCCTTCAATGTAGACTGTAAGTATCTCTCTTACTTATGGTTTTTTATTGGAATCTTTCACCTGAATGTCTTGCTAACCTTGGGTTCTTTATGCTTTCCCAGGTGTGACATGGGCTAAAGGATCATGCCTAGTTCAGGAGGTGGGGAGAGAGGTAAAAAAGTTTATGGACAGGCTTCGAGGTGCACAGAAGGGTAGTGATGTGCTAGAGGAGAGCCGATTATGGAGAACGGGGCTAATTGACTGAAGTCCTCCACCTGCTCCTGGGGGTGACTCATGTATGATTCGGGTGTCGGGGAGTACCCTATTATTATTTATGGGACTGGGGCACCCCGTTATAATTGCATTTTTTGTTTCGCTTCCCTGCTTTTCATTTCCTATTTTTATTTTTCCAGTACTTAATACTTGTCCAGCTAATATAACTTTTGTGCATTGGGTGCAGTCATGGAATCGACGGGTGACACTTTTGATGTCTTTTTCCAAGCTGTAGTGGGTGGTGCTTCCGGATCTCAGGATTCGGGGGTACCACCGAAAGGCTCCCGGCCACCTCGAGTTCCCGGACCAAAGGGAAAATCTCAGGGTACCTCCCACAGTGGGTCGAAGGGTACCCCTCGCTCGAAGAAGAGAAAATTTGGGCTGGTTTCCGCTTTTCCCGAGGAGTTACGCGAAGGTGACCTAGATCTGGTTTCCAACAAGGAGGTTTCGCACTTGGTTCACTGTTTTTACTACTCCGCTGAAAATGTTACCTCCGAAGTTGCTGAGGAGACTGAGAAGATGAGTTTGAACCAATGCTATGGTCAAGCACTTAGGGCTACCCAAGAGGTAAGCTTTCCCGGGGTACCCCGGGTGTACCCTTCATTTTTTTTTTACTTAATCCTATTGCCATACACATATATTTAACATATCTTTTCTGATCCGTAGGCATCTTTTCTCCTCAGCCATTGCCTTCCGGACCTCGACTCCCTTGTTGCCGCCCAGTTAGAGATCAACAAGCTAAGGGGTGAGCTCCAAAACCGTCAGTCTCGCGAGGATCAGCTTGCTCGAGAGGTCAAAACTTTACAAGAGCGCATTATTGGCCTATCGGGAGAGAAAGCTCGGGTGGAGAAGGACCGCGATGAGTTGAGGGCTACCAACGAGGATCTGTTATCCCGACAAAAGAAGATGGCGGAGGATGCGTTCTCACTTATCATGACGGAGGTGTGGAGCGTGGATCCGGAATTAGAGGTACCTCGCGTGCAGAAATTTGTCAACAAGGCCACAATTTTGAAGACGATTGCGGAAAGGGTGAAGTCTTCCCAGGCACGGTCGGGTACCCCTTTCGGGTCGCCTAGGGTACCCCATGCGCTTCAGCCGTTGCCTGCTTCTGATGCCCCTACTTCGGCTACTCATATTCCGGGTACCTCGGAGTCCTCTGCTGATCGCCCTCTGGAGACGGATGTTGGGGATGGCGTTCCTCCTTCGGTGTAGCATTTTCACTGTGCTCTTGTTTTTTCGGATTTATCCACATTTTGCTATTTGGACCTTGATTCTTTCTTTTTGGTTTTCTGTGATATTTTGTATTATTGGGACTTCTCTTTTGTTATGATACTATGCCACTAAGTCTTTTTGTACCTTGCATGCTTGTTATTTTGTTAATGAATGTTTGGCTAAACTGTTATCTTGTAAATATTCAGGGTACCCCTTTCTGTTGAAATGGGGTACCCCCGGTACCTTATCAAATATTCAACATCAGGCGCTAGCTGGTGTACACAAATCGGTGAATTTGGTGCATGCCATTCTCGGCAACTATGGCGGATTTCTCACAAATAGGTAATCAAAATATCAAATCGACATCTCGATCAAACGTTGAAAGCGCAACTGGTCTAACCATTCACTTTCTTATTCTTTCGAAGTTCTCTACGAATTTTTTAAATAGCTTACTCCCTACTTTGCTCAAATAAGAGGACGGAGGTGTGGGTATACTCATACCTAAGCTGAACCTCGTGGCGCTAGGGTATGTCGATTTTACTCTACCCTCGGGTCCTCTTTGACCCTCCCTCTCTTTGTTTAGGTAGCTTTGTCATGCTTCCGCAGAAAGTCTACCCCTAGGCTGTTCATTCCGTTGCCCATCTTGACTTTGCATATATCATCACGATCTAGGCATATCAGGTACCCTGACTGGTCCTGTGATAGGATAGTCATAATTGACAAGCGTAGGACGAGAATTGCATGTAACAAGATGCGATGGCATATTAATGGCGATAAATGAATGTAATCTGCATTCTAAGATCGAAGTGGCGAAAAATAGAGAAAGAACCCATATCATATTTGTTGAGAAAGAAAATACATTTATAGATAACGAAAGCGTTGATCAATACATGAATTAGCTTTGTTACCCTGAAGAGAATGAGAGACCGTAAGACCTCCTACCCTTTTCATTTGAAAATTAAAGAAACTCTAAAGTTGCAATTGACCAACATAGGGTATTTGGGGTACCCCATTTGGCCTACCACACAAAAACATTAAAGAAAGTAAATAACAACAAAAGACTAGAGGTTAAGACATTGTCCTTTAGTAATATTTCTGTAGCATTGCAACATTCCAGGGGTGCCTCACAATTGTGTCATCCGTGTGGAGTAGCCTGTATGCACATGTCCCCGACATTCACACTCCGACGCTCAAGTTAGCAAATTCAAGCTTTTTATGACGAAGAGAGTAGGTAAGCTCTCTATAAATCAAGGTTTAAAGTTGAAGAAAACCTATTTTCGAAGTGTGAGTGTTTATGAGTGAATGAGAGCATGATGGAGAATAAAACCTAGGTACCTTTATATATGGAGTACTTCAACTGCCAAGTGGTGTATCTTTTTTGGCTAACATCTTTTTATCTTTTTATGATTTTTGGGTCATTATGTGCATGTTTGCGGCGTATCTCATCTTTTAGAAACGTGGCGCACACTGGAGAGTGGTCCAGGGTACCTCTACAGCAACCGTCGGGTAGGCGGCTGAGGACCACTGTTCTTGGGACAATGTCCTTCACTTTTGGCAGAGGTGGCAGGCGGCTGCCCCCCTTTTAGCCCGACGTTTTTTATTCCTAATTCTGAAAAAATTGAATATTATCTCTTACGAGGTGGAGACATTTCTCGTGGTGGACTTTTTCAGAGGATTCTCTTGATTCAGACCTGTCGGATACCTCAAGTTATATGGGGTACCCCAATCTATGCAAGGTACCTCGAGTTACTTTGGAGTTATGCAGGGTGCCTTAAATTATTCCGGGTACCTTGAATTATTCTAGAGTTATTCTGGGTACCTCGAGTTATTCCAGGTACCTTGAATTATGCTGGAGTTATTCTGGGTACCTCGAATTATATAGGGTACCTCATTCTATACGGGATACCTCGAGTTACTCTGGAGTTATGCGGGGTACCTCTAATCGTGCCGGGTATCTCTAATCATACAGGGTACCTCTAATCATGTCGGGTACCTCGAGTTAGTCCGGTACCTTAAATTATACTGGAGTTATTCCGGGTACCTCGAATTATACGGGGTATCCCAATTTATGCGGGATACCTCGAGTTATTCTGGAGCTATAAAAGGTACCTCTAATTGTACCGGGTACCTCTAATCGTGCGGGGTACCTCGGATTATACTGAAGTTATTACATTTGTCAACATGTGGCGTTCTGCTGTCTTTCCTATTTTTCCCCCAAATAATATAAAAAAAATTTTAAACTAGGCACAAAGTGTTTTAGACAGATTTTGGGTTAAAAAAAAAGAGGAAAACCTATCTAGAACAATAAATTTGTTTTACGGGGAACCGAGGTACCTCACTAGTTTATTGTGCGCGGTATTTTTGAAATTCAGAGGGGGTGAGAAGGGTTGAGAGGTTGGTGGTGGTGGTAAGGAGTCTGTATCAAGGAAAAGAATCATTCGAAATAAGTTTCTATGCCTGCAAACCAATGAAATAGAAGTTAGAGGTGAAGTAGGGGTACTCCGGTGTTCACACTTCGACGCTCAAGTCAACAACTCAAGTTTTTTTATGGTAAAGAGAGCTTGGCAGCCCTTTGTAAATCGAAGTTTAAGGTTGAAGAAATCTTATTTTGTGGAGTGTGAGTGTTCATGAGTGAATAAAAACATAGAGAATAAAACCTCAGACACCTTTACATATGAGATATCTCAGCAGCCACGTGGCATATTTTTATGGTTGTTGGTTGTCCCTTTTTAGCCTTTTTGTGTCCTCTCACCTTTTTTATGATTTTTGGGTCATTATGTACATGCTTGAGAATCAAGAATGCATTCGCGGCGTATCTTATCTTTTTGGGTACGTGGCGTGTGCTGGAGAGTGGTCCTGGGTACCTCAGCAGTGGCTGTCTAGTAAGGTGCCTGAGGACCTCCTTCACTTTTGGCAGAGATGGCAGGCGATTGTCGCCACTTTTCAGTACGATGTTTTAATTTAATTTTGACAAAATCAAATAGTATCCTTCAAGCGATGGAGACATTTTCATGGTAGACTTTTTCGGAGGATTTTCCCAAATATGATTTGTTGGGTACCTCAAGATATACAGGGTACCTCGAGTTATGTGAGGTACCCAAGTTACTATTTAGTTATGCGAGGTAACTGAAATTATGTTGGAGTTATGTGGGGTACCTCAAATTATATTAGAGTTATTCTGCTCATCGACATGTGGCGTTTCGTTACTTTTTATATTTCTCCCCAAACAACATCCCCCCGGTTTCTTTTTGGCGAGAAGTATTAAAGGCAAAAGAAACTTTGTATATGAAATATAAACGACACGTGGCGATGTGGAGTTTAACTTGGTGAGCGGCTGGACTGGGGTACCTTGCTTAGTTTATCTCAGTGACTAAACTTTATGTAGTTCCAAGCTAGAAATCTTCTCTTTGTCTTTTTCGTTCCCAATTTTTTTTAACTCAACTGATAAGGGGAACGAACAGTTGTTTTCACGTCTCTCTCGCTTCTCTTGGGAAATGGTAGCTGCCTGACACACAATTTAAATTTAAAACTATTAATCTTCTGTAAATATCCTTGAGTATGTTTTGTCATGTTCAATTAAAACCCGTTCCACTCATTTTCTCTTGCCATTTTATTTTGAAAATCCCAAAAAATCTTCCATAAAGTTGATTGCTTCCAGTGGCTTCTTCCTCTTAACTTTTCATCTTTCCCCTAGCTTCATCAGCTTAGGTGAAGAAAATCCTCCCACTTTTTTTTTATTTGTTTGCGCGCCCGTTCATTCTCTTTTGTTCCTTCTTTTTTCCCCTTTTCTTTTTTTTGTTTCTTTCTTTTTTTTTTCTTTTTCTTTTTCTTCTTTTCCTTTCTTTCTTCTCGTTCTCGGCTGGCCTTCTTCCTGCGTGGGTTTCGACGATGGCTTTGGCGACAGTTGCAGCGACTTTTGGCGCACGACTGCATTTTGCAGCTTCCTGTGGGATTTCTGTCCGGGTGTTCGGCGTGGTACTCCTCATTTTTTTCGCTTCTTCTTTTTCCCTCTCCCATTCTCTTTCTTTTCTTTTTTTTCTTTTTTTTTGGCCAGCTGTTCTTCTTTGCGGTTTTTGGTGGCAGTTCTCAGTGGTTCCCATCGCTGTTACCAGTGTTTGATTCGGACGGTGACCGGCAGGACTCTGATCGTGAACTTGGTGTGTGACATTCCCCATCCCCAGCCCTTTTTTTGTTCTTCATCCTTTTTTTTGTTCAAATCCCTAACGGGTTTCTTTGTGCCCGTGACAGCCTCCGCATGGCTTCATCCTTCAATCAATTTATGGCGATTCTCGTCTCCTTTTGGGGGTTTGTGGTGGACCTCCATTATCGTTGGGTGAGTTTCTTCCGCTGTTTTTACTTGATTTATTTTTAAACACACATATATTTATTCATATTTGTATGATTCTTGTATACGTGCATGTAGTTGTGTTCACATATACGCACGATCTTACTTATTGACCTTAGCGATTGCAGTTTCATTACTCCGTGCTTGCAAATTTTGATTCATGGAGTTGGTGAGTTTGAGGTATCCCTTTTTCTGTCTTTCCTATTTTCTTGGCGCATCCCTTGTGGCACCATTTGCATATTTTGAGAAAAAATTTGTTCTTTTATTTTTCATGTTTTTTTATTGTGGTTAGTGGTTAATATGGTGGGTGATGTATGGTGTGGATATGTTGTTGGGATTTGTGATTTAATGGTGTTTGGCAGAAAAACAAAATAGATGGGTAAGAAAAGTTTGAGAGCGAAGAGGCCTCGCGGCGTTGAGAGTGGTAGTGTAGGCAGCCCTCTCGCGGAATCTCCCTCATATATTTCCATTAACAAAGATGATAGGTCTCCCCCTAGTGTATCTAACAGTGGTAACTCAAATTCTAGGCCCCCTCCCCCTAGGAGTGTTTCCTATAGTAGCCCACGTTTTTTCGGTACACGACCAACCCACCATTCTAAAAAAAGTAGAACGTCATCCAATCCCGCAGTCCGAGTTCGTTCCTCGGATCGAGTTCCTATGTCCCCCTCTATCCCGGTTTCAAAATATGGCAACCTTTATTCTCTAGGTTCTAGGAGGGCTACCTTAGGCGACTTAGAACAGATTAGGACTAAATACAACATTCCTCCTTCTGTCCAGCTTAGGGTACCCTGTGTAGACGAGCGACCAGAGTGCCTTTTGTCGGATGAGATTGCCCGTCACATTGACCTCTTTGACCTTGGAGTATGCCTACTCCTCCAACCTTTTTACATGAGGATGTTTAGTTATTTAAGGGTGGCCCCTAGGCAGTTGTCTCTTCTAGGGTGGAGGACACTTCCAGGTATGCAAATATTGTGGTTGCAAGTTCTGGGCGTGAGATTTCTATTCGAGAATTGATGGGACTTTATCAACTTAAGAAGCCCAAAGGTCTCGTTGTGATTTATTTCTCTTCTTGGGGTACCCATGGCAATCTTGTTAAAGGAGACCCTAACTTAAAGAAGAGTTACAAAAAGGGTTGGTTTGTTGCTGAAGGTAAGTGGGGGATGGATACTCTAGGTGATGATGGCAACCCTATGCAAGTTCAAAATTTCTTCAGCGAAGACTATAAGTATTCCCTTTGTAGTTGTTTATTGTTCCTTATTGTAATCCCCATGCATAAATGTCTTGCTAATCTTGGATTCTCCATGGTTTAGTAGGTGTGACGTGAGCGAAAGGGTCATGCCCAATTTGGGAGGTAGGGAAAGAAGTGAGTAAGTATGTGGTAAGGCTCCAAGGCGTGCAGAGGGGTATTGATGTGTTGGAAAATAATAGGTTGGGGAGAGCAGATTGACAGAGGTTTTCCATCTGCTTCTGGTGATGATTCATGTATGGTTTAGGTGTTGGGCGGTACCCTATTGTTATCTACGTGATTGGGGTTCCCTGTCATCACCGTGTTTTTCATTTGGCTTCACCATTTTTTGCTTCCCCTTATTTTGTGTTTGTAGCATTTAGTGCTTGTCTAGCTAACATCACTCTTTTACGTGTTGGGTGCAGACATGGAATCAGAGGGCGATGCTTTCGACACTTTCTTTCAAGGGGTGATAGGTGGAGCTTCCGGTTCTCAGGATTCCGCATTACCCCAAAAAAATACGCGGCCACCTCGTGTACCTGGAGTAAAGGGGAAATCACAAGATACCTCTTAGAGTGGATCGAAGGGTACCTCTCGTTCCAGAAAGAGGAAATTTGGGTTGGTTTCCTCTTTCCTCGATGATTTACGTGAGGGTGACCTAGACCCAGCGTCCAACAAAAAGGTCTCGCACCTAGCACGTTGTTTTTATTACTCTACCGAAAACGTTACCCCTAAGGTTGCCGCGGAGATGGACAAGATGAGCTTGAGTGAACGCACTCCAGGCTATCTAAGAGGTAGGCTTCCCTAGGGTACCCCGGGTGTACCCTCCATTCTTTATTATTTATTCATATTGTCGTATACGTATATAACACATCTTTAACGATCTGCAGGCATCCTTTCTCCTTAGCCACTGCCTTCCAGACCTTGACTCCCTTGTTGCTACCCAATTGGAGGTTGAAAAATTAAGGGGTGAGCTCCAAAGCCGACAGTCTCATGAAGACAAGCTTGTTCGGGAAGTCAAGGCTTTGAAGGAACGCGTCGATGACCTTTTTGGAGAGAAAGACCAGGTAGATAGGGACTACGATGAGTTGAGGGCGAAAAATGAGGATATATTGTCCCGTCAAAAGAAGATGGCAGATGAGGCATTTTCCCTTATTATGACAGAGGTATGGAGCGTGGATCCAGAACTAGAGGTACCATGCGTGGAGAAATTTGTCAACAAGGTGGTGATTCTAAAGGCGATCGAAGACAGGAAGAAGTGTTCCCCTGCCCAGTCCATATAGGTCGTACTTTTTTTTACCTCGGGAGTCCATATTGTTGAGTGGTAGAAAGTGTATATTTATAAATAAGAAAATCATCATTTTACACTTCAAGTCTCACTAACATCCATACTTTTATGTATTTAAGTCTCTTGTGATTCAATTATGTGTGTTTTATTATAATTAAGTATTTTATGTATTTTAGGAGATATTATGGTCATTTCACAATGAACAAGAGATCAGATAGCAAAACAGACAGTAATTTTGAACTCACAATAGGAAAAAATCTTAGGAAGAGAATAAAAAGATAAACGGTATTGTTCACATGTACGGTACTGTTCATGATACTGTTCACGACACTGTTCACTTATACAGTACGAATGATGTGGCATTGATTGCTTATGTGGCGTTGACCGATAATGTGTCACAATCCTATTGGACTAAAATGCTGATGTACTGTTGACCGGTGACGTGGCAACATGTTAATAGACCAAAAAACGTACGTATGGTTCATGGATATACATGGAATGATAGCCCTGATGATGTATTCTATCCAATCAGAACTTGCCACGTGTCGCAATCCTCAGTGTCCAAATTGTTTTAATTTGATGATCATGATTTACTTATTGTATCTATAAATAGGGGGCTCCCCCCTAATTTGACACCCTTAAATTTATTTTTGAGCTTTATTTTCTGTAATTCCTTCTCTATCTTGTATTTTCTATGTATTTTAATAAATTTTCATGTTACCCTTAGTTCAATTATGAGTACTTAATTTTCTTTCAAACTTGGGTTGAAAGTGAAGTCTCAACATGTTTCATGGACTTAATTTGGTAAATTTACTTTTTCTTCTCCTCTGATTTGTGTGGATGTTTTGACTTTTCGTCGACAGATAGTAATAATCTTGTCTAGATATTGCATTGGTATAACCGTTTTCCTAGTGTAAGGTTATTACTATTTGGCACGATAAGCACTTAACACCATATTTATTTGAGTGGGGTACATGAGGAGTGGAAATCCCCTCATGATTTAATTGCCACTAATAAGGAATATTAAAGCTCATGGTGCATGTTGAGTGCAGATCACTTTCACCACAAATCCAACCACCCACTTAAAAAATTAACTCTACATGTAATTAAAATCCACCTCCTCGTGGGATCGACACTCGTCACCGTTGATTTATTATACAATAGATTCGTGCACTTGCAAGTTCAATAAAATTTGTATAACAAGTTTTTGGCGCCGTTGTCAGGGATGTTAGTTATTTTAATTTGTAGAATTAATTTTTGTAAATAATTTTTTTAGTTATTTTCTTGTAATTTTTTTCTTATTTAAAAAAAGAAGAAGAAAGTGAATCTGCATTTTGAGGTAAGCATTTCTTTTCTTTTTCTCTTCTTTAAATTTTTGTAATTTAATTTTCATGTTATTTTTCTTTCTAATTTTTCATTTATCTTGTTAATTTGGCCGGTTCAACTGCCTATTAATTTTTTTTATTTTAGTTAATTTATTTCATGTAATGTTTTTATAGCACTTAAGTATGTTTTCATAGTAAGGTTGTAACAGCGTGATAAGGTTAGTATCGTAATTTCTCTTTCTTCTTTATTTTTATTAGTTTTGTTCTCATTTTTTTCTTTTCTTTGCATGCATGGTCGAATGTCATAATTACCTAATCTTGAGCCTATAGACTTTGAACTTGAAAAAACACTTTGCACACACAAACACGTTGCAATTAAAGATAAAATTAAAATGGATTATTGGTATAACCGTTTTCCTAGTGTAAGGTTATTACTATTTGGCACGATAAGCACTTAACACCATATTTATTTGAGTGGGGTACATGAGGAGTGGAAATCCCCTCATGATTTAATTGCCACTAATAAGGAATATTAAAGCTCATGGTGCATGTTGAGTGCAGATCACTTTCACCACAAATCCAACCACCCACTTAAAAAATTAACTCTACATGTAATTAAAATCCACCTCCTCGTGGGATCGACACTCGTCACCGTTGATTTATTATACAATAGATTCGTGCACTTGCAAGTTCAATAAAATTTGTATAACAAGTTTTTGGCGCCGTTGTCAGGGATGTTAGTTATTTTAATTTGTAGAATTAATTTTTGTAAATAATTTTTTTAGTTATTTTCTTGTAATTTTTTTCTTATTTAAAAAAAGAAGAAGAAAGTGAATCTGCATTTTGAGGTAAGCATTTCTTTTCTTTTTCTCTTCTTTAAATTTTTGTAATTTAATTTTCATGTTATTTTTCTTTCTAATTTTTCATTTATCTTGTTAATTTGGCCGGTTCAACTGCCTATTAATTTTTTTTATTTTAGTTAATTTATTTCATGTAATGTTTTTATAGCACTTAAGTATGTTTTCATAGTAAGGTTGTAACAGCGTGATAAGGTTAGTATCGTAATTTCTCTTTCTTCTTTATTTTTATTAGTTTTGTTCTCATTTTTTTCTTTTCTTTGCATGCATGGTCGAATGTCACAATTACCTAATCTTGAGCCTATAGACTTTGAACTTGAAAAAATACTTTGCACACACAAACACGTTGCAATTAAAGATAAAATTAAAATGGATTTGCAACAACAACATCCAGTACCACATGAGAGGCCATTTAAAGACTATTTCAGTCATTTAGCTAACTTGAACACATCATGCATAAGATACCGAAATATAGCTGTTAGGGGTTTTTAGTTAAAACCTAGTGTGCTAACTTGTCTCCCAACATTATATGACCTAGAAAATGAAGACCCATATAATCATCTGAATGATTTTCATGTCGTTTGTCAAACTTTTAAATATAAGAATTTTTCATATGATGATGTTAAACTTATATTATTCCATTTTCTTTATAGGATAGAGCTCATTCATGATTCAATACATTGTCTGCTAATAGCATTACATAATGGGAACAAATAATAACAAAATTTTTAAATAAATATTTTTCAGTGCATAAAACCAATGTTATTCGCAGGAAAATTTCAGAGTTTACCCAGAGAGAAGACGAGCAGTTTTTCGAAGCATGAGAGCGATTTAATAGGCTACTCTTGAAGCGTCCGCATCATGGGTACGAGAAATGACACTAATGCCAATACTTTTTGGAGGGATTATTGTCGCATGTGCAAGAATGACTAATGACAAAAAGTGGAGAAGTGCTAATGTCAAAAAGTGCATCAGAGACTTGGGATTTCTTCTAGTGACAAGCGGATAATTCCCAACAACGGAGTCGATCACTCAAGAATATTAAAAGAATTAACGGAGTGAATGAGGCTCACATTGGCGAGTTAAGTTTGGAAATTAAATAAGTCAAAGAGATAGTTGAAGGTCTTTCCCAATAATAGTATCATTAACGGCTGCTAAATCAACAGAGCTATGTGACCACGACTCACACCCAGATCAAGCCAATGCCATAGGTGTAATGAGAAAGCTATCAAACTACAACCCTTACTCCAACACATATAGTCTTGGATGAAGAGACCATCCCAATTTTTCATGGTCTCAAGGGTTCCAACAGAACTGACCAGCAGGGGTGCTAATTAGAATTTATTAAAATACATAGAAAATACAAGACAGAGAAGGAATTACAGAAAATAGAGCTCAAAAATGAATTCAGGGGTGCTAAATGAGGGGGAGCCCCTATTTATAGATACAATGAGTAAATCATGGCCATGAGATTAAAACAATTTGGATGCTCAGGATTGCGACAAGTAGCAAGTTTTGATTGGATAGAATACATTATCAAGGTTGTCAGTTCATGTATATGGATGTACCGTACACACGTTTTTCAATCCAATAACATACATAATCAAGGTTGTCTCTTCATGCCGTCTCCTTGTATCTGCCCACTTTTTCATTTTCCTCGTGGCCTTATCGAGGTAAGCTCGCGTGATGTCCGCTTCCGCATTCCATTCGCGGGCGAGCTTGTGTACTGCGAGGCTTTTTCCTCCGTAAGTTGAGGCTATAGCGTTGGGGTTCTTCCGCAGACATAGAGGGGCTGCTCTTGAGTTGGGCTGCGAGAGCATTGAGTGACTTCTTCTCTGGACAGTTGCGTACCCAGTGAGGACTGTTACATATAAAGCATGGGCTTCGTGGCTTTGGTGCCTCATTCTTGCCCTCTGATTTTCCTTGCCCGCTCTTGTTGCTAGGTAGCTTTTTCTACTACCAATCTTTACGGTTGTTGCCTTTGTCCTTGCGACTCTCTCCCCCGCCTTTGCCTTGGTTGGCCTTTTTGTCTTTGGACTGGGTAGAGTATTCAGTGAGCGATTCCGCAACGGCGATGGCATCATCAAGTGTTTGAACACCACACCTATCAAGCTCGGTCTTCGCCTCAAGGATCTTAGAAGTAGAAGAGTGAATCCTTGTCGGACATGTCGCTTATCTCCAATATAAGAATAGTGAACTCATTGATATAGTTGCAAACACTACCCAATTATTTAAGTTGACGTAGGCGCCCTCGCGCTTCCTTCTCCGCATTGCTTGGGGCGAACTACTTTCAGAGTTCTTGCTTGAAGTCGGCCCAAGTATCGATGGTGCAAATGTCTTTGCACATCTCGCCATGCTTTCGATGCCACCATAGTTGTGTGGCGCCTCAAAGATAGATGGGTGTTGTGCCCACTTTCGATGCCTCATCTCAGACACCCATGGCATCGAAGTATTGATCTAGCCCAAAGAAGAAGTTGTCCATGATTGTGGCGTTGTGTGTGCCATCATAGGTGTCGGGTTTTGGAACGTCAATGCGCCGCGCATCACTCGTGCTTGCGGAAGCTGGACTAGCGGAGAGTGTGCGCTTGTGCAATGCCCAATCCGAGCGGGCTTCCTCCACTTCCGCATGAACAACGCGTAGTTCATCTTGAATAAAGCCATGAAGTTTTAGCAACTCATCATGGAAGGATCGAAACTCACTTCGGAGAGTGTTTGCTTGATCTTGGATGAAGGCTTTTATTATGACAGTGAGATCGGCGTATTCTCCCTCGAGACCGTCCACTCTTTCCTCTAATCCTTCGGGGCTATCTTGAGTGGTAGACAATGCAATTTCGAGAGTGGCTACCCGAGGCTCCAACGCATCCACGGATGGGGCATTGGACTTACCGCAAGTCTTGCCTTGGGCGCGCTCTCCCTCACGGTCGCGGCTTGGTTCCGGTGGAACATCCACACCAACAACGCCCTCTTGCACTGGGTTTGGAGGGTTGGCCATTGCTCGTGAGCTAACTTGCGTGGGTGTAAACCTGGCTCTGATACCACTTGTCACGGGATGAGTGTTTTGCGCAACAAACCCATGCGGCACTTAGACAACTTTATCGAATGTTGCTAAGTAAGCCTTGGGCTTCTCGACTAGCTAATCCTAGAGATTTTCGAAGAGTTAGAGAGAAGAGAGCAAAAGAGCCGAATAAAAAAAACTTGTATTGCTTACAAGAGTACTTGAGTTGCTTGCTCTAAACTTATTGCTCAAATGCTAAATGTCATGTCCTATTTATAGGGGAGGCTTGCCAAGTTCTAGAGATTCTAAAGAATTTTACCATTTACATGCGCTGGAAATGTATGGAGTATTCTAGATATTTACAAGCTCAAATGTGCTAGAGTTGCCTAGAATTTTTTAGAATCAAGCTAAGATAGCACTCTTGGCCTTGTCTTGGGCTCTCTAGCCCGAAATAGTGGGCAATTGGGCTAGTAACTTGGGCGATCCACAACATCCTCCTAATAAACAATTCAATAACATTCGTGTGCTCTCTGGGTTTAACTATGGCAAATATAAAGAGTTCGTTGAAACAACCATATATCTTGGTCGAAGCATAGTAGAAACAAAATTATACTTGGTATGTGGAGGAGGTGACTGAAGGCTATCAAAACTGGTCTCAAAAGATGCTTATATCATAGGGAGACAAGTGTTAGGCACCATCCCAAAAACCCTAAAACATTTGGGTTGTTTGTCTGACTCACCAAATGGAGAAGAGTTAGTCGTCTCAGGTATACAAGAGAGAGTAACTGAAATGCTAAATCATACTGATGCTTTTATTTTCCTACCAGGAGATCTTGCAACTCTAGAGGCTCTAATCACTTTTATGATGACTTTATCACGTTTCTTAACCATGTAAAAAAAAACAATTTCTTTCCTTTCATAGCGAAACAAATTTTTATTTGTGCTCATACTGCTAATGAGCTACTTGATCTATTACAAGCTTATAGACCAGAGCCAAATTCCAGGACCTTTGTGTTGGAGTGGCCAACTAATGATGGTAGCAGTAGCTGCAGTAAGAAGTGCAAATTGGATTTAACTCTCCACTTGTAAATATTTTCTTATGTGTTGCAGCACCCAACTAATGCCTTCTAAACTCTACTTTTTTCCTTTAAAAAATTGAGGACAATGTTTCGTCCTGGTTGGGGGGAGAGAATAGTTGACAATTGTGAAAGGTCTCAATCTTGGTGAATTTTTTACTTATTTTTGTTGTAGAGACTAACCGTGGCTAAATTTTTCAGTCGAAGATGACTAAATATAGAGTACAGTGACTCTAGAAACGCATCTTCTTAGTTTGGAAGTTAAAAATAAAAATTACTTTCCAGACATTCTCTTTTTCTTTATTATCTTGTGTTTGAGGGAAAAATAGGAAAGGTAGTAAAGTGCCACGTATCGACCAATGGAATGATTGCAGCACAATCTGAGGTACCCCGCACAATCCGAGGTGCCTGGCGTGATTTGAGGTACCCCGTACAAATAGAGGTACCCTACACAATTAGAGGTACCCCACACAAATAAAGGTACCCCATATAATATGAGGTACCTCACACAAATAGGGGTACCCCGCATAATAAGAGGTACCCCACGTAACTCGAGGTACCCTGTAGAACGAATGCAAGAGAATCCTCCGAAAATATCCACCATGAGAAACGTCTCTATCTCTTTAAAGATATTATTTGATTTTGTCAGAATTAAGAATCAAGAACGTCGTATCAAAATGGGGGGACAGCCGCCTGCTACCTCTGCCAAAAAGTGCAGGACACTGTCCCAAGGACAGTGGTCCTCAGCCACCTACCCGACAGTTACTGCAGAGGTACCCTGGACCACCCTCCAGCGCGCGCCACGTTTCCAAAAGCTGAGATATGCCGCGAACATGCAGATAACGGCCCAAAAATTATAAAGAGGTAAAAGGACGTTAGCCAAAAAAGGTATGCCACGTGGCAGCTGAGGTACTCCATATATAAAGGTGCCTAGGTTTCATTCTCCATAGACTCTTATTCACCCAAAAAACACTCACACTCCGAAAAAAGAGGTTTTCTTCAACCTTAAAACCCTAATTTACAGAGGGCTAACCAGCTCTCTTGACCAAAAAAAAGCTTAAGTTTGCTAACTTGAGCGTCGGAATGTGAACGCCGGGGTACCCCGGCTTCACTTATAACCTCTATTTCATTGTTTTGCAGGCGTGAAACTCATTGGGAAGGACACCTCTCTTGTTTCTGACCTTCCACCGTTGCTACCACTCTCTCTCTCCTTCTCACCTCCCCCGAAGTCCAGATATACCACATCGCACACAACAAACCAGTGAGGTACCCCATCTCCCCCAAAAATACAAATTTATTATTCTAGATTGGTTTGGCTTTTCCTACCCCAAAATCAGTTGAAAACATCTTGTTATTAAGCTTTGACAGTCATTTTAAGTGTAATCTTTCTAACTTCTTCTTTTACCAATTAGTTTTTCTACCTCATTTTTCACCTTTCTGCATGCATATTTTTCATGTTTAAAATAAGTTTAGGAGTAGAATGTCATTTAAAAAAAAAATTATGGCAATTTTTTGTGATCTTTTAACATTGGATGACATGATAACTTTCAAATTTGTGTATTTGTATTATCTTTAGTCTTGAGTTATTTTACACCATGTTTGCTACTCTACATGTTGATGTCGGAGACAAATATGAGTTACTTGAAGGAATGCACATGTCATAATAAATTCCAAGTGAGTTTTTGAGCATATCATTTTTCTTGGAGAGTAACATTTTTTGCCCATTCTTCATACAACTTAGCAGTTTATTATTTTACACATGATCTCTAAATTTTCTTTGAGTCAACCATCTAAAAAAAATGTGTGTTACTACATCTGAAGGTCCATCTAGCTAGTAGATATAGAAGATTATTTAAAGTCCTAAAAGACGATGAAAATGATATCTTTGACCCGTTTGAGCCTTTCTAACCATCCCTTTTGTGAAATATCTATAGTTAACCCTTTAAGAATTTTATATTTAAAAAAAATATTTATCAACTTATCATCTTGACCCACTCCGATTTAGAATATTACCCGATATCTTACAAGTTCAATCACCTATTCATGTTTAAGACAAATATAAATAATTATTTTGTTCAATAAAGTTGTGTCATACAAAAAAATAAATTTAGTTCAAAATAATAATAATAATAATAATAATAAATAAGCAAAATGTACCTTGTAATTTCCAAAAGATATATTTTGTTTCTCTTATTTCCCCTCCTTTGTTAGCCATGTCCCTAACATATGTTACGTCCTAATAACAGTTCTTCTTGATTTTAGGAAACTATAGTCTAAAGTAGAAGCTAATTATATGGGTTAAAAAGATGTAGTAGTGCATAAAAAATGAATACATTGGTTTTACTAATTTTTTATTTGACTTATGATCATATTATTTTTAAGCCGTGGGTATATTTCTTTCATCTTAGTGAGAGTGTGTGATATTACTTCTTTATTATTTTCTCTCAATTCACCATTTATTGGAGTGACTATTTTTATTGAGTTTAATTCCTTTGTGAGAGTGCCACTACTACTGATGAGATTTTGGGGTTTCACATGTCCTTCTTGAAAGTAGCTTGATTACTGTAGCTGTTGTTAGCTTATATGGCTATAAATATTGATTTTGATAATAACAAACCACATGTGTTGATTAAACAAAGATTTATGTATTGTGCTTTTATAATAAGACAATAATTTTATGGAGTTCAGTTGTTTTCAAGTTATGAATTAAAATGAAATAATTTTACAGTCTTTGTTTTTAATAAAGTTTGTTTTAAATTTCAAATTTGGACCTATTTAAAAGTATTTAAATATTTTTGGGCCATTCTATAATTTAACATATTTTAAGTCATATCATAATTTCAAAAAATTTTGGGATTAATAAAGTAATATTTAGAAATTCTGAAATTTGACTTATTTAAAAAGATTCATAACGTTTTGGGCCATAATACCGTTATATAAAGTTTTGGGGTCAAGCTATAATTTTAAAAAATAATTCATTGTAGCAGTTACTGTAGCAAGCAGCTATCCAGATCCTGACAAACGGTAGACCGGATTTGGACAGTAAGCTTCTGGAACATAAACGGCTATCCGGATTTCATAAGCGCATACCAGATGTTCCAGAATTCAAATTTTGGGTGTAACGGTAACATTAAGTAGCTAACCGGATGTCCATAAACGGTAAGCCAATTATCACCAAAATGTGCATAACGGCTAGTTTTTTAGCTCAAACTATAAAAACTCAAATCAAATTCATTTCAATCTCTCCAGCAAGCAAAAACAAAAAGCACACATCATATATTGAGCTCTCAATTCGTAAATTCTTATTGATTGAATCATCTTTGTTCTTTAATTTGTTCATCTGCTCTTTAAGAGAGTTTATTTTGTTGTAATTTTCATTTATTCATCTTAATTGTGAGTGTTTGAGTGTGTGAGACACTTGAGTGAAAAGATTGGGAGATAATCTCTTTGTTGTAAAGGTTCATTGACACCTTGAAGTCAATTGTAAACATTTGAAGCCTTGGAAGGCTTGGATAGTGAAATCCTCAAACTTGGATCACTTGGAGGCGTGGACGTAGAGGGGGATTGCCGAACCACGTAAAAATTCGTTTGTTTGTTTCTCTTCTCTCTTACTTATTTGTGATTGTGTTTTTATTGAACTTATTGGTTTTAAATTTATTAAGGCGCTAGATTGGATTGTTGTGTGGTTTTGTTATGATAATTTTTAAAATACCAATTCACCCCCCCTTAGGTTGCACATTTGTATTTTAGCTGTGACAAAGTCTACTGGACTGATTCATGTGGATGGTTGATGTGGGGGTGATATTTCTTTAAGCTGGAGATAATGCTTATACTTTTATTTGATTGCTATCATTAGTCTGATTGAATAAACATGACTTTTTTTATTAAAAAAAATCATTTTGGGTTTGAATTTTGTATTCGCTTAATTTGCTAGGGACTAATAATAAGCTAGTTGGGGGATGTGCTGAGTGCTAGAAAGTATATATTTATAAATGAAAAAATCATCATTTTACACTCCAAGTCTCACTAACATTCCTACTTTTATGTATTTAAGTCCCTTATAATTTAATACTCTAAGTCTCACTAACATTCCTACTTTTATGTATTTAAGTCCCTTATAATTTAATTATGTGTGTTTTATTATAATTAAATATTTTATGTACTTTAAAGGGCATCATGATCTTTTCACAATGAACGAGAGATCAGATAGCAAAACAGATAATAATTTTGAACTCAGGACAGTCGAAAACCTTAAGAGGAGTATAAAAGGATAAACGACATTGTTCACATGTACGGTGTTGTTCATGGCACTGTTCACATATACGGTACGACGATGTTGCATTGATCGATGACGTGGCAGCATTCGATTGGACAAATAATGTGGAATTGAGTACTTATGTGGCGTTGACTGATGATGTGTCACGATCTTATTGGACAAAAATGCTTGTGTGGTGTTGACCGGTGACATGGCAGTATGTTAGTAGACCGAAAAATATACATACAGTACTTGCATATACACGAAATGACAGCCTTGTTGATGTATTCTACCCAATCAGAACTTGCCATGTGTCACAATCCTGAGCGTCCAAATTGTTTTAATTCGATGACTATAATTTATTCATTGCATCTATAAATAGGGGGCTCTCTTCCTAATTTGGCACCATTGAATTCATTGTTTAGCTCTCTTTTCTATAATTCCTTCTCTATCTTTTATTTTCAACGTATTTTAGTAAATTCTCATTTTACCCCAGTTCAATTATAAGTAGCTAATTTTCTTTCAAGCTTGAGTTGAAGGTGAAGTCTCAACATGGTAAATTTACTTTCTCTTCCCCTCTGATTTATGTGGATGTTTTAACTTTTCGTCGACAAATAGTAATAATCTTGTTTAGATATTGCACTGGTATAATCGTCTCCCTTGTACAATGTTATTATTAATTGGCACGATATACACTTAGTACCATATTTATTTGAGTAAGGTTCATGAGGAGTCGAAACCCCCCTCATGATTTAATTGGCACTAATAAGGAACATTAATAACAAACATACTCTCACTCATTTTGAACAGAATTTACGTTTGGGAAAGTTATGGCGGTCATTTCAAAAGCACCGCCCTCTTTCATACGAGGAAGCTGGTTCTCGAGCTCTGCAATAAATAGAAATGGACGAGAAGTGTTACCTGAAGCGCGAGGAAGATAGAGCCGTAGTCGTGAAAAGTAAGGAGAAACCCAAGAGAGTTGAGGTACCCCAAGTACCTTCTCGAGTACCCTGAGTACATAGCCCACCTCGTCTAACCCCACGTGGGAGAGGGCTGAGTATTCCAAGTGTACCTTAGGTACCTCAGCAGGATAAGCCGCCACCGCGAGAACAACGGGAAGTGTTACAAAAACCCCGATATGACTCTTTTTATCCTTTAAATCAATCTCCAGGACATATTTTTTACCATATTAGGGATACAGGGATGCTTCGCCCACCTAAGCCAATTCGGAAATACCCCACTATGAAGCGTAGCTTGAAATATTGTGAGTTTCATGAAGATTTCAGCCATAGCACCGCCGAACGCTTTCACTTACGAGAAGAAAGTGAGTCATTGATTCTGAGTGGGTACCTCAAGGAATTTATGGCTGATATGCAGGAAGCTAGGAAGTTCTCGGAGCAAGATAAGGGTAAACAAGTTGCTAACTCTAATCCCGAATTTGAGGTACCCCGGGGATTTTAAAAAAGCGTTTATGTTCGAATGATAGCAGGAGGTCCTACCCTCGTGAGGGAATCTAGACGGGCCATCAAACGTTACAGTAAGTCGCCAATTTTAGATCGCCCTGGAAAATAAGTGAACTTCGCTTGTCAAAATCACTTTAGGGTACCTTGGGTACCCGACCATCTCGTCTTTATTCTCTCTACAGAGAAAGATGCGGAAGGTGTCTCATACCCCCATGATGATGCTCTGGTTATAACACTAAAAGTTGCCACCAGTAAGGTTGCAAGGACTCTGGTGGACATCGGTAGTTCCGTGGACATCATCTTTAAAAGCGCCCTAGATCAGCTGCTAATCGAATCGCCATGGATCACTCCATGTGACACACCACTCGTCGATTTTGCAGGAGACATGGTTATTCCCAAGGGTATTATCACTTTGCTCGTTATAATCGGACAGGTACCCCACCGGGTGGTCCATATGATCGACTTCCTTATTGTTGATCATCCCAGTGCCTATAATATCATCTTAGAAAGACCATTTTTAGCAACAACTAAAGCGGCAATCTCCATGCATTACCTCGCCATGAAGATTCCAACCATCGGAGAAATTATCACAATCAAAAGGGATCAGCAATCAGTTCGAGGATGTTACTCAGTTGCCTCGAAGGCGAATTATCAAATTGCCACTAATATATTCCTAAAGGGGTACCCCGTCAGCACAAGGCCACTCATTAGCCTATCCAAGCGGGCAGTAGCTAGGTACTGGCAATGCTAAGGAAGTACTACTAATATGAGGACAGTGTCTTAAACCCTATCGTTCACTTTATCTATCTCTTATTTTCTTTCATATGTGTGTAATATGGTAAAATCATGAAAGGTACCTCGGGTACCCAATATGTGCAAGTAAAATTTTTAATTCCCTAAGTCCTAGAGAGTGGGTGTCTATACAGTTTCTTATTTTCATTGGGATAATGAGTCAGTCTTATATAATGTTCTCCTTTTGATTACTGAATGTGATTATGGTTAAATTTTTGCCATTAATGTGACTCCATCTTATTCGCCATGTCTTGTATGCACATTTCAACTATAATTGCTCCATTTCAAGATAATCTGAGGAACCTGGGGTATCTGACCCGATTTGATCGTGAAGATCTGTTCGAGATCAAAGCCAATAAGAAAGAATACAACAAATTTAAAGAGGGAGTGTCAGAGAAGACTTGAGGGTGAGGTAAACCAGCATACCCTAGCGCCATGAGACTCCATTAAGGTATGCACACGCCCACACCTCCATTCTTTAACTTGAGCCAAGTAAAGAATAGACAAATGGCAATCACAAGAGTTGGATGCCTAAAAGAAATGAGGTAGGCAAGCATGCACCTCTATTCGTCTTATTTCATTAAATATTGACTAGAAGCAGATGGCAAAACAAGCATATTTTTTACCATTTCTGCAAGAAAGGGGGCCAAAAAGGTCTTCGAACAAAAAAAAAAGTGTTTGGGGTACCCAAAGAAACTCTACAAGTCTATTTGGGATACGCCATAATCTTTATTTACATCATAGTTGTGCCAATTATAAACTTCATTTTGTATTGTGATGATGCTCGAATTATTAAATTATTTGAGATACGTCATAATATTTATTAATACAAGCAGCGAGCATATTTACGAGAATCACCACGCAAGCACCAAAAACACATCAGGAGGTACCTGGGGTACCCAAGGAACCTCCACAAGTCTACAAAAATTAATTATAAGCGAGGAATTCAATGGTTTGCCAAATCAAGTTTATTGGGAGATCCGTCGGAGGTACCTGGGGTACCCCAGAAGACTGTTGTGGGCTGAGAGATGGTGGAGCCTGGATTACCCTCTTGTCCTCGATCGCTTTCAAGATGGCTAACTTGTCCACCCACTTCTCCATTCGGGGTATCACCAACTCTGGGTCGACGCTCCAAACCTCAGTCATGATAAGAGTAAAAGTTATGTCCATCATCTCATGTTGGCCAGATAGTAGTTCGACATGTTTAGACTCCACCTCTTCTAATTTCTTGGACATTCGGTTGTTCTCTCGAGCGTGGTCGTCCAAACGCCTCTGCAAATCCCTGACCTCCTCTCCGAGCTTCTCTTCCCGAGACTGGCCGAGTTTGACCTCCCCTCGCAGCCGAGGTGCCACTAAAGTCGCGGAAACTGTGGCTAAGGTAGAAGGCCACCTAAAAAAATAGTAATAATAAAGAGAAGAAAAAGAAGTCAGGATGATAAAAAAAATGAGGCACTTACGTCATGACAAGCCTCGAGCGCTCGGCTATAGTGCTCATTTAAGTCCAATTTATCCTCCTCCATGGCCATGTCTGTAGAAATGCACTCGGAGGAATAGAGGAAGCAATCGGCCAAGTGAGATATCCGCTTGTTTACCACCGGGTCCAGCTTACCCTCCATAAGATCTCCAGGAACCGTGAAAATATAGTCAAACTTCCTCTTGTGGGTAGTCGAGCCGGGGTACCCCGAGAACCCCTAAAAGAGGAGACAGGCAATTTGCCCTTGGCACCTAGAATGATGGGAGGTCGATCACCCTTTGCTGAGCTACCCAAGGTAGCGGAGGAGCTGCCGCTCATACAACTGAAGAAGGCGTCGAAATCTTCAACGAAAGGGTCCATACCTATCAAACATCAAGCAAGCAAAAAAAAAAGTGAGACAGAGAGATAGATCAGAAAAATGAACATCAGAATCATCACTGGCAAAAAGACGCATTAAGAAAAATAAGATATGGTCGCAAAAAAAACAAAAAGAGTTTGTGCAAATGATGGGGGCTCCCTACAGAACCAATGAAGGCAGGGTACCCCAGCAACACCATATAGCCATACTTGAATTACCCCCTGAAGAAGATGGAAGACTCTCCTCAATCAAACCAGCTCTCGCCAGCCGGGTAGTGCTCAGAACATCACCCTCACTCTGCAACAACTGGAACTTCTCTATAACACCACTCATTTTCCTTCCCACTTCATGAACTGGGGATGTTCCCTTGGACCAAGTGATGTCTGCAAAGGTCTCAAGAAACAACAATAAGAAAAAAATTCATGCGAGAAATGTATGTACACATAAAAATAGAGAGGGGGGGAAAGAAACACATATTATTTTCATTGAAGAAGTTCTGAACTTGCACAACTTCATTCCCCGCTGGTATACTCCTCCCCCACTCACCTTCAGCCACAAATCACCCATATTTATAGCCCTTTTTTCAGCAAGAGATCCGGTCTCACCAAGCTACCATGAACCCCCCAAGTAGCAAAATAAGCTACGGATAAACCAGTCGGCTTCTTCAACTGATAAAGCCCCATCAAATCTCTATAAGAAATATCTTCCCCAAATATATCCAGCCACAAAACCTCCAAACCCGTGAGCAATCTCCAACAAGGTAAAGATAACTGTCCGGGAGCAATCTTCATCTCACTGAATATTTTTCTAAAAAATGGCTAAAGAGGCAAACGGAGACCTAAGTCAAAAAGGTCAGTATGAAGGGCTACACCATCAAAATAGGGGTGCTCGGGGCGCTCGCCTTTGCGAAGTACCCTAAGGCAGACAGAATGAGATATGTTATATTTAGCTTTAACCCTTTCTAAATCTCTCGGAGTAGCTGGCCTACCCCCTAGTGCATAGAGCCTACGAGCTACAAAGACATAGGGGGAGATCAGGGGAGGTTCAGGAATGCTGACAGGGGTAGGAGATTTGAGTCAGGAATTCTTTGCACGGGTTTTTCTATGGGCTGGCTTGGCTGGTTGTTTGCCTTTAATCGCTGATTCTCTACTAAGATTGGTTCCAGATAACTTGGGACTAACTGAAGGGGACTCATTGTCGTCACTAAGGGATATATAAGGGGCTGACTCAGAAAATGGAGCCTCTTCACTCGACTCCCCCGGCTCCCTGATCACGTTACGACCCCTTTTCCCAATAGTTTTTCTCCCCATCTTGTTCCCCAAAAAACATAAGACACAAGTTAAAAGAAAATCTCTACATCAAAATATGCCCCCACAACTTCAGACTTCATCCATAATAAGCCAAACACCAACATCCACCAATAAAAGCATAAACAAAAAGAAAAGGTACCAACACTTTACATAAAATCCAAAAACAAACCCACAACAATATTTTTCAAAATAAAGAAGCCAAAAATAGGTATAAAAATTCATACCTAGATTTCACTGAGAGCAGCAAATTTTAGTTGCAAAAAAAAAAAGCAAGTTTGGAGATTAATATACTGTAAATCGCCAAGAGAAGTCATGATTCTCTAGAAATTGCTTAAAAGATGAAGTTGTGCAGAGGCTGTTGTTGGTTGATTTATATAATCAATTATTGTCAATGCCAATGTGCAAGTATACACAACAAGTAATAAATTAATGAGTGTTCAAGATCGTCTCCAGAGGGATTGATGTTACTCAAAATGTTAAAGCAATCACAATAATGCACGTCAACTAAAGACTGAAACAAATAATTACCAAATAATTCTATGTAAATAATAATTATGAGAGATGAGAATTGAAGCAATATCGTAATAAAATAAACTTAATTAAATGTATCCACAGTTCAATTGAAAAGATAGTAGTTGAATGATCAAACTCTCCTAATGGGGTAACTGTTGTTTACCGAATTAGCACCAGTTGTTATGATAAGTGTTGCAGCACTGGGTAGAACAAATCTGTATCTGCAGCTGTCGCATGTTAGAAATCTCATACCTTTAAATCTACTAACAATGATCAGTTGCTCATAAAGTTAATGTATGACTTTATAATCTTTAATCTCTCTACCCTACAAGGTGAACACCTATGTCTAGGATATCACAAATCTTAATTTCAAGCATTGCCCTTATGGGATTTAAGATAACCTAATCCAGGAAACTCAACTAAAAAACAAGTAATACTCGAATAATGTTCGCTAAGACATGCCCTTTTGCTGCTCTATCTTAACTGAAACTATTAAATGGGTGGTCAACTAAAATAACAATTATGTCATAAAAACTATTAGAGTATAATGCTAACTAAAACTATTAAATGGGTGGTCAACCAAAATAACAATTATGTCATAAAAACTATTAGAGTATAATGCTACAGCATTATCACAACATCATATAAGAACCATTCAAGAACCCATTGGATTATTTGTCAATCAACTACAAGTAAATTCAGTTCATGTTCTGAATGAGAAAAATAAAAATAAATATACTGATCGCAGAATACCTCCAATCAATCAAAGGAAGAAAGATAATATGAGTGGAGCACGATAAAGGTTTAAGGATCCTCCTCTTCAATGATACCGAACAGCCCTCCTTACTCTTGATCTTCTTCTTGCCTTTGTAATTGTTTTTTAATGCTTATTCCACTCCGCCGTTCTTTGTGGTGCATACCTCCTTTATATACTTGCAAATTAGGTTTTCCGAACTAACACCCATGCGCGTGCCTGTGTTTAAATTAGGAAACATGCAGCTTGTAATTTAATTGCTGACCCACGCCTATATTTTCTCCTGCGTTTCTCCCATATTGTTGCAGCATTAGTTGCTCCAAACATCCGCTACAGCACTTGTGTCATTTCCGATTGTGCTTTCCTTCTTTTTTGATCATCTTCTTTCCTCCTCTTTCTCATCTAATGTCTCCGCATCCTTTTATGAATTTAAAACCTACAAATTAAAACTTGTTTTTAGCACCAATTACTATGATTCACGTAAAACTTGTTAAGACTTAACTAAAATAAATGTTTATGCAAAAGTTCGCCAAAATGTAATCAAAATACATTATTTACTTTCTAAATGGCCTTTATTCAAGTCTATAATAGATGTAATAACTCTCATTTCCTAGAGTTATCAGCTGTCATGGGCACAATGAAATCCGTTAGAGATTTAAAAAAAAATTCGTCAGGATGATAAGAAAAAAAAAAGAGCAGAGTCTGGACGTATAAAAAAAAAAGTCTGGATGATTTTAAAAAAAATGAAGTCTAAAAAACAAGAAACATCCAAAGAAAACGTAGTAGAGGAAGAAAAGAGAGAAGAAGAAAAAGAAGTGAAGAAGACAATGTGGGGGAGAGAAGCACCACGCCAAACCTACCGGAAGCCGCAAGAGGCAGCCGCACGCTGGACAGATCAGGCACCGGAGACCGCCGCAGCAACCGTCAAGAGCCCGCCGGAAACGCGTAAAAAGAAGTGCAGCTGAGAGGGAAGGAAAACAGAAAGAGAAAAGAAAAAGGAAGGAAAGAAAAAAAAAAAGAAAAAGGAGAGTTGACCGAAAGAAGAAAGAATAAAAGAAAAAGAAACGGAAATGAAGAAAAAAAACCATGAAAAAAGTGACGTGAAAAGGCATAAAAAGAGAGAAAATCAAAAAGAGAAAGAAAGAATGATGGTAGGCCAAGAAGAAGAAAGGAAAAGAAGAAGTAAATGAAAAAGGAAAAGAAGAAGTAAATGAAGATTCTTTTACCTGTTTAGGGAATGCTAATGGAGCCCGGGAGAAGATGAGAAGCTGAAAAAAAGACGAAGCCAAAAAGAATAAGAAATAAAGGAAAAGATGAAAAGCCAGGGAGCAAGAAGAAGCCACTGGAAGCAATTAAACTTGATGGGAGATTTTTTGGGATTTTCAAAATAAAGTGGTAACATAAAAGGAGTGGAACATGTTTTAATTAAACCTGACAAATCGTATTTCATAATGTGAGAGGTCAAATAATTTTGCAGCGGGGTGTTTTAAAATTCAAATCATGTGTCAGGCAGTTACCACTTCCCCAAGAAAAGCTGGAGAGACGTGAAGACATCATCAATTCAGTGTTTGTAAAAAAAAAAGGTAAATATCGCCATGTGTCACGCACAGTTCCTCCAAGAGTTTCTTGTGCCTCAATTACATTCGCCACAAAGAAACTGGGGGGATGTTGTGTGGGAAGGAAACATTAGGCCAATGATGAAGCACCACGTGTCAATATTTAAGAAATTAACTTACCTCTGGTACCTTGGATACCCCAAGTACCCTAGGTACCCCGGCTACCCTAGGTACTCTGGGGGTACCTTAGGTACACCATGTGAGGATATAAAAAGTCTTCGTAAAAATGTGAAGGGATATGTGGGCCCCGAATCTCAAAAAGATTGGTTTATTACATGTTAAAAAATAAGGAATCGGTGAGGAAATCTCATGCCATAAAAGAGGAGACAGCTGCTTGTAAAGCCAGTGAATCTGCCAAAAGTTTGATATTATGATAGTTAGGACCACCAGCTTTTCCTGCTACGCCTGCAAAATTACAACAAAATTGTAGAGGTACGTGGGACCACTCCACTACGCCCAGTACGTGAACACACCACAAACTTGCTCTCCATGCATATTTTTGAAACGTCTGAACCGCCATACGCATGAAAATAAGAATATTCCTGACATGACAGCAGGGAACGCCACTAAAATAGCGTCAGGTGGCACGACGACCAGGGTACACCTTATAAATACTCAGGTTTAATTTTTATCAATTAAGTTCACACACACACCAGAAAAAGCAAAGGTTTCTTCAACCTCAAAACATCCATTACTGAGGGCTTGCAAGCTCTCTAACCTGAGATAACCCAACTCTGACTTGAGTGTCGGAGTGTGGTCGCCGGCCACCCCCAACTCCACCTCTAACCTCTTTTTTGGTTGTTTCGCAGGTTTAAGGTGAGTTTCACCAGCCCTCCGCACTTGAAGTCAGACCCCCTCCATATCCACCGCCATCTCAATCCTCCTTCACTCCACAAAAAGCCTAAACAACCCGCACGCGCCGAACAAGCGAGGCACCCCGCTCCCCAACAAAATAAATTTATTGTTCTTGACACGACGACCAGGGTACACCTTATAAATACTCAGGTTTAATTTTTATCAATTAAGTTCACACACACACACCAGAAAAAGCAAAGGTTTCTTCAACCTCAAAACATCCATTACTGAGGGCTTGCAAGCTCTCTAACCTGAGATAACCCAACTCTGACTTGAGTGTCAGAGTGTGGTCGCCGGCCACCCCCAACTCCACCTCTAACCTCTTTTTTGGTTGTTTCGCAGGTTTAAGGTGAGTTTCACCAGCCCTCCGCACTTGAAGTCAGACCCCCTCCATATCCACCGCCATCTCAATCCTCCTTCACTCCACAAAAAGCCTAAACAACCCGCACGCGCCGAACAAGCGAGGCACCCCGCTCCCCAACAAAATAAATTTATTGTTCTTGGCTTGGTTTTGTGATTTTATTTCATTAACCCAAAATCAACCGTAAACATGCAACTTTTAGGGTGAGGTTATTTAAACCCATGAAAATACTTTACAAACCCAATCTCTCATGATACCCATCACTAAAATTCAAAATCTATAATTTTACTTTAAACACCCATTTTAATCTCAAAAATAACCCTCTCATAGTCTCATGTCTATCTTCTTCATAAAAATGGTGTGAATATCGAAGATCTTTATTATTCATGGTATATTTTCCAAAACAATTTAAGACCCATAAATTTATTAAGTGATCTATACAAAATTATTGCTTCTGGAATTAATATATTAATATAGATTTGATCATCATAAAGATTTTGTAACAGAGGAAGCTCCTTAATTTTGATTTGGGATTATCCAAAGAGACTTTTGGAGTTTATACAAAAATAATTTCTCTCTGCAATCAAATTGCCAGTTCGATTTGATAATTTTTTGGTGCAATTTTTTTTTCTTCCTTTTGCACAAATCTATTAAGGATTTTTTAAATTTAGGGTGCGATATCAAACTTGAAAATATAGAATTATTCTTTGTTCAATACAAATTAAGGTTTTATTCTCCATACTTTTGATGACACGAGAAGCAAAAACCATAATCTTCACAAAGTATATTATAATGGCGGGTGTTTCTTCCATTAAGTGGAGACTTGACTTAATTATCAAAAAATTTAATAGAGAAAATTATAAGATAGATGAAGAAGAAAGGATTTATAGTAAATTTATTTAAGGGTATATTTATAATATAAAATTTTTATGGATAAATGAGTGTTGAGAGTATTTTCTTAGGTTCAAATAGCCCCACCCCAGCCTTTATTGGAATAATAACTTCATTAGTTGCTATAACAGTGCTACTTTTGTGTTTCTCTTTTAAAATTAAAATAAATTTAATTCTGTTGTTTGCATTTTTTTTTTGGTTTTATAATTTAGATTAGTTGCTATTGCATAAATACAATTGGGTTTTAACCGATATTATTGGTTTTGTTATTCTAATTAGTTGTTATTGCATCATGGTTAATAGTGGCCTTTTAATTTCACTTATTTGATTGAAAGGTTTGTTTGTGTAAGGTAGAATTGTGGAGGCCACCACTTTGTTTTAGAAATTAAATTATGTTTTATTGTAAGCCTAACGTGATTATATATACTACTTTGAGTTATTTGAAGAAATGGCTTTGTGAGCCTAATAGTGATATTGATACGCGATTATATAAAATATATACACCTATAATATTAAAAAATATAAAATTTGGGTACCCGGATTAAAACTCAGCCCAGACCCAGACCCAGACCCAGACCTGGACCAGTTGCATCCGAGCAAGGTCCAGTCATTGCAATACCCGGACCTGGCCCGGGGTTTTCAATCCCTAATCCAAAGGTTGATGAATATGCTCTCGTACTTCTGGTTCAATTCATATTATGTGAGGAAGATTGCTTAGAAGTTAAGCACCACTTTCTGCTTTCATAGGCTGCTCTTCTATCTTTTAGTTCAACTCCAAATCATATCAAAGTTGGTTATGCTAAAATGATGCGGAACAGGTAGACTTGTAGTACTCTACTGGATGTTGTGACGCAAAAAGCGTCTGCTTGAAATCGGCGAGCCGTTTATTACACATGTCGGTTCGCCATTTTCCACAAAAATTGTTGTAGTGAACTATTTTGCAAGATGACTGTTTTGACTCCAAATCTTTATAAACAATACTTTATGAATCTTGTCAAAAATAGATGAAAAAATATGTTGAGTCCTCAAAAGATTTATCAAACTTAATCATGTTTGTTATCATCAAAATCAATAAGGAATTATTTAGGTTAACAATCTCCCCCTTTTTTATGATGACAAACTTTTCAAGAAAATACTTGTGTAATTTTGCTCCCCCTAAATATGTGCTCCCCCTAAGTGAGATTTTGAAAGACTTGTTAATCTCCCTTAAAAAAAATTATTTAACTTTAATCTTAAACAAGTTTAAAACATATTGATTGCAAGAAATAAATAATTTTTTGCCAATGTCAATTATCTCCCCCTTCGTCATAAAAAAGAAAGAGGCACGAGGAATGACTTATGCTTGAAAACATTTTGGCAGAATCTCCCATTAAATATGAACATTACCTTAACAATACACAGAGTTAAAAAGAAAAACACTTCCTTAATGAGCAAGATAAACAATATAATACCAAGGCCAACTCAAGCATAAATCAAGTGCAAATGTCTAACATGAGATATTAGAAGCATAAACACAAAACAAATAACATCATATGCATAAAGCAAATAACATGAAATGAGAAATGTCTGTGCGAATATCAGAGGGGCAGAAAAGCTAAGATGGAGGCTGTGAAGACGAGCTACCGGGGTCATATCCAAAGTAGCCGAGAATGCGACGCTGGCCCGCAAGTAACTCCATCTGCTGATCTGAAATTTACTCCCGAAAGGTTGCAAAATCATATCGAAGCTGCTGCTGCTGCTGGGACAGAGCATCCACTCTATCAAGAAGCTGCTGAAAGCGATCCTCAGGAACAGCCGATGCTGCAGGACGGACGGCAGTCTCGGTAGGCTTGTCATCCTTATATGCAGCTGCTACTGGTGCTGCAGGTGCTGCTGGTGCTGCTGCTCGGCGAGGAACACGCGGTCTAGTCCCAAGGCGAAAATCAGGTAACTCATCCTTGGAGTAGACATCATTCAGCATATGATCATCCTCTGGTGCAAGCAGTGTGTCTTCGTTTTTAGAGGATGTGGTCTTCTCCCATTTCCCACGCTTCTTAAAGAATCCGATGGCAAAAATAATTTCTCGTCCGAGCTTACGAGTCTCGAGAAAAACAGGCTCGACGATAGGAACTCGAAAGTGGTTCAAGATTTTAGTTATAATGCTGCCATAAGGAAGAGATTGATTGGAGACTTTAGGAGTGGACAGGATATGACACAGAATAGTGTAGGATAAGCTCACATGGCGTCTACGGATAAGAGAATCTAATAGACCAATATCAAGCCTAGTGACCTCATCAGTGTGACCCTGCCTAGGAGTGACCATGTGTTGGAGAATAATATGAAGTATTCGAATCTGAAAAGGCAGGAGTTAAGACCTAAATGATAGAGAGCAGATGTCATCGGAAAGATCCCGACGACGACAAATGTTCCGTACACCATCCACATGTCGAAAATCACTAAAAGATAGTTCTTTCCTAGCGGTGTACAAATCTAACCCCCCATAGGTGATTCCTAAAATACTACATAATTCGGGTTCATCAAGTTCAATGCGAATTCCTCCTACAAGTATATGAAGCTCGTCACGACGAGCAGAGGAGAATTCTATGCTATAATAAAATACTCGAACTAGATTTTCATAAATAGGTTCTTCAATACTTAATGCTTGCTTCCAATGATTAAGCATTTGAGTAATGGAGTGACCACAAACAGTAATATCCGAAAACTCCGAAATGTTAAGAGAAAAAGATGGAGTTACGGGTTTACCCATGAACTTCTCACGAAATCGCTAAGCAGAGGTAGCATCGGAAAAATGAAGACTCTCGAAGTCTTGAGGAGGAGACCTGGGTGGCCTAGAACGGCGTGGAGCAATGTGCTTGGTTCGAGCACGCCTTTGTGGTCGTTCCGCCATGTATGTGTTGGGAGAAAAATTTATGGAAATGAAGTTTGAAAGATGAGATAGTGATTGTGGGTGGAAATGTGATTGGAAAAAGGAAGAGATTTGGGTTAATTTGAGCAAGGAAGGTTCGGCTGGTTCTAGGGTTTCAAAAAGGAGATTTTTCAATTTTAGATGAAAGAGAAGGATTTGAGTCGGTTAAAAGGTTCTAGAGAAGATAAAAATGGTTTGTAATGCTTCAATTTGATGAAAAATGACAAGAAAAGTGATGGATTTGAGATTAGAGAACTGGTGCAGTCGCGGGTTGGAGTGAGAGGGAGAGAGAAAGACAAACCGAAATGAGGAGGAAGACGAAGGACTGCTCAATTAACGCGTGATAACGGCGAGCCGTTATAAAGCAAACGGCGGACCGACAGATTCCAGAGAGTCCTCCAAGAAATTTCATCAAAACGGCGAGCCGTTTACAGACATAACAGCGAGCCGATAGGGTCCAGGGAGTCTCCTCAAAATTTTGTATCAGGACAGCGAGCTGATAGATAGTTATCGGCGAACCGATAGCGCCCAGAAAACTTTCCATTGTTTCTGCCCAAAACGGTTAGCCGTTTATTGAAATAACAGTAATTTGTTTTCTATAACTTATGATTTCGCACATGTATTTTGATATTTGGCTACTTATTAATTCATTTCAAGATCATTTTATTGATCCAAAATTATTTGAGTGCCAGTTCAATGCATAATTCATGAACATATATATGTATTGCAACAATTAATCCATACATTTTCAATTATACATACACATCACATGTATATTAAGATTGAGCATTTCATAGATATTAAAGCATCAAGTCATAGATCAATCAATGTTAATACACTCAATAGCATGAATGAAGATGTTAATGTGAAAATTTCATCATCCCAAGTTCATGCCGAATTTTGGAAAATTGTTC
>MKYO02003673.1:72035-295341 GCA_002013955.2 Citrus medica
ACAACTTCAAGTTTGTTCCATATCTCTTGTGCACTTTCACAACTAGATATTCTATGGAATTCTTTCTTATCAAGGGCACAAAACAAAGCATTCATAGCCTTGGAGTTTAGAGACATTTTTCTCTTTTCTAACTCACTCCATTGACTTGATGGTTTAGGAATATCATCTTCTACTTCATCTTTAAACATAGGCATGAATGGACCGTCACAAACAACTTCCCAAATTTCATAATCTAAGGCTTGCAAGTAGATTCTCATTCTAGTTTTCCAATAAGCATAGTCATTTCCATCAAAGAATGGTGGTCTAGTTGCAGATTGCCCTTCTCTAAAGGTTGAGTCATTTAGGGTTGTTATGAATCTTTTACTCTAGACGATTAAGTTTTAACAAGAGAACAAGGCTCTGATACCAATTGAAATACAAGTATGCAACCCAAGAGGGGGGGTGAATTGGGATTCTAAAAATTATTCAATTTATAAAGAAAAACTTAATGCAAATATAATCCAAATTCAAAGCAATAACAATTAAGTTGATCACAATATAAAAATATAAGGGAAGAGGGATTCAAACATAGAGATTTTTACGTGGTTCGGCCAACCTCGCCTACGTCCACACCTCCAAGCTTTCCGGGCTTGAGGATTCTACTAAGCAAGCCTCCAAGGCTTCAAATGCTTACACTTGACTTCCAAGGTGTCAATAAACCTTTACAACAAGAGATTATCCACAATCTCTTAACCTAGGTGTATCCCAATACTTACAATAACTCAAAGTAAAAGATTACAAATTGTTTTGCCTATCACAATATATAATATTACACAATGATACCCAATATATGGATAGATGAAGCAAGAATGTATTTTAATAGCTTAATGAAGATTGTACTCTCAAGTATATGCTCAATAGTCGTGTTGTGATCAACTTTTGTTTGAATTTGAATGAGCTTATTTATAGCTGCTGCTGAAAAGTAGCCGTTATTGACTTTCTGCACAATGTCGGATCGCCGTTTGACTTGCCAATATGACCGTTGGGCTAATTTTTCAAATTGTCGGACCGCCGTTAGCTAGATGTCGGATCGCCGTTTAGGTCCAGAGGCTACTGGTTGATATCGGCGAGCCGTTTATCACACATATCGGTGTGCTGTTTACGTCCAGAGGCTAATCTCCATTTCTACTTGAAATCGGCGAGCCGTTTATTACACATGTTGGTTCGCCGTTTTCCATAAAAACTGCTGTAGTGAACTATTTTGCAAGATGATTGTTTTGACTCCAAATCTTTATAAACAATACTTTATGAATCTTGTCAAAAATATATGAAAAAATATGTTGAGTCCTCAAAATATTTATGAAACTTAATTATGTTCGTTATCATCAAAATCAATAAGGAATTATTTAGGTTAACACATAATTGATATAAGGATAAAAGAATAAATAAATGAGATTAATCTAAGCGACTGGCTCTTCTCCCAACCAGTGGCTGCTGCTTCAATTACTTTTAGCAACTTCTTAACTTCTGTCTTTGTCTTCTTCTCCTACAAATCCAAAAGGCAATATATATTCCTGATTTGTGTCGTATAATTACTATAGTATTTTTTTTAATGGAAAGTACCTTCAATTCAATTCAAAGAAGAAAATAAGTACAGCAAGTGGGGAGGGTATGAACCCATCCAAACAATAGTTTCGAGCATCTCTAGAACTAGCTTAGCTAAAGAGTGGGCTATAGCATTAGATCTATGAGCATATTGGACACAAACTGAGCTAAAACTCTTCAAAATTCTCTGCACGTCTGAAATGGTCCAAAAGATCTCGGATCTACAGCCCCGATTGTTGTTAACTAACTTAACAATCTCTTGAGCATCTGATTCCACAATCAAAGACTCTATACAAGCATCCCTTGCAACTTGAAGCCCTCATTCGATTGCTTCTGCCTCTGCTAAACACACATCACCATAGAACTTGGAAACTTTGACTGCAGCTGCAATCACATTCCCATCTTCATCTCGGATAACAGCCCCTAGACCTGCAATTTGCTTCTCTGAATTGGTGGCAGCATCTACATTAACCTTAAAGAATCCTTTTTGGGGAGGATTCCAGGCCTTTAGCATCGGAGATCTTTAGTTGCCTATATGAGTGGCTGCTGGAAGCTGGGTTCTTCAGTAAGCTTCCAGCACAGCTTCAGCCTTAGAGACTGTCACTTGGGGGCTTTCTTTTACTCTTTTAAAAATCCATTTGTTTCGAGCATTCCATATCATCCATAAGATCGAAGCCAGCAGCTCAATATCATCATTACTCCTTCTCAGCTTCAGGCCAATCAACAAGCTTAAAATGTCTTGATCAACACACTCCTTCAAATCATCCTCAAATCTGGTAATTTTCCAGATTTTCTGCACCACCTTACAGCCCACTAGAGCATGAAAAATTGTTTCCAACTTATTGTTACAAATTTGACACACAGGCTCCTGAATCACCTTCCTTTTCCATCGATTTTCAGCAGAATGAATAAGATTTTTTGCAGCCCTCCAAGCAAAATCCTGATTTTCTCTGGTATGGTGAGCTACCATATTGTATTTCATTGGTTCTGCTCAGCTGCTGAACTTGTCGGCTTGGCTGGAAATTTCATATTTAAAGCAACCTGATAGCCACTCTTAACCGAGTACTGGCCTTTTCTATCGTAGTGCCACATTACTTCATTCTTCATTGGTCTTCTTGGCAATGGAATTTTAACAATTGCTTCCGCATCTATTTTGGCAAAGTGCCTGTGAATCATCTCTTCATTCCACCCATGCTCTGCATTTATTAACTCAGCCACTAAGGCATCATCTGGTAAGCTTGGCTTGGAAATCGGTTTGAAGGTCAAGAGCCTAGGCAGCCAATTCTCTTTATGCAGCAGGATGCTTTGGCCATTTCCAATCCTCCATCTATAACCCTTGGATATGACTTGCCAACCCCATAAAATGCTTCTCCAAATAAAAGAGGGATTCGAGCCAAGTCTTGCCTTCATGAAATCTTTGTGCTGGAAATATCTCGCCTACAGAGTTCTTGCCACGAGCGAGTCTGGAAATTGCAGGATCCTCCAGCCTTGTTTGGCTACTAGCACTTGGTTGAAACTTGAAAACTCTCTGAACCCCATTCCTCATCTGCACTTAGCCATACTTAACTTGCTCCATCTCGACCAGTGGATGGCCGTCTTATCGGTTCCTGATCCCCACCAAAATTTTGCTATTATTCGTTGAATGTCATCACAAATGCTCATGGGAACTTGAAGACGCTCATTACATATGCGGGAATAGCTTGAGCAGCCGCCTTGATCAAAACCTCTTTGCCACCTACTGAGAAAAATTTGTGCTGCCAATTGGAGACTTTATTATGGATCTTCAGCTTGATATTAGAAAAAAACTACTTCTCTTTCTCCCAATCATAGAAGGCAAGCCTAAATATTTTTCGTGTCTTGAAACAACGTTGAGCTAGAAGATGTCTTTGATTATTGTTGCTTGCCCGGCCTGAATATTGCCATTGAGAAACATTGAAGATTTATCGAGATTGAAAAGCTGGCCTGAGGTTGCAGAATAGCAGTCGAAATTTCTCTTCAGATTTTGGTAATCGGTAACTGAGGCTCTCGAGAATACTAGGCTGTCGTCCGCAAATAAAAGATGAGAGATTTTAAGCTCCTTCCCAAATATCAGCCCATGAATAAGCCGTCGGTACACTGCTTGTTAGAGGAGAGAGGAGAAAGCTTCAGCCCCAATGATGAATAAATACGGAGATAAGGGACACCCTTGTTTGAGGCCTCGCTGAGGCCGAATCACCCCGCTTACAGCACCATTTATAATCACTGAGGATGTTACTGAGCTTATACACCTCATGATTAGGCTGATCCAATTCTGCGAAAACCTGAGGGACTTCATCGTTTGTTCAAGAAACTCCCATTCCAGCCTATCATAAGCTTTGCTCACATCAAGCTTCAATGCCACCAAGCCATTTTTTCTTCCTTTACAATGTCTTATCTTATAGAGGCACTCATATCCTACAATAATATTATCGGTGATAAGGCAATAACATGTACTGCCCAAAATTATCTCGCCAATGCAAAGTGATTTTATTCCTAATCAGCTAATTACTATAGTATTTTAATTCCGTATTAAGCGACCTTCTAGGAGCCTTCCATAAACCGTAATACGGAATGAAAATACTATAGTAATTATACGACACAAAAGGTAGATGTTTGGCGATCAAGAACAATTATTTAAGATACAAATCCTAGAATCCTCTCACAATTAGGAAAAGACTCCTTTTTACACATAAAAAAAAGGAAAGAATCCACAAAGCCCTACCTTGAAGCAGAGAGATTCGTGCTACCTTTAAGGAATAAGATTCTTAGGCCTTAAAAACTTGGTTTTCCCTCAAAAACTTATAAATACAGCACCTCATGCACTATTCTTAAATCCTACTAGAAAGGATCATCATCCTCCATTACATTTCCAACCCACTATCAACCTTTTCCATGTTAAGTTCTCTGTTAAATAAACCTAAAACAGCAGCTTTGCAATGATCTTTTGCTCTTGATCAAGAAAGTCCTTCTTGATCAAACTTTCCGTAAAACCATACCTTAACCCACAAGAAACCACAATCAATAGTTCTTTTCAAGTTTCTCCTCTCATAACCTTGTCCTTAATCAAGAATAAGCCTATGCTCTTGATCAAATTCATTAAAACCTTAATCTTTGTGTATTCGACTCCAAAAAGACAACGTAACAGTATTCCTGTTCATTCAAATTGACCGTAGTCGCCACACTCAAAACAACCTTAAAGGCATAGTCTTTCGCGTCTACAAGTCTCAGCAATCATCCCAAGCCTTTTTCTTAGTCTCCAAGAGCCTAAAAAGCCATACCCAGTCAATTAAGTACCCAAACCTTAATCAAATGGAGATCTTTTATTTCTATAATAATTTCCATTTTCTGTAGTTTCTTGCACAGAAACTCTACATATTTAATTGAGATTGCACTAGGATTTTAACCCAATTGTCGCAATATTATAGGGTAATTATCACAAACCTCCCCTGAGGTTTAGCATATTCCTAATTTGATAGATTGTATTCACATATTTTCAAATGCCTCCCCTAACGTTAGTATACCGTTTCGTATAAATTGGTTGGTGAGGATAAAATTGTAAAAAGACCCATTAATGATAAAAAAAAATTTTAAGAAAACTTGAAAATTTTCACGTTGCGTTTTGAAATTGGTCTCAACTTTGTGAATGTCCATTGGGTAAAGAACAAAAGCAAATCCTTTACCCAGCAGACATTAACACCCACTTAAAAAGAAAAGGAAATATGGTCCTCTCTTTCCTTTATTCAAATCGAAGCCATGAAACACAACATCCCTTTCATCTTCGCTTTAGTGTTTTGATTAAAAGGCTTGCTCACAAATGGGAGATCATGACACTGAATTCAAAGACGCCAATACTAGAGACGATTGATTCATGATGGCTATGTGGAAGGATATTGACCAATCACTTTTGCATTCGACCCACAAATAATCCCAGTGTTTTCGAGCCACAAATAAGGTACGAATCAGATTATTTCCGTGCATGTCAGTTTTGTTAGCTCAAATTAGGAGATTTGGTTAAAAAAAAGAATAATGGGTCTCGAAAATTTTTTGAGATTTTTTTTGTTTCTTCCATTTTTTTTCTGTCGATTAGTGTTAGTTGTAGGTTAATGATTGCTGCAAATGCATGTTCACTTGTGATTGATTGAAAATGGATCTGAAAACTTTTTATTCGTTTAAGGTATTGTTGCTGATTGTTGAACATGGATTCATGCCTTTGTTAATTTAAAGATTGGATTATTTTTTAGGAGATTCACAAAACCTTCTCTGCTCTAGATTTGGCTTCTGGCATACCTGGTTGGCTAGAGATAATTGTTTATATAATCGATGCTGCCTATATTATTCAAGAAGATTGATTAGGCAATGTACTGGGTTAGAGATTGCTAGAACTTTGGAAAATTGGTTGTAGATGCAACCTGGTTGTGTTGTCAAATAATGTGATATGTCAAATATGTTTTCTCTGGCCTAACAACCTAGAATCTGAGCTATGTCGCTATACAAAGTCCTGACATAATCAAACCTCGTTAGCCAATGTCCAAAATTGCAGCGTCTTTGGATAATTCCTGTCTTATTTGTTCTAGTTATAAATGAAAATTTCAGTGTATTTGGATATTCATACTAAATGTTGAAGTTATTGACAAGAGTGGACCCCCATATTCAAGGCCAACGCTCTCTATTGAGAAGCTTTACATATATAGGACTGTCGCTGGGCAAAGGATTGATATGCTTGGTTTTGTTTGGAATATGGACGAAGATTTTGCACCGAGACTTTCCTGACAGATCATTTCACAAATCAAGCTCCAAGTATCTATCTTCAGACTCTTTGATATATATAAAGTAGGTTCATGTTGTATATGTGACTCATTGTATCATGATTATTTTTCTATTGCTTATTGCAATTGTAGTCTGTGATGAAGTTGGGGAAAACTTATTAAGGGTATATAGGGGCTCGAAATCTCAATTGCCATTCATTTTACACTTGGCTGAGCTATAGCATACCAGCTAGCGATTAATAAAGAAGGTATGAAGCTCCTGTTGTTGGTGGTATTATCAATCAAAGTCATTATTTTACTTAGGCATAGTTACCATGTATACAATTTGCAGACTTTTTTCATGTTTACGCGTTCGATCATCTTTTTGTTAAGCTAGTGATGGTCGATTTGTGTATTCATTTGTATCACTTGTAGCCCTATAGGAATAAAATTTAAAATTCTATTGCATCTCATGTCCCAAATACTAATTTGTTGGCTATATATATGGGGAAATGGCTTCATCATCTCATTTCTTTGACGTGAATAGTGTAACATTATCTAAATTCAAAAGCATTTCTATCACTTGTGTAAAAAAACAACCTACTTTTTTAACTCTTCTTATATTAAATAAAGCAAAATCTTCACCAAGATTGAAAAAAATTTGATGCAGAAAGCAAAGAAATGAGGCAAAGTGCAAAAAAGCTTCCTTCTAATTCTGCGATATTTGACTCAAATCTTTTCTTTGTTTCATTCATCAAAGTCATTTTGGAAAGTAGTAGGGATGATTTGGTATTTTAATTGTATTCGCCTTCCCTGGCGCCAGAACAAACATGCTAGTACGAACCAACAATTTTTTATTTGTCATTTCATCATGCAACAAACGGTCAAATTAACAGTATACTAACGTCGGGGAAGGTTTTTGAAAATACACGAATACAATCTATCAAACTGAAAATATACCAAAGCTCATGAGAGATTTCTGATAATTACCCCAATATTATATAATGCATCAGTCAGTAAAAGTCCTAAATAGTTCTAGAGTCCCAAAATCATCTCTTATACACTATATGCACAATCTATAGGGTATTTACTTTTTAAAATCCCATCCATAAAATCTATTTCGCATTTAAAAAAATTTTCCGTAGGTTTCTCGAAGTATCAAATTCCAAGACAGTGTATAAAACCCTTGGTTCTCCATTATTCGTTGGTATAACATGCACCCACACCACCATCTACAGAGGGTGTCTTTACTATTTAAGCTCATATTCGGACTATCCAGGAAGTCAACAACTGTCAAAGCTTCAACACGACTTTTTTGAGGTGATATCAGTGCCTAGATAAATTGTGCACCTTTCTCTGCAAACTACTAATAGAAACAATGAGTTAGCAGACCACCTCAAGCCCAAGTCAACCAAATCCGGCCCAAATTCAATACTGCCCAAAAAGAGCATGCCCAACCAATTAGAGGCAACACGTGGGCACGTGAAAATCCCATCAAAACAAGTATACTTGGAAATTTTAAGAGTTAAACTTTTTTTTTAAAAAGTTAAAATTAATTCTTTATATTATTTCCACGACGAATTTAATTGTATCAATTGTTAAATTTTAAAAACAGTTTTTGAATATCTTTGGACATTAATAATTATAAGACTACAATTGAAAAATATGAAGGTTCTTAATCATGTTTTTGAAAGCTCTTCACGAAACGATACAATAAATTAGTTCAAAGGCACATAAAAACATATGTAAAATATTAGCTTCTCTCCAAAATCATGAAAAGTTTTAAAAACCTTAAATTCAGTGACACGAACTCTCCTTCGTTTTAAAATAGTATGTATATAATTTTCCCAAAAAAAAAAGTAGGTGTATAATAATTATTTTATAAACAATGGAGAAAATAACTAACCGGTAACGATAGTATGGAAAATAGTGAGTCTTATGAATTGGAAGAATTAAGTTGGGAAAGAGATATTTACTAAAGTGAGAGATGGACACGAACCATAGATATACATGAAAACCATTCCCTAAAAATCAAAACGGCCAAAAGTAATGAGGAGACATATACCTCGTGTGTGTGTGTGTGAGATAATATTTATCCCCATCCTACAATTCCAAGAGGAAAATAAAGTTTGGATAGATAAACTGAAATTGGTATCTTCTGTATAGCTATTGGTGGGACTATATGTTCTTAAATTACTATTAAAAAAAAAGGGGCACAAGATATGTTTTCTTTTCTTTTCTTTTTTCTTTTTCTTTTTTTTTTTTTGATAGGGGCAGAAGATATGTTGATATGGAAGTTATTTCAATTATAAATAACTACAAACATATGAAATCACTGTTCATTTGGGACTTATTGATAACTGCAAATGTTAAAATCACAGGACTTCGTTGATATTCTCCAAACAAGGACTTCAGTATAAGTTCAAAACTTACATATACGTATATCAAAAACTGAGAAACCTAAGTACTTCGCCGAAATCCTCAAAAAAGAAAATCTCCCATGGATTCCAAATTCTCAAATTGTTTATTTTCTTCTGCTTCAAAAATTGCTTTAAGATTCACTCACTCTCGGAAGCCCACAACTTCAAATTTCAAAAAAAAAATCGAAATAATTCCCTAGTCGCAGTCAAAGACTGAACCTCACTTGAAAAATTCCCCAGTGACGCTTGTGATTCAGGTAATTATTTTACTCACGGCCAGCAGCTGTATTCTAAGCAATATCCTTTGTGTCTCTTTTTTGAAAAATAAAATAAAATAAATTCAATTGCGTTGTTGGCAGATTTTATTGGGTTAAATATTTTGATTAGTTGCTGCATTATGGTTAATTATGGCTGTTTGTTTTGAATACTTTGATTAAAAGATTGAGTGTGTAACGTCGAATTGTGGAGGCCACCAGGTTGTTTTAGAAATTAAATTATGACTATGCTTTGTTGTAAGCCTAATGTGATTACACATACTACGTTGATCTATGGATTATGTTGGACGAGTCATGCACTTGTTGCTATTGAGCGATTGAATAGATGGCTCTGTGAACCTAATATCTTTACTTATGGTTGCATTTTTTCTCAGGTTGGGTGTTTACATAGGACATAGGAAAAGGTGTGCGACATGTTATTACAGATTTTAAAATGAATGGAAAGATAGACAAAGCAAGTAAGAGCTTATTACATGTTGATAATGGATGGGTTTTGCTTGACGGACGTCTATTTTCATCACAAATGGTGGTGTTAAAATTCTTAAAATTCAAGTGTGGTATGCTTATCCTGATCGATTGGTGGAATTTAAGCAACTCTTATCTTTTAGGACTGCTTTCGGATCTTTCGGTTGCTATCAAATAATGGATTTTAGTGTTAATTATCTCTCACCACCATATAATTGATTTATTGTTAAGTATCTCTAACCACCACGTAATGACGTTTTTCAGGCTGTTCTTGTACTTTTTGACTACATATAATCAGATCAAGAAAATGTTTAGCTTTGGAAAAGTGGACAAGTACTGTTATTTTAATAAATGGGTACTACACGAATCAAATCCTAGAGGAAGATGTAAGTCTTTACAGGGAAATTTTAAGTGTTAAGTAGAATGGCTACATTCTCAGTCAAAGTAGAATGATTACATTCTTGAGGCAGTAGAATTATATTGACATAAGAAACTGCAAGTGTGAACTTAGTATTGAAACTTGCAGTTCCCTTATAGATAGACTAGAAGTTTGCTTATGAACTATACCATAGATTGCCTAATGAAGGCTTAATACTAGATGTCGTGACATACAACAATGCGAAAGGAAATGGTGTGGAGCCAAACATAGTCATATTTTATAAGCTTATGGATTGGTTGCATCCAAGATAACGAGGCATCAAAGGTCATTGAACTTTCTTACAAAAATGGTGGAGAAAAATGCATCTATGTTTTAGTCGCTGTAGACTTGTGAAGAATGAAGTTAGTCTCAACTAGTTTCTATATTTTCATATAAAAGACCCACGTGGTTAATGTAATTCAAGTAGTTTATGTTCCTTTTCTGTATTACAAAGTAGGAAGAGTTAATTAGCTGTGTTTGTAATGGAAGAATGCATGTTAGTGCAAACACTATTCTTTAGTCTCTTCTTGCAGTACTTTCTTTTTCTTTTTTTTTCCTTTTTCTGAAATATTTATTAAATGATTTTACACTTTTGACTGATTTTGCATTCTCACATGCTTATATTAGAGCTTTTTATCAGATTGATTGTTTTTAAATATGAAACTTTATGTTTGATGATTTTGGGAGAAAACTAGATCGTATAACAAATGCATAAAATCTAGAATGAATTTATGCTTTTTTGCTTGATTTAGTTGTGTAAAGAACATGTTACGGAGCAGCATACTGTTAAAATTTAAATAAATAAATAGATATAAATACCTAAAAAATATTTCAACAAGTCTTGTTTAATAAACATATCTGTTTTCATATATGGATAATATATTTAAAGCTTATTTATGCATATTATTGTTTAATATGGTTATATAATAACTGATGAGATTATGATAAACTCATTTAAATAAACTTTTTTTCTGAATCATTTGAATAAAGAAGGAAAATTACAAAAATGACCTAAAAGACTTTGTAGTATTCAAAGTTATCCACCCTAAGCTTTTCTCTCATTACTTAGTGGTGTGCAATTTCTAATGCTATGAGTGTCAATGTGTAAGTGTACACAACAAGTAATATATTGATGAGTATTCATATCGTCTTCACATATATTTATATTATCATATTGGTTACAGCAATCTTAACAGTGTAATTTTGTTCAAAATTGAAATAAGACAATTTATTAAACTAATAAACTAATTAAAAAATGTAATAAAAAAATTCTCACGTCAAATATAAGGATGTAACCAATGGAAATAGAGTAGTTGAGTGAATAAAATCACTTAATGACTTTAACTATTTTTTCAATTACAATACCGTTGCTACAGTATATACTACAATGCTGGACAGAATACCTCATGCATACTCAGTCGTCGCTTATTGGATATTTTATATATAATGCAACATAATAGTGACCAATTGTTATGCCTACATTAAATATGGCATTAAACGTTCTAAGTTTCATTTACCTTATAAGATAAATCTCTATGTCTAGTTTATTATTAATTTTAAATAAAGTATAGTTGTTTCAAATTGAAATTTGCTCAACTTGGGAAACTCAATCTAAAACCAAGTATTGTCTTAATTTGATTTACTAAGTCAGACTTTTTTTAGGTTTTTTCTTAGTTAGTATCCACTAAATGGGTGATCAGCTGAAATAGAGAATTGAAATAAAACAAAATGGTATAGCAAATACAAAACAACACGTATGTGTCAGTCAAACATCCATTAAGATCATTTATCACCCAACCACAATAGAATTTAATTCATGATTTGCGATAGAAGAACAAATAAAATTGTTTTATCTATCAAATACATCCCCATAGATAAATAGAAAACACAAATAAAATTTTATTTTTTTCCTTGAGTGACGGCTCTTCCTTTTTTTTCCTTTGCAAGCGTGCTCCTTTTATAACTCAAAATTAGGACAACCAAAAGTATGTGGCGCATATCCTCCATTTTTGAAAATTTTAGATCGCCATCTTTTAGTTGTGGGATGCAAAATCCAGTTTTTTATTGCTCCAGGATTGTTACAACAACGGCTACAGCATCTGCATTGTTCCAGATTTATTTCAATTCATCTATAGTCAAGTTCTTTCATTGTCTCTACGAGTCTCTTGCAGCAATTTTCCTTAAAACTTGAGTTTTTCAATCACCTACAATTATGCATATAATTTAAGTACAAATTATTTTAAAACAACTCAATTTATTAAAAATAAACTAAAATGAATGTTCATGCAAAATATAGTTAAAATGCAATAAAAATATATTTTTTACTCTTTAAGTAATCTTGACTTAAGTATAAAAGCGTCATAATAACTCTCATTTCATAAATTCATTTTCAATCACCTACAATTATGTATATAATCTAAGCACAAATTATTTTAAAACAACTCAATTTATTAAAAATAAACTAAAATGGATGTTCATGCAAAATATTGTTAAAATGCAATAAAAATATATTTTTTACTCTTTAAGTAATCTTGACTTAAATATAAAAGCATCATAATAAGTCTCATTTCATAAAGTTATCACTTAGTCAATTAATTCTTTTTTAACCAAACACCCCTTGCTATGTAGATTCATTTCAAACTTAGATTCTCTTCTCTCCTAAAAGCGGTGTTTGGTCCCAATGGCGTCAGTTTTTTTGGGGGCAATGATTGACAACGCCTTGGAAGTTTGAGGGTAACATCAACTCCGAGAGGACGGGGCTCCATTTTTAGCAATTGGACAATAGTTTTTCTCAACAATTTAGACATCAAAGCAATTTTTTTCTTAAGAATGTAATTGGGTGCATATTTCATGATAGATGGGCATTAGGATTTGATAAAAATAGTCTATGAGGTGTTCATTGAAATGCCTCCTAGAATATGTTGCATTTATTTTTTTTTATCAAGTTTCTAAGAATTTTAGCAATTTGATGAATATTTATTTTGCATCAAGTTTCTATATTATAAATGACACATTACGTGCTCGATGAAATGCTTATTATACTTTGTTTATGTCATTTTTGATAGATTATTGAATCTCAAATAGATTATACTTTGTTTATGCTCGATGATAGATTATATTTTGTTGTGGGTTGATGGTCTTTTGGTGTGAATCTATGATCGGTGCGAAGTTCATCATGTCGCACCAAGAGGACTTTTTGCACAATGGCAAAACACAAGTATTTTTAAGCAACAGGCATATGTCGCATCAAAACACTTGTTGTATTTTGTGCGATGGATACCTCTGGCACAAAAAAAAAATGAAGAGGCCAGGTGTTTTGTTTTTTTTTCTTTTTTATGCGACAGGTGCTTATCGCATTAAAACATAGCAATGTCTATATGTCTTTATTATTTCTATTTTTAATTATGAATGTGATTAATGAATAAAATTTGAATTTTGCCGCAGTTACAATGGCCAAGGAGCCACGAGGCAAAGCGTAATCCACTCAGACCAAAGAAGGAACATGTAAGATAAAGATTCTGGCATCCTAGTATTTTCCCAGCCGTATTACAAATACTTCAAAATTTAGAAATCTAATGGAAGCTATCAAAATAAGTTAACAAAACGATAATTAAAATTATTCTAAATAGATATATTCAGTCATTTCGTGTAGATGGATGCCTATGTGTTTACTGGCACAATCATGCACAGCACGCTATATAGGTAAGCCGCGCATGATAAATGTGATAAAGACCAGTTGTGGTTTGAATTTGGTCGCACAATTATCGATCATTGAGTGGTGCTTAATTACGAGACTTTACTATGGTGCACACAACGTACACAGAAAAGCAAGCGTTACGGCAAACTACAGGTTATGTCATTTTGTATTTTGATGGTAATCTAAGAGCGAATCTTAAAGAATTATAAAGAATTAGATGAAAACTTTGAGGATTTGAACTTTAATGACATGGACAATATTGATGCGTTAAAAATCGCGCTATATTATTTTGCGAATAGAGTATTTAATGGAAGAAAAGACCAACGTACGCTGAATTCATTATTGCTAAATAATATTGATGATCTTGAGTATTTTAAGTCTTCCATGCAGTCGTTCATCTTGAAAAAGGTATATGACAGTTTAGATAATTCATTGAACAAAAAATTAGAACTTTAATGATATGGACTTCGAGGATTTGAATTTTAATGATATGGACAACATTGATGTGCTACAAATCGTGTTATAATACTTTGCGGATAGAGTACTTAATGGAAGAAAAGATCAACGTACACTGAATTCATTATTGCTACATAATATTGATGATCTTGAGTATTTTAAACGTCTTCCATGAGGTCGTTCATCCTAACAAAGGTATATGATAGTTTGAATAATGTATTGAACAAAAAATTAGAGACTTTCAAGTCTTCTACTCGTAAAGAAGTGAAGTACAACATTACGACTTTTGTCTTGGGGTTCAGGTGCGTTAACAAGATAAAAAAAATATGGTCATTTTGTATTGTACCAAATAATGATTAACATCTTTTTTGTTGATTTTTTATCTTCACTTTGCTATAGGCCCCCCTGTTTGAAGTAACTCATGGTTTTCTAAGTGAAAAGTGAGCTATCAAAACAAATAAAAAGACTACTTGCATATTGAAATAGGAAGGCGTTGTTTCTTCAAAAATAAGTTTCACTATTTTAAGTATTTCATATATTTTTATAGAATGGCTATCAAAACAAATAAGAACTATTTTAAGTATTTCATATTTTCACTTCTTCCCATTCTCAATATTGACCATTTTGCCCTCCCCAAAATTAAAAATACTCACTTTATCCTCATTTATAATTAATTAATATATTAATATAATTAATTAAATAATATATTTTAATTAATTAATATACTAATATATTAATAACAATAATTATTAATAATTATAGTTTTTGAATAAATAATCATAATAATTAATATATTATTAATTAATTAATATAATTTTATAATAATTACTAATATAATTATTATAATTAATTAATATATTATTATTAACTAATTAATATAATTATTACTATTAATTAATATATTAATATTTTATTAACAATAATTATTAATAAATATAATTTTTTTAATAAATAATCACAATAATTATTGTTATTGTTGTTGTTGTTGTTATGATTAACTAAGGATATTTTAGTAACTTGAAACGATTCAGCTTAATCTGATTTAGAGTCCAAGATAAAATAAACAAATCAATGAAATTTCAATCTATTCTTATTTTTATTTTTATAGATTAAGTAAATAATTTATTTTAATTTATAGTCAATATTCTCATTTCAGTCTATTTCAATTTTATCACATTCAAATTACTGACAAGTGAACGCAACATAATTATCTCACATTTATTTCAATCTTGAATGAACTGCGGCCGAGTTAACAAGCTTTGAAACCCTTCTGGTATTACATATATATTTGTAGGTGTACCCAAAACGTCCGGGCGTAGACTGAAAGAAAAGATCGAGAAGATTTTAGAACGTTGCTTCATACGTGCGTGCGACACCGTTTTGGATACGTGTTGCGTTTTCTTAGGCCAAGGGCAAAATAAAATTATAAAACCCCCATTTGATTAATTAATTAATAAAAATATCAAATTTTTCAAAAAAAATAAATTGAAAGAAACGAATCCAGCGAACGAACGATGGCTCTGAATCCTCAGCTTTTTCCAAATTGGATGCCGGTGCCGTTTACGAACGAATTATTCGTGCTTGCCAGAGACGGCGTCGAGTTACACGTCGATAAGATTCCGGGGTCTGTTCTTTAAACTTTTTAATCATTTATTTATTTATTTTATTTTTATTATTATTATTATTATTATTATTATTATTATTATTATTATTATTATTATATTCATAAATTTGGATACATATTTCTGTACGATTCAATTTATATTACGATTAATGATCATAGAAGTTGGAATCTAGAAATGATTGAATTTTTAATTTTATATAATTTTTACCCAAACTTTATTCCAAATGTGCATAAATTTTGGCCTTGTGTTTTTTCAGAACTAATCAAGTTAAAGCGAGGGGCACAGTTTACTTGTCAAACATACGCATAGTATTTGTTGCAAGCAAGCCTGTTGGTAACTTTGTTGCCTTTGATATGCCTCTGGTACGCGATGCTTAGCTGCCGCCGTGCTTTAATTCTGTTGCCTATATATAATTGTGTTGTGTTTGCTAAAATTCTTGTGAGTCAAACAAAGTTGTTTGGATGGTCATTTGAGTTTGCCGCAAGAAATACTGTTTAGCACTCTTCATATGTTCCAAATGGTATTAAAGTAAGCTTGGATATGAGATACTAGTTATTTGTGTCGAAGAAGATATATTTCTTAGGATCTAATTTATTAGGAGATTGCAAGGGAAGTTGCACTAGGCTCCAATTAGTATTGTGATATGGTGGCTTCTAAGCTCTAAGTCTAACCAGCAAGTGAAAGTTGATGGATTGTTGGTTAATAATTAATTTCAATTGAGAAAGTTAGTTTTGACCACTTAGTAATGCTTATACAGATTTTTTATCGAACATCTGTAAGGGAATATCACATTAGCTTCTAAGCCACAGTTGTTAAGTGTTAACCAAACACTCTTAAAAACTTGGCCTTGGAAGCACGGTACTAGACAGCAATACCAAAACGTAGCCCTTGCTTGCTGATGCTCTGCAGCTTCAGTTTCTCATGTGTAGCTTTGTGGCATTTCGATCCCACGTTGGGCATTGTTGGGTACCACAAGTGATCTTAAGCTTTCTATCTGTTGCTAGGCGCTGTTTTTGAAATGCTTGAAATGCTTGGCTCGAGACATTGGTACTCTTTAATATTCCATTTGGGTTATAATGTGGTGTTATTTTTGCGATGTGATTTAGTTTCTGTCCTATCTGATAAGTCACTGATCTGTAAGTTGATTTATCTCACAGCTCTACATCCATGATGAGAAATTTAACCAGCCAATATTCCATTGCAACAATATTTCTGGTTTTGTGGAGCCTGTAAGTATATTATCAATGCCTTAGGTTGTGATATTAAGCAATGTCTGCTGTAGATAGTAATTTATCAGCTTGACTTTAACTTCAGGTAGTCCCAGAGAACGAGCATAGAGCTCTGTACTCCACTCATTCGTTCAAGATTTTATTTAAGGAAGGCGGTTGTGGAACCTTTGTTCCACTTTTTCTCAATCTGATCTCTTCAGTTAGACAATATAATCGACAATCAAATGTGGGAACAGAACCTCGTGTGGATCCTTTACAAGCAGCTCAGACTCCAGTTGATGAAATGATGAGACATGCGTAAGTGGCATATTTAGCTGTTTACTTTTGTAGTGTTTATTATTTAATTGAATGCTTATCAGTTAAATGTCAAATTCTTACTGTTGCAGATATGTTGATCCAAACGATCCAACAAAGATCTTCCTGCAGCAGCCCAATTCTGAGTGTCAGCTAAGGCGGCGCACCTACCATTCCCAGCCAGTTGAGCACTCGAATTAGTTTTAAAATTACATTTAACAGAGAAATTTAAGTATTAAAATTTGTGCTGTGTAGTTGAAGTGTATAATACACTGCATAAATATTCCATGCATGCTTATGTGGGTGGTGTGTTGCAATAAAATCTGTTTTTAATTATGCTATTATTTTCCTGATCTTATGGTTTCTCCCCACTCTAATCACATGTTCTCTGTCCCGCGCACACACTTTGATTTTCATCTGTTTGTGTAAGGTGATTTTATAGCTACTGAAAAGTGAAAAGAACCAAATTAAATGTTGTGTCATTAACAATGCATGATAGTAAATTAGTAATTCAGGCACCAATTTGGAGAATGTCACCAAAAGATACTGTAAGGTTTGAAGCTGACAGAAGTTATCAATTTAAAAATAATGAGAGATTCACTATGGAGAGTTCTGTCACTTACGGGAAATTAAGTAGAGAATGCCGGCTTTCCTATCTGATGATCACTATGATGCCTGAGCTGGAAGTGGTGCAATTCTGACTAGTGACCGACGTTGGTGCCTCTTATGCTCTTGCCTGACAGCCTGAGTAGCCACTCTTGGTGTCTTTGTGAAGGCATGGCTTAAGGAGAGCGTTTATAGCACTTTTTCTATTTGAAGAGCAATTGCCCTTTCTATTAAAAGAAAGAGGAAAATTTATAAAAATAACCATAAAATTTCAGTGCGGTTGCTTGCTACGAGTCGTGGGTGAATCTATCTTTTGGTGCAATAGGTGCCCATCACTGGACAATGGTTCTCTCGGTGGGCAGCATCATTCAACCCAAAATAATACAATCACAAATTACTCTCAAAACAACAACCACCACTACAAATACCACCACCATCATTATTCTCAAACTACAACTCCTATTATTCTAAATTTCATTTTAAATTAATGAAATATAAATAAAATAGCTAAGCTAGGTTTCGTTAAAGGCTGTAGATGGTAGATCGGACGCCGATAATGGATGGAGCCGCCGCCGACGAGGGTTGATGTTGCCGCCGACTATGAGTGTTTCTTCGGTTTGGGAGAGATGAGTGAAAGAGAGATTGTTGGGGGAGAGATGTGAGAGGGGTATTTTGGTCTGAAAGGTTTTTTTTTTTTGCTAATGTTGATAGAAATTAGTTTTGGGGATTAAGATGGAAAAAACATAAAATTTTATGGTTATAGGTGTAAATTTCTCAAAGAAAGAGAGGTAAAAACCCTCTTTATGTTCTTTAGTCTAAAATTCTATAATAAAAATATGAAATCACTGTTTATCAAATATTATATAATTGATATTTGGGGTCCAGCTACGGTGTAACTGTGGTACCGTGTCACAGTTGCATCCAGTCGTTGGATGCACTTGAATGGGTGTGGTCTACTGACATCCAACGGCTTGATGTAACTGTGACACGACACTACAGTAGGTTTTCCCTGATATTTGATTCTTAAAATTATGGTTTTAAATTTGAGCACTAAGGAGAAGGAAAAATTACAATGACTTATTCTATTTTTTTTTTTCGGGGAAATAATTAATAGCAAATAATATTCATATTTTACAAATATTTTTAGTTTTTCAAGTAAAAAGTTGTTAAACCAATTGGCGTTTGGTCTAATAGGAGAAGCCTTACACTTACAATATTAAGTGCAAGGGTTCGAGTTTTCATGAGAGTTTTATGGGGATTAATTTCAGTATTTCCTCAATTATCAACATAATTAAGTGGAGACAGTCTCTTCTTTACGAAATATGAGTAGAGTACGCACTTCTCGAATATTAGAGAGGATTTAAAATATCTGGATAAATAATTCAGTGTGTAAACGAAATGTGAGTGGAGTACGCACCTCTCGAATATTAGAAAGGATTTAAAATATCTAAATAAATAATTCAGTGTGTTAATTTCTGGTATAGTTTCAGTTATATAATATGATTATAAATATTAATTATAATATTTAATGTAATCTCAATAATATATGTATAACATTCTGAAAAAAAAAAACAAAAAAAGGCAAAAAGTTGTTTCTATTTCAAATTTTTCACCTCCCAAGTGAAAAGAAACTTTGTGCCCAAAGGTGCAACTAAAGCAAGCACAAATGTACAACTAAACCAAGCACCTAACCAGAAGTAAAGAAAACGACGACAGAGACATTTGAAATGAAGATTTGATTTGATTCTTCAGTCGAGGCCAGCGCCAAAACATAAACCCGCATTTGAAATGAAACGAAGAACATTCCATTCGATTCAATAAAATTAAATGCATTTTGATAAAAAGAAAAAAATAGGGAAAGAAAATGAGCGGAGCTCGGCTGTGCGCATTGCTGTGTGAATTAGGCTACGGGGGGTCGGATTCGTTGGACCCCGACAGCTTCGAGTGGCCTTTTCAATACGACGACGCACGACCCATCCTCGACTGGATCTGCTCCTCTCTCCGTCCCTCCAACGTTCTCTCCCTCTCCGAACTCTCTCAGTACGACGCCGTTTCAGTTCTCTCCAATTTTTAAATTTCAGATTCCAATTCTCAATCCATCCATTAATTAATTAATTAAAATTATTTGTATTATAGGTTCGAGCAGTTTCTTCAAGAAGAAAAATTATTGGAAGTAAGTGCTTTTTATTTTTATTATTTCACTTTAAATTTGTATGTTATTATTGATTCTTGACTCCAAAAAAAAAAGACCAACAATTACGTGATTTTTTTTTTAAAAAAATCTGTTGATAGGGGGAAGACTTGGAATCTGCTTTTGATAGCATTTCGGCCTTTTCTTCTAGAAGAGATGATCAGGAAGCTGTTTTTGGATCTGAAGAGGGTCTCAAAGATATACGGTAACTATTTTCTTTTGCCATTTTCACTGTTTTTATTATGCATTGAATCTGCTGTTAATTAAATTTGAAATTTTGTAAAAGCTATATAATGCAATGTGTGTTCTAGAGAGTATGGATTGTTTAAATATGCTGTTAAGTGCCTTGATATGCTACTTATAAGGAGGGAATTTTTTGTTTATTTGTTTCTCTTTAGTTTTTTGGTTTAATGATGATGGTTGTATTTTGTTGTTTCTAGCACTGATGGATTGGTGTTCGTGTTTAGGGAAGCAACTCAGGCATGTAGAGATGAAGCTGCACAGTTGCAGAGACAGCTTAGGAATCTGCAATCCCAGTTTGACATGCTTACTGCTCATGCTTCAACTTTGATGCAGGGTAGACGGGCAAGAGTTGCCGCAACTTCTACTGTCAATGGGCACCTTTCAATCCTAGATGATGGCCTTTCAGCGAGAAATTTGCAGGTATGGGATAAAGAAAGTTTAATTAGCTCTATGGTTTACGAAATTGGAACTTTATTTTTATAAAAAATGTAATAAAGCTGGAGGACAAATGCATACATGAATTCTGTAAGTAATCATGTTTTGTCCGTTTATTTTCGTTGCCAACAGTCAAATTGCATACATAATTTCCGTATCTATAAAAGCTACATGATATGCATTGTACGCTTACTATGGTCTTCAATTATATAGAAAGAAAGATAGTGAAAATAAATGGTATTATAGTGCAAATTATGGTACTCTAAAATAATTCAAAGATCTGGATACTGCCTTTGATAGTCTATGCAAAAATTTTCAAGGAACACATTTGCATCAGCTATGAACCATAATTCCATATTGCTTTCATCTCTTCTTTAAAGTCTTCTGTGGTATCCATCAGCATGTGATTTCTTAAGCCCCATTAAGCATGTATATACTAAAAAATTTTCTTCCTTTTTGCGGGTTTTCTGTAATTTTCTACTCTTATAAATATAATGTTAAAGCCTTTCGCTTGGCTTGCTCCATTTTTTGCTCATTATCTATGCTATGCACACCAATGATAGTGTATTTGGTCTCTTCACATGCATCTTTTGAAAAATAATGTACCATTTTTTCATATTTATTATGCTCCTATAGAAATTCGAAGTAAATAAGTTATTTATTTTATTTTACTCCCTTAACACTCCCTCTGTATTAACCTTTTCTTTTTCTTTTTCTTGTTCTTTTTCTTTTTCCTTTTGCTTTGATGTTGTTGAAATTATGTTTTTGTCTTTTATCTTAGTTTTGATGCATTTCTTTTTGAGAAAATTGTTTATTGCACTTTATTTATTGCTTAAAGATTTTTAATTGTTATTGAATCCTCTTGTTGCTTTTTAGATGAATGATGTATTGGGAAGGATAGCTTCTACAGCACAAGAGTTGGCTCACTATCACTCTGGGGATGGTATTATATTGTTTTACATTTTTGTATTTCTTTTTAGCTAGAACTTTAAAGTCAATGATTAGTTCCCTGTTCTTCAAAGATGCAAAATTTAATGCCAATTTTTCTGCAGAAAATAAAAGATTTAAAAATTGATCACCATAATTCAATCATGATTGTATGTTTCTCATATTTTTTAAAGTGAACTTTCATTTCTGGCTCATATTACTTAAATTTTTTATTTCGATGGTTTTTACCTGATAGTAATTCCTAAGTTGCGTTTTTGTCGAGGTAGCAGGACCTTACTATGAAATACTGGTTAAAGATTGGGAGTTTTCAACTGAACCTATTTCTTTTAGTTGCTATCGTTTACTTGTATTCTAAATCTGTTGGGGTTAAAAATTTTTACTGTTCGAACTGGACCCTGTATCTAATTGCAAAATGTGACACTTTACCAAGGGAAACAAAAATGAAAGAACCACTTTCTTGTGACTAATCTGCTCTGTTTATCTTCTTGATGAGTTTGGATGTTATTTATATGTGCAGAGGATGGCATATACCTGGCTTACTCTGATTTTCATCCATACTTGCTTGGAGATTCATCTTCTATGAAGGAGCTAAATCAGTGGTTTTCTAAGCAACTGGGCAGTGTATGTAGATTTAAAACTGACATTGAGTTGTTGTACTTTATTAAACCTTATAGGTTCCCCTTTTGTCTTTTTGCATAGCCTATCCCTTCATTGCAAAACCTTTAATTGTATTATCCATTCTTCCCAATCCCAAACCAACAACATTCTTTGGAAAACAAATTATTTTCCATGTTTTTTCCTTGCATAAGTGTTGCCTTTCTCTTCATAATCTCACCAATACCTATGTATCATTACATGAATGCATTTTACAAAGATCTTATGGCAGCATAAAAGGCAATGCCATAGCAGCTGACTTAACAACAGTTATCCTCCTTGCTTGAGACAGTACTTCGGTCGTCCAGCTGCTTAATTCTCTTTTTAACTTTCATTTTAATCTTCTCTATTTCTTATAATTCAGGCATTAGCAATATTAACTGGTTCTGTCCTTTTTTTTTGGTGATTAAATTAATCTTTTACTGTCATCCTAAACTGCCAGTTCTCGGGGATTCAACCAACTCTCCTTATACTATTATTACCTAAGACTTAATAAAATAGTTTGGGCAATGTGTTGATGTGCATAATTTATGCAGCTCTGTCATTTATCAATGGCCCTTCGCCATAGTTAGTTGGGAGGCATTTGATCATTATTTCCTCTGTCAGTAGATAGGAGCTTTATTTTGTGTCCAGAAGTGTCTTTCTGTAATAATATGTTCATTTAAGGAGAAACTGAAAAATAGCAGCTTTTGTATGGTCTTTCTTTCCATTAATATACAGAGTTTCTGTTTTCTATAAAATAATAATGTCATCTTTCTGTTGTGATTTCTTTTTCTTTTTCACATAATGGTAATTGAATCAAGTAAGTTTATTTGGTTCTAATGTGATTGCGAGCAGGGTCCTTTTAGGTTAGTTGCTGAGGAAGGAAAATCAAAATGTTCATGGGTAAGTCTTGGCGACGAGTCAAATATCTTAGTACGAGGTAGGCTTCTAATGTTTTCTTCATATTGTTTCTTTTAGCCTGAATGGATTTCCTGCTTGAACATTAGTCTTCATTTGCTTAAAATATTTTATCATCTTTTGTATGTTCTGGATTGAGTGAAGACTTGTAGGTTGTGCATGTATAATTATTCCTACTTGAACAGGAAAAAATTCCTTTCTCTTCTGTTTCTTCTTTCCCTTGCTCAACCCCAACCTTAATTTTGAATTACTTCCTACTGCACATATTATTAATTTAGACCTGCATGTGGATTCTTTTTAATTGTACTGGCAGAATATTTATTTGTCGTTGTTGTTTTTTGGTTGTAGCAGATTTAGAAAAATCCCATCATCAACGTGTATCTGAGTTACAAAGACTTCGTTCTGTGTATGTATTTTTGTTTCTTTAACTGTTTAGCTTATCTTTTTTACCTTTCTTATTGTTTACCCTTTTTACAAAGTATTGCTGTACCTCTTAATTGATCCATGTAAGTAGTAATCCTGAAATGGCATGTTGGAAGAGGTTTAGAAGGTTTTAACTTCTGATCAGGATGAGAAATATTGCATACCATCCATATTCTTGTGAAAGAATCTAGAAGTCTTTTGACTGTCACAATTTTAATGTATTTCTCTTTCATGGAGAAGCTCCTTTAAAAGTTATTTCAACAGATTATTAAGAAATTGAATTGAAAGAGCCAAAAATAAAAAAATAAAAAAGATTATCAGCAAAAATTTTTTAGATTAGTACTTGTTAGCATATCTTAACAGTTTAAGAGAAAAAGTAATTGTTTGACATCTCTCTCCCTTAGACAAATGTCACGCTGCTATGATTGCTAGTATAGGACGCCTTTTGAAAATTTCGTTCTACTTTTGATGTTTCATTCTACTTTTTATAGCTGGACTATGATCATTAATTAAGTTGAACATGCCTTGAAAGAAGGGGACTCGTGGGTAGGACAGTTTTGTTTTGTTGTTGCTTCTCCTTTTTGGTACTAAATTTTGATATTGATTTACTTTGAAGCTTCACTTTAAGAATGTGATAGAATCAGGCTAAGGAATGTATCCCCCCCCCAAAAAAAAAAATCAAAGGAATTTATTTCTTTTTGTTGACGATCACTGTTTCTTGATATGTGCTGCAACTTTTTGAATTTTTCCTTCAATGGTACTTTCTTAAGTTAAATAGGTGTTTCAATAATTTGACAGATTTGGAACAAGTGAAAGACAATGGGTAGAAGCCCAGGTTGAGAATGCCAAGCAGCAAGCTATTCTAATGACACTGAAATCTCAAGTAGCATCCGACGAAGCTTATATTCATCTTGACTTTCATTCACTTAAGTAAGAGTACTTTGCTTTACACCCATAATTATTAGCTTGAGTGTTAAAGTTCCTTATTTACCTTATCATACAATAAGTTCTTTCTGCGCATAGGTGATATGCGTAACATGTGCTTAACCAAAATAGGATTACATCTTCAGAATGCTTGTTGAAGTGCTCGATTTCTTTATCCATTCCTTTTTTTCCTCTTTCTCCTAATTTTTCTTTATCTTTTGCAAAAATTATGTTTGCTTTGTCTATTTCATGGTAATTTTGCAATGGTTATAAATGTTCAGGAGAAAACATGTGGAATTGGTAGGAGAACTCTCAAATCTTCACCACAAAGAAGAGAAATTGTTATCTGAGGTTTGTATGTGTATTTATTCCAAGTTTCTGCTAATTGTTATTGCTGCCAGATCTTTCTGGTTACACGACTGATTTGTTTGCTGGTTTCTGCCTACTATGGTGTGAATCAATTTATACAAGGCATGTGCTTTATATATTTCTTTTCGTCAAGATATAATATATAATATAAGGTTGATAAGAGTGTAATTAGATATCTATTATGTTATCTCTTGTAGTAAGGCAGATTCTGACAATTGAATTTCAGTTTTTCTTTTTATTTCAGTTGCCATGTACCCCACCCTATCCCACCCGAAATTTAACCGATCCCATTTCAAGGTTGGTCTGAGGAAGATTTCAACCTTAACCTATTGCTTCTACTGCAAGAGGCAAACTAACTGGGCTGTCCCCAAGGGGACAATAAGTTCACTACCACAATACTTGTTTTTTCTGTGGTAGATTTTTTAAAGAGTAATACAGTTTTCTGATAAAATTTAATAAACTCACAATACCTAGGAGCTTCTAATATGTGTTTAACTGGGTGTAACTTGAAAATTAGAAAAGCCAAATACATTTAAGAGCTTGATGGAAGAGTGATGAAGAGTAAGAATCCATATTATACTAGGATTAGTTTCCTTATTAACTAAAGTTTAAGACTTTTAAATTCCTTTCTAATTTAGAATTTTGTTTCCCTTTCAATTTAGGATTTTGTTTTACTTCATGAATTAGGATAATTACTACTACTATAAATAGCTCCCTCTTGTAGCCTTTAAAGAAGAGAATTTTGAGTTTAATAATATTTCAATTTTCAAATCTCTTTGTGAGTATTTGAACAGTTAACTCTCGGCATTCTATGGAATCAACGAGTCTTAACCCCTAAATTCGCGGTATTCTTTTGAATCAACGTGAATTTAGTTGTTCTTTTGTTCCGGTATTCTCTAGAATCAACGGAATATTTTGAACATTAAACTTCCGCTGCATCAGCTTGGTATCAGAGCTAAAACCTGGTATCACCGATCTAACTCCATCTACCACCAAACCTTTCCTTTTTTCCTTCTTTGATTTTTTTCCGTTTAGTTAAAAAAAAAAGAGATAGAAAACAGAAAAGAAGAAAAAATTTTATTCATGAAACGACAATATCTCCGCGAAGATTTTGTCTTGAAAGAAGTTTTAAATAGAATGTTGAAGATTTTACTTTTGATTTCTCAAGATTTAGAGAAACTTCAAGATATAAAATCTTTACACATAAAGCAGGCATATGGATTTGATGAAGTTGTTCATGATGATATTTGTTGCGAGGATAATGAGGAAAATGGTAACTTTGTTTCCCTCGACAATATTATTCATTCTGAGGAGAATATTAATTGGTCAATCATGTCTACAACAAATTCTCAACACAAAGACATTGATTTGGATCAATTGCCGAAATTTGATGAGTATCTTGATATTGTGGGATGAGAAGAGGTAATTGTTCATCCATCTTTTGATCGTGTGGAGGAAAGAGAGATAGTTGTTGATACAATCTCTTATTGTTCTCTTGATTTGGCAAAAGAAGACAAAAAGAGTTGTGATATTTTTCAAGTGTTAGTGGATTATGAGAAGAAATCGTTTTTTCTCAACTATGTTGAAGTTCGACACGAACAATATGAGAAGACATTATTGGAGAAGTTGTTGATAGAAGAATTTATTTTACGCTATTGGAGTGATTGGATGGACGTTATTACAAAAGTTGGAAAATTTAAAGTTCGTCGTCTATGTCAAAGCTCTGTTTTAAAAATTAATCCTTATGCACATGAAGATGTTCTTGAAGACTACAACATACAAAATTCGAGGACGAATTTTCTCCAACCTAGCGGGAATGATGCAGAGCAAGAAATTGAAGAAATCCTAATTAGAGTTAAATGTATAATATTTAGGAATATTTTAATTAATTTGTATTCTAGTTTAATTTGGTTTCCTATTTAGAGTCTTATTGTTTAGGTATTGCTTATTTGGGTAATATTCCTAATTTAGGTATAAGTCTTATTAAAATAGGTTTTCTAATCATATTAGGATAAGTCTTACTTAGTATAAATAAGTGTTTTGTAGCTTTTAAAGAAGAGAATTTTGAGTTTAATAATATTTCAATTTTCAAATCTCTTTGTGAGTATTTGAACAGTTAACTCTCGGCATTCTATGGAATCAACGAGTCTTAACCCCTAAATTCGCGGTATTCTTTTGAATCAACGTGAATTTAGTTGTTCTTTTGTTCCGGTATTCTCTAGAATCAACGGAATATTTTGAACATTAAACTTCCGCTGCATCAGCTTGGTATCAGAGCTAAAACCTGGTATCACCGATCTAACTCCATCTACCACCAAACCTTTCCTTTTTTCCTTCTTTGATTTTTTTCCGTTTAGTTAAAAAAAAAAGAGATAGAAAACAGAAAAGAAGAAAAAATTTTATTCATGAAACGACAATATCTCCGCGAAGATTTTGTCTTGAAAGAAGTTTTAAATAGAATGTTGAAGATTTTACTTTTGATTTCTCAAGATTTAGAGAAACTTCAAGATATAAAATCTTTACACATAAAGCAGGCATATGGATTTGATGAAGTTGTTCATGATGATATTTGTTGCGAGGATAATGAGGAAAATGGTAACTTTGTTTCCCTCGACAATATTATTCATTCCGAGGAGAATATTAATTGGTCAATCATGTCTACAACAAATTCTCAACACAAAGACATTGATTTGGATCAATTGCCGAAATTTGATGAGTATCTTGATATTGTGGGATGAGAAGAGGTAATTGTTCATCCATCTTTTGATCGTGTGGAGGAAAGAGAGATAGTTGTTGATACAATCTCTTATTGTTCTCTTGATTTGGCAAAAGAAGACAAAAAGAGTTGTGATATTTTTCAAGTGTTAGTGGATTATGAGAAGAAATCGTTTTTTCTCAACTATGTTGAAGTTCGACACGAACAATATGAGAAGACATTATTGGAGAAGTTGTTGATAGAAGAATTTATTTTACGCTATTGGAGTGATTGGATGGACGTTATTACAAAAGTTGGAAAATTTAAAGTTCGTCGTCTATGTCAAAGCTCTGTTTTAAAAATTAATCCTTATGCACATGAAGATGTTCTTGAAGACTACAACATACAAAATTCGAGGACGAATTTTCTCCAACCTAGCGGGAATGATGCAGAGCAAGAAATTGAAGAAATCCTAATTAGAGTTAAATGTATAATATTTAGGAATATTTTAATTAATTTGTATTCTAGTTTAATTTGGTTTCCTATTTAGAGTCTTATTGTTTAGGTATTGCTTATTTGGGTAATATTCCTAATTTAGGTATAAGTCTTATTAAAATAGGTTTTCTAATCATATTAGGATAAGTCTTACTTAGTATAAATAAGTGTTTTGTAGCTTTTAAAAAAGAGAATTTTGAGTTTAATAATATTTCAATTTTCAAATCTCTTTGTGAGTATTTGAACAGTTAACTCTCGGCATTCTATGGAATCAACGAGTCTTAACCCCTAAATTCGCGGTATTCTTTTGAATCAACGTGAATTTAGTTGTTCTTTTGTTCCGGTATTCTCTAGAATCAACGGAATATTTTGAACATTAAACTTCCGCTGCATCAAAGAGACAGACTAGGGCTTTAAAGAGAAAGAAAACGATCAAAATCGAGAGATAGTGTTGTGAGTTGTATGAAGAACGTGATGAAAAACATTGGTGAGAAGCATTGGTGAAAGGTTTCCTTACAATTACTAAAATGATTTCTTATATTATATATTTTACAAAGATTATTGAATTATGATAATCTGCATTGGTAAAGGTGTTTGCTACAGCATTTGGAACATAATCACTAACCAAATTACTGGAACCTAGGGGTGGGCACGGGTCAGTTTGGTTCCATTCGTTTGTGAATTTAATTGAACCGATCAGCTTTTGCCTAATATATAAACCTCGTTTCTCAGTTTGGTTCTGGCTCGGTTTGGTTTTTTTGGTTTTAAACCATAAATCTTTTGTATTTTGTGATTATTTTTCGGTTTTTGTTTTTTTTGTTTTTTAATATGAACTGATCAGTTTTTGTTATTTTTTTGAACTGAACTGAATCACGGGGTTCAGTTTGGTTTTTTGTGGGCACCTGTTTTTTGGCCCACTCATACTAGAGCCTGAATCTCTCACATTAACATGAGCTGTTATCGAATAGTTTTAAGTGCAGTTGCGATTGGTTCAAGGATGCAGTTACTGAAAATAGTAATTTCTGTTTTATTGGCTCAAGAGTGACCCTGGATTGTTTTTGTAATTACCAATAGATATTAATGTTTCAAACCACATATTTCAATAATGATAGGATATTTTACCCTGGAATTTGTATCTGTTTATGTGTCTGGTCAATGTCATTTTGGGTTTTCATTTGACTACCGTCTCTATATTTAATTGTCTACTAAATCTGTATGCATTTCAGACTATTCCCGATCTTTGTTGGGAGCTGGCTCAACTCCAAGACACGTACATTCTACAAGGTATTTTGTGGTAGTTTTTCTACTTCAGAATCATTAGAATTAAATATCCAACTTTATGCTTCTATTATGATGATAATTCTATAAAGTTAATACGATTTTAAATTTATGAACTTGTAGGTGACTATGATTTGAAGGTCATGCGCCAAGAACTCTATATTAGTAGACAGAAAGCGGTAGGTTGACTACTTCATAATTTTATCTCTTTGCTTGTTTTATAACTTCTTAGAGGTTATGAAAGTATAAACATACAATATAGTGAGGATTTGACATGTCTACGGCATGGTAGCTATTTGCTTGGTAAATCATGGATGTATTATGGTAGTCTGTCAGCTGTTCATTACTATATTGTATCTAAGCTAATGTGGGAAACTAGCACCCTTGCATCCGGACTAATCTCCTTTATTTTCTTGTTAATTATTGATATTACATGGGTCCATAAAAGGTCTTCCCTTAACGCCTTGAATAATTGTTTGCAATATCTGAAACAAGTTACATGGTGTTGGCCTTTAATGTTGCTATGAACTTTGTCTGACTAGGTTCACATCACAGAAAAGTTTGGTTATTTCACATTACATAGCACTATAATCATTTTTGGCATAGCCACTGTCAGATTGTGATACAACTGAAATATTTAAATTTATGTTGAAGTATTTGTGCTAGGATATTTACATTTCTCATTTTCATTGGCAGTTCATCAATCATCTGATCAATCAGCTTGCAAGACATCAGTTCTTAAGGCTAGCTTGTCATCTGGAAAAGAGAAACATGCTTGGAGCTTATTCACTGCTTAAGGTTATTGAGTCAGAGCTTCAGGGATACCTCTCTGCAACCAAAAGCCGAGTGGTATTACACTCTTAATCTGAGTGTGTCAACTTTGATCCTAATTTTAGTTTTGGTGCATAGAAAGATGTTAATGTTCTATCTTCCATAAGCTTACCACTTACCCATGTCCCTCTCAATCCACTTTTCAATGTTTAGTCCTTATATATGTGTGTGTGTGTGTGTGTGTGTGTGTGTGTGTGTATCTGTTGGTTCCCTTAACTTTTATACTTGAAATGATGATTAAATTTTCATTCATAAGATTTATGCAATCCAATGGTGTAAGTTTAAAGTAAAAGAATAGCATCTAGGTCATTATTCATCTACCACTGAAATGGACAGAAATAATCATCATTTTAAGTTGGAAATTGTAAGTGACCCAAAAAAAAAAAAACCAAAAACCAACAAACACACATGCACACACACACACACACACAAAATAGGTGTGACTGTCCTTGTGAGTGCTTAGAAAAGCTTTTAGAATGGAAGAACGTTTATTGGTTGGATTGTTCATTTGGCTCTTGATCAATGAGATCCATAAGATTGCACATCTGGAAATTTACTCAGAGACCACGCACTGACACTTATGGGGCTCTTTCAACCCTGAACCCTGAGCATATGACTCCCCTTTATCGACATACCAGGCTTTACTTAGCTAATGAGTGTTTTTCGTCATGCAAATAGTATTAATACCTTTTTTGTTTGCATCATCCTGTTTTTGGTTCTGCTAAATTGATTCAGTTCATTCTGAAACCTTGTTTGTTCTGAATCATGATTTTGTTACAGGGTCGTTGCCTGGCACTCATTGAAGCTGCATCTGATGTCCAAGAACAAGGAGCAGTGGATGATCGGGATACTTTTCTGCATGGTGTTAGAGATCTTTTAAGTATTCATTCAAGTAATAAGCATAATGATTTTCGTTAAACTGATTGAAGTTTTGTTATTACTTTTGTTATCTTTTTCGGATTGGTAATTTTTGCTTTCCTGAAATATTTTTCTTAGATGCTCAAGCTGGGCTGTCAACATATGTATCAGCTCCTGGTATTGTGCAGCAGATATCTGGTCTTCGCGCAGACTTGACGGCCCTTCAGTCTGATCTTGAGAATTCCCTTCCAGGGGATAGAAATAGATGTATCAATGAGCTGTGAGTTATTTTCAGATCAGATTGTGTTGCTCTCACTATTCATGCTATCTCATTTGTACTTATTCCACCTTGTAATAATGATTGCTAACCTACCTCTGCGATAAGTAAAAATAAAAGATGTAGTCAAGGGCTGAAAGTTCCGGTAAATAGTTTTTATCATTTTCAGGCGAACATCAAGCCATTACTTCATGTTGCATGATTGGCAACAATTTTTTCAACTATTTATGATTCCTCAAAAACTGCTGCTAATATCATGTTTCTTGTGTTATGTAGTAATGTCATTTTGATTTGTTGCTAACATCTCATGTTTTTTCCTCTGTGTTATAGGTGCACTCTTATTCAAAGTTTGCAGCAACTACTATTTGCATCTTCAACAACCGCACAACCAATCCTGACACCTAGGGTAGGATCTTCATCATCCAAGTGTCATGTTCAAACTTGCTTGTTAATATTTCCTCAAACTCACCTGTTGCTTTTTTATATCCAGTTTTCGACTAAGCATGTTTCTTTCGTATTTGCTTTGTAATGATATATGGATGATTACATGTCAGACACCACAAATATACTGGAAACATGAGATGATGAGGGTAATCCATTCATTGAAATGTACCAGGAAATCTGGAATAGTCTGTTTTTCCGGTTGTAATTAAAGTGAGAAACATGATTTCGCTCTTTTGCGATCCCTAATCTGTTGGATTCGTAGTTTCTTGCTCTGCTGCTAAGTGTGTGTAGTTGGCAGATACAGTGCACATTTGGTTCAAGTGATTAAAAAGAGAATAACCTGCTAACGCTAATGATAATAATCATAGATTTAAATGTGTGCACCCACAATAGCACATGTTTTGTCCAGTGAGAAGATTTTTGGGTTTGCATTAATGCTTTTAAGATTTTGAAGGAGACAATGGGCATTAGTGATCTTGAAGTTATTTTCAAGAGGTGATTGAAGTACTTTGTTTATTGTTTGCCACAGATATATGGACTTAGGTTCCTTTTTGCATCATGTTGACTTCGTTCTTTTTCACCATTCTCATTTTACTACAGCCTCCTCTTGTTGGTTCTTCTGTATTCTTCTAACTCTCTGTGTTTGCTTCTGTTACATTTTGACACCTTTTAAAGCCATTGATGAAAGAGCTTGATGAAATGGAAAAGATCAATGCAAAACTCTCTGTTGCTGTGGAAGAAGTGACACTTGAGCACTGCAAAAAGAATGAGGTAATACACACAGTGTGATCTTCTTGCGGTCTTGTCTTTTATTATCAGATTGTTTTGCTCCTAGGAGCGACTATCATGGAACTTAAATTAAGCAATGCAGGCAAATTTCTGGTGTGCTTGCAGATTATTAAACATCACTCTCAGGAGGTTGGCCTTCAAAGGCGGGTTTTTGTCGACTTCTTTTGCAATCCTGAGCGTTTGAGGAGTCAAGTCCGTGAATTGACTGCTCGTGTGAGAGCCTTGCAGGTCTCTTAATTGCATTCTTACAATTAAACGGTATGCCTCTGTATCAATCACATTGTATACGTATTTAAAGCCATCATTCTTTCCTTCTGGATGTCAAGGCTTTTTATTATTGAACCAAAAACTCAAATATCAACTTGGGAAGAGTGTAAATGTATGTACTCGGATCTCTGTATGAAAAATGAATGCTGGTTTATTTAGCTCGTCTCTTCATCTCTTTCGTCTCTCACTTAGAGTAAATGCCTTGGCTATTTTAGACTACCAAATGTGATTGAATTATGTGTACGTGTATTCTATGCTCTAATAAGAACATTCCAAATGATGAGGGTCTAGTTCAAATTTTCCAAATGATCATAAATACTGTTATATATATATATATATATATGTTTCTTTAAAGGGCTCTCTTTCAAACTTTTAGAAGGATAAAATATTGTTGGAAAATGTTTTCTAGTGAGAGGGTGGTTCCCTAATGAGAATTGGATTGATTCCTCGAAAGAAATTTGTCTTCACCGCCTATTCAAGCTATCAATTTTATCTTGCTTTTCACTAACATGGCTGTCCTTGTTTTTATTATGTCTGCAAATGTTCGAGGGATGGAAGTTCACAAATTGGCTACAAAACCAACAATTTTTTTTTTTGAAAAAAAAAATTACTTTAAAGTTGTACCATATTACAATGTCACAATTTTTTTATTACTGAGACAAAATTTCATTACTGATCCCTTTTATCTTTTATTGTTATTTTTTAAAATTTTCTTTATGTTTGTAAATATGTGTAGCTAAAATTTAAATGGCGTCTGCACTTTCTAATATATATAATCATTCCTTTATATTTTTGTGCAAACTCTTTACAATAATATAAAAAAAATTTATGTTATTATAAAAAGATAAATTTATATTTTAAAAGATAGGGACATACCAGTCCATAAAAGATTCTAGACGACGATGAATTGAGTCCCAATCTATGAAAGACTCTATAGACAACAACGAATGAAGGTACACAAATCCAAAAACTGTTTTAACAATTTTGGGTGGTCTCATTGCCTTGGGCCCATTTGGTCATCGAAGAGACTTTCTTTCTTTTTGGTTGGTGATGTTTGTACAGTTCATATTTGATCATATATTCGCATTACCCAGATATTAATGTATCATGCATCCACGGTCCACCAATGTTAATCTACTAATCCCAACACCATTTCACAATCTCTCATTTCAAGACTAATATTATTAATCAATCTTTTCTGATCTTCTGATAAATCATCAGAGTGCAGAGCATCAATTATGGAAAGTTTTTCAGGACCACCTATTTGTTATGTCAACATGTCACATGTATCTTTCGTATACTAGATTGCAGGCCAAAAAATTGAAAGCTAACCCACGATTACTTTCACCTTTTCCCTTCTGATGAAATGCTCAATTGTCAATGAGACGTGTCTCTCTATCAGGTCTCTTTACAGTTATGCACAAAAGATCAACCTGTGACTCACTCAACTGACAAAAACTTTCACAAATTGGCTATGCTATGACAAAAACTTAGAAAAGAAAAATTGGTGGTCATTTACCTTGGGATATGCTACGATGGGTCGTGTTTTATTTTTTAAATTGTTACACTACAAATATTTTGTAGCCATAATTTGAGATCTACTCGTAAGGTAAATACACACACTTATAATAAGTCCAGAAATTACATTAGGATACCACTAGCTCGCCCATTAGGCTGGCTCAAATGGCTATTGGCTAGTGTCTTATTGTTTATGTTTAAACGTATAACTTATTATTCGTATGTCATATTTATAACTTTTGAGGTATATATTTCAAGTTAACTTTAGACAAAATTTTTAACATGAAATATAGGTCAAAAGTTTATAAAGTAATGTCATATTACTCACTTTGGATATTTAATAATGCAGTATCTGATATATCATTTATCAAGTGATTTATAAAAATAATAGACTAATGATTAACGATACACATGACATTAAACTACTAATGATACATAAGTGAATATTCTAATTAAGTATCCAAACTTAATAAATATTATATTATTGAGCAAATTTTAAATCCATTAATTTTGAGGTATGGGTGGGTCACCTTATCTTTGGTACAACAATAACAATTTATTCCAAGTCTTATTGTGGATGAGAATAGAGTGCTCCATTTACCTGAAAAAAAATACAATAAACATTCATAGGTTTTACAAATTTTTGCCAAAGCTTTTACCTTCAAGTGCGGGGCAGTTTTCTCTTTTTGTATCTTCTACTAGTAAACAAGCAATCAATGCAGACTTGAAGTCACAATACAACTTTTTCACCTTTACAAAATTTGAAAAGCAAAGTGAAAATGAAGTGTCATTGGAAATTGAAGATTCTCTCATTTTCACCCAATACTATTGAAGCAACTAACACCCACCACCACTATAACCACTACATTTTTTTTCAAGCACCTTGTTTCTTATCATCAATTCATTTGTAAGGACAAGATTGCTCAACATAACACATAAGAATAGGCATTGACAATCAATCACCATTTTAGACTGACGCCACCTCACATTTTACTTATTTCAGCACCTGAGAGCTGAGGGCACTTCGAATTCTGGCATTTTACTATTTCTGCCCGAGCCTGACATAATCTGATATGATAACTTTCAATTTCACACTCAAAACCAATCTTCAAAGAAAAAAGTTGTACAATGATTCAATGAAATCTTTATGATCTAACTTTTGACTTACTGGAATTTTTTTTTAATTTTCTTTTTAATGAAATAAAAATACCTATAGCAAACCAAATTGTTGATGTATTAGATATTGTTGGGTTACTTCAAAAACCCAATTGTTGAGTAAATTGTTGGGATAATCAGTTCACTAAAAATATACAACTCAATAGAGCTCCTCCATCAGCAATACTCCTCAATTCTCTTTTTTTTTTTTTTTTATAAACCATCCAGTGTCCCGCGACCGCATTGAGCCTCGACGACTAATCGGGATTCGGAGTATAGTCATAGTTAAGGCTCTTTACCCTTCCCAAATAGTGTGTTTAGTAGGGATCAAATTCGAAAACTCTTCCCACAAACTCAGCCTGCGCTGCCAACTGAGCCACAACTATTTGGTAACTCCTCAATTATTTTAAAAGACCACTTTAGATCTTGTAATTATCTAAATCAAAAACTTCGGAAGACTTAGTCGGATGTAGAAAGGATTTTGCTTTTTTTACATTTTTCCCCCTATAAGCAAAAGTTTGATACTCCGCCGACAGTTGTTTGGTTGATGCATTAAAGGGGGCACTATTCAATATTTACATTCCAGCATTAAAACTTTTTTACTTGGATATTCTTTTCTTGAAAGAGAATGTTAAGTACCTTAAAAACTTGCTTGTTTTGACCAGTGACCTTCTTTCTTTTTTTAATTTTCTTGTTTCTGTTTCAAACTTTCAACCTTAATGCTGAACTGAATAATATTACAACTCCTTTCGTACTTGGATTCCATAAAGATGCCCATATTCTCCACCAATTATTCAAGATAGATACCCTGACGTTGAATGTTGAGCCTTAAACAAGTGTTGCAACAATAAATTTCATTATAAATCTTTCTTTCTTTTTTTAATTGACCTGAAATATCTAAAACCTACTCCTCGAATTCTCGATCAACGTTCAATGAGAAAAATTCATGCACATAAATAAAATAAAATAAAATAAAAACCCATCCTCAAACCACCTTTTGCAGATACTTATTAATTCAATTGGTAAGATCTCTTTCAATAATTGGGTCACTCACTTTATAATGATTAATGAGGGAGTGAGAGAGAGGAGTTGATTTTCATTTCATTCCTTCGCATTCTTCAGTAAAATTATAATACCTGTGAATGGCACGTATTATTCTCAACAAACCCTAGAGGATTATACATTGCTTTCCCATTTTCCTGTCCCTTTACCACCGACTTTCAGCCGAGAAATTTGAGAGAAAAGGCTGTTTCTTTAACCCATGAGTCATGTCATGCCCTTACTCCATATTCTACTTTCCCTGGAATCTTTTTAACTGTACAAAATTGTCTCATACATTGGCAACTAGTAGCGGATAAGGCACCAATTGTCAATAATATATGATAAAAGAAACAAAAGATTCTTCCAATAAGAACATAAAAGACCCACACCCCCACTAAAACCAACACCATCAACCATTTTCACACTTGCATATAGTGCTAAATTAGCATATAGTGCTAAAAAATAGCATATAGTGCTAAAATAAGCAGTCGGTTCATTAACTGTGCTGCTTCTGATCACAACAACTGGGCAGCTATCATCTAAATTCACATGTCAAAGCGGCCAAAATTTCTCATCAGTCATAGCAAGTGATACTGCCAAAGACACAAACTTGAAGAAGGAAAAGGGTCACGTTTATTCCAAGGAGTTTTTTCAAGTTCCATCCAGTACATGTATAAACAAAGAAGAGGATGAAATTACAGTACACAGAAAAAGATCTAGTAAATTTTTGTACCTGATACACTGACCTATGTTTTAAACTGAAACCTAACCCTAAAACCTCTTTTCCCTTCTCCTATTACATGATATGTTAGACAAAAGGACTTTGGTTTGTATTTGCTTTGTAACTCATAACACCCCTCCTGTTATGTTACAGACCATAAGTCTACACATATCTTTGATAGTCCTACTACTCCTTTTCTTTACAAGTAAAATAAGAGTGGTGACGGAAAATGGAATGGACACCATCACCGTTAGCGCGACCTAAAACTAATTCCTGCTAATTCGTCAATTCCTAAGCTCAAGATCAACCATGAATTTGCAGGAAAATATCAAGTCTGTCTCCTATGGGTCAACTTTCTGCCATTTGAAATGGCCAGGGAGCGGCTTATCATTCACGGGATCATAGTTGTACCTGCAAATAAACCACATCTTATATCAGCTAACATAAATGTGAACAAACTAATAGATGGAATATCACAGATAGAGCAATCTAAAAGTTTCTGAGAAGTGTAAAGGAAAGCTGGAGAAATGAATGTTGTAGTATACTTCTCTATAAATTGTCTTTGCTGCTCTTCTTCTGTATCAGCAAAGAACTTATCTATTTCATGTGCTGTTGGGATGAGACTGCACGCAGAAATCTGTGCTTCCCTGTTCTGCATTGAGCTGGTAGGCCTGTTGCTGGAACCCGGGGTCCTTATGATCTCTGGGTCCCTTATCAAGCTGCATGGAGTGGACTCCCTAGTGCCCCTGCCACAGTAAAAGAAAAAAGGAGCTTTCAAAATATGTATTACGAGACACGCAACAATATAATCTGAAAAACTGATAAAACAAATTTTTGGAAAAAAATTTTAATCATCCATTTCAAAATTATTTGACACAAAGATTAAGCAAATAGGACCCAAAATGAAAACATGTGTACATGGTGAAGTAACAGAATCTAATATAAGTTGAACTACTAAAGACATTTTGTTCTTCATCTCCGTGCCCAATCTGCAGAATGCGGGATAGCAACTATCCACGTACGTTTACTTAAAGGCCCGACCAATTATAAACAGGGTAACAATAGATAAGTCCATAGCACAAAATGATTCATGCAATTAAAGGGAACAGAGACCTTTTTCTAAGCATAATGTATACTTAAAATCGCAAACATTTATGCAACTTTATTTACTAAACTAAGAGCTTCTGTTTGCCACATTAAAACACTTCATTCGCAAATTTTTCATTTAAAACAAAAGTAACAAAAAAAAGAATCCAAACCAAAGACTTCCAAGAGATATCAGCCTCAGCATTCTTACAATGATAAAGGACCACCAAACACAAGATCAGTTCTCATATGTTAAAAAAGTGAAAAGGCATCTACTGAAGGAAAAAGAACAACATGGTTTTATTCTATTCAAATAGAGACAATGGCATCCATGTCTAGAAACACCTACGCAAAAGGACACACCACAGCATATACTTTAATTTGATGCTCATGTAATTGAAACCAGCACCCAAGTATTAGAAACATGTGAAATATCCTGTTCAATAGAAATGCATTCATAGCTTATCAATCTCTTGCAAACAACGTAATAAAAAAAAAATCTCATGTAAAAACAAAAAGCTGTAAATGACAGTAGAAGGCTGATGAGGGTATTTCTTTGCTTTAAAATAATGTCTAATGGCATGTACATGAACAAAAATTGATTTGACTATCACTGCAAATATATGCTCAAGGACAGAACAAATAGAAGTTAAATTAAAAAAGAGACACAAGAATTTTACTGCCACAGCAAAGAAAAATCACAGAAACAAATTAGAATATAACATTTCAACATCTTCAAACAGACCCATCAGAAGTTGTACACGAAGCAGTTAAGATACAGGTGTCAATGAGTTTCACTAACAGCAATGAAGGCTACAGGAAAAACCCAGTTGTCTAAAATCTTTGAAATTATATGAACCCCCCCCCCACCCCCCCCCAAAAAAATAAATAAATAAAAAGAAAGGCAGAAGCCCCCCACTTTGATTTACAATTTCTTTAACTTCCTTAAATGTTCACTGCAATTAAAAGGTTAAATAAAGCAGATAAATGGGTCTGGTAAAATGCAAAGGCAACAAATCTTGCATCTTTTCTCTTACCCAAGCAACCAAGCAAGCAACAAACAAGTAGAACACTAAAAAAAAATGCTTGAATGAGAAAAGATAAGCAAATTGTGAATAAGAATTCAATCAAGCCAAAATTTAGATGCAAAATATGAACACGAAGGAAACAACAAAGAGATGAGCAAACTAAAATTAAAGCTTCAATTTTTTGTTTTGGCAACAAACAAAAAGCATTTCAGCAAAAACCCTCAAAATATGATTCAATGACAACACTTTAATCATTTCAATTCGTAATCAAAGCAAAATGTCTCCTTTTTCTCATACATTTTCTGTACAACCACAAACTCAAAAGAGAAATTACTAAATAACACTCCAAAATCAAAGCTTCCAAATTTTAAAAAATTCCCCACTTTTCCCTCCATTTTCTCAGCAACCAAACAGGCAAAACATTCTCAAAGCAGCACATAGCTTCAGGCAAACAATTCAACCAATTTTGCCTCCATTTTATACAGCAACCGCTTACAATAGAACCCTAAAAAATAGTCTACAAAAAATTCTAAAATAAAAACCCAGAAAATGCAAATTATTACATTAAAAATAACACCCGAAAACAACAAAATTAGATTTTCGAAAAACCCCAAAAAACAAATATCCAAAAACAAAACCACCTCAACAAAACAATTTTTTTATTTAAATAAACTAATTTCTTAATATAAAAAAAAAACCCCCACCTTTCTCTTGCTTCACTTTCCAAAGCATTTTCACCAAAGGAAGCTTCAATGTCCAAATTCTTATTGCCATTTTCTTCTTCTTCTTCAACTTCAACAGCAGCAGCAGCAACATCATCAGTCTCCTTCTCTTCCTCCACCTCATCAACATTTTTCTTCCCACGTGACCTCTCACGTGCCCTCGAATTCTCCTTCCTCCTCCTCCTCCGGCCCGAAGTCTCATTCACCAGAGCCGCCGGCTTCTCGAGCCGCCGACTCCGCAGCTGAAGGTACGAGCCACTACCACCAGCACCAGAAGAGGTAGCCTTTTGGAGGGCTAGGGTTTTGGCTCGAGTGCGAACGCCGAGTGGCGATGACTGGGTCACCTCCATAACGGCCACTTCACTGGCCGCCGTTTTGGCCTTCCTCATGTACTTGCCCATCAAGCAAACACACACCCCCAAATAAAAAAAATGAAAATGAAAATGAACGGTAACTAATAACTAAAACTAAGCTAAAGCTACAGCACCCTTTTTAAAGCTAAAAGCTTATAAAATTAAGCTTTCATGAAGAAAGAAAGAGAGAGAGAGAGAAAGAGTGAAAGAAGCGTATGTTGGAAGAAGAGAAAATGGTAGGGTTGGGTTTTTTTTCCTCAAGTGGGGCTACTACTTGCTTACATATATACTACAGGATGTACAACTCGCCTCGTATCGTCTCGTCTAGTCTTTTTTCTTCTCTTCTTTTACTCTTCATTTTCTCATCTCTTTTTTTCTCTTTCTCTTTTCTTATTATTTTATTTTATTTGTATTTACGTATGACAAAATACAATTAATTTAAATTAATTATTAATGATAAAGGTTATATTCACTTACGTGGGGTTTATTTTTATTTTAATCAAGGAGTTAAAGATGTTAAGAAAGTTTGATTTTTTTTTCATTTTTTTAATGGTTAGTGAATGGGTATCTCCTTAATTCTTAAATAGTAGAACTCAAACAGTGCATGAGTAGCTTGTTTAATATCATAATCATACCCCTAATCATATAATTTATGTGAATGCATATGCATTTCGCGTAAATAATTATAAACATCACCATTTTATTTTTATTAAGTGAGAATGAAGAATCATAAGTAATTTTTTTTTTCTAGTGACTATGCTCTCCTGCCCATGTAACATATTTCATTGGAAACAAATCTTACTTCTACAACTATGGACCAAACCAATTGTGATAATGTTTGAAGTTACATGACTAAAATATTGAACTTATCGCTTAATAGAGATCAAACTGTATATATATCAACTTATCATTTATATATCGGTAGAACATCAATTTATCATTTCTACGACGCGATTTCTTAAGAAAAAATCAAAAAATACTTCCAAATAAAAGTTTTAATAATTAATTTCCTTAATAGAGATTGATTGTTATCCGGAAAATCTCGATCTACCAACTCTATTGGTTAGATAATATTGGGAAATAATTGAAATTTTTGTAATTTAGTGTTCCTGAAATTTAGTGTTTCATCTTCCAAATAACAAATTTATCTTAATTTGTCACTAATATTTTGAGATCGTGATATGAATTGACTGTAGATCTTAACTATAAGGTTAAATGATCGATTATATGTATCAATAATTTTCATAAAAGACATAAAAATGTTTGGCTTTATCGTGTAAATGGCTTATCTATATGTCCCTTTTAATTTTAGAAATATGTTTAATTTTAAAGTTATACTACAATTCATTGGAGAATCAAACAAACTAAGAAATCCCCTATTAGTTCGGGATCATAAGAAATAAGTAAGATCATAACAACTCCGGTTCATCATCCATTTGTGATCTTTTTTTAAGCCAAGGGTCAAGAAATGAACAAATGATATGAGTCTCATTACGTCATTATAATCTTCGATATTATTAATCAAAACATTAATTTTTGCTATTGTAAATGAGAGGTTGAATCAATCATTAGAAGAAGAATTAAGATAAATTTGGGAAAATAAAACTTTTGTTGAAGAGAAGAAAATGAAAGGTTTTCATCAAAATTCTCATAGAATCAAGAATGAAATGTTCATTCCGTATATATATGTCATACCATGAATTAGTAATTACATCCGATCTATAAAAAAAATAATCCTAATTGTTTCAAACTTTCTATTTTTAAAATGAAATATTTACGAAATCTTCATTAATAGAATCAAATCTTATAATGTTTCCAAGTAAATTAGTTGCTAATTTATTTTATGCACACATGATATTGAAACTTATTAGTTAAGTGATTATTCTAATACAATTATTTGTAACAAATTTTATTAAGATGGTTGCACAAATGGGGCAATATCGGGGCAAGACAAGGTTGCAAATTTTGGTAAGACTTTATATATAAGATAAAAATAGTAAATTTTATGCATAACCCATGTTATTTTAAAATATTAGGGAGGGGCGAACCATGCAGAAGCCTACACCCTTGGTCGAAAAAATTCCAAACAAAGATAAAGTATAGATTGGAATTTAACCTATTTGTAAGTAATTTTTTTTTGTTTATTAGTCTCCTTTAGTTTTTTTTAAAGGTATGACCATTTTGAGTTTGTTATTTCTCTACTATGGTTTCCATCAAGGCAAAGTTAAAAGCGTAATAATTGAAGGAGTAGTTTAAAAAATTTTAAATTCTTATGGAAATTTTGACATTATTAAAAAAACCGAAAAGAGACATCTTATTTAATCATTGATGAAATGCGTTGTACATACTTTTTATTAAAAATATTTTGAATCCAACACGATATTTTGTAAATGCGAATTTAAGTTAGATCACGATAACTAATATAACTTAATACTGAATAGTATTTAAATTGACATAACTAATTAGAGCTACTTACCACCATTTTGTTCAAATTCGTATTTACAGAGTAAAGACATTTGCACTTAATAATTTTTACGTCATATTACTCTAAAATATTTTTAAGATACCAAATAAAATATATAATCTTAACTTATAATCGAGTTGTTGATAGATTAACTATAATATTATTAGAATGCAAACCTGTTAGGATTTACTATAATTATTGATAGCTTGAAATTTTATTATTTAAAAATAAATTCACTTTTCCTCATTATCTAAGTAATCGACACAAATAACAACACAAAAATTTTATTACATTAGTAATTTGATTATCTAAGAAAAATATTTAATATTTGTATTTAAAATTTTATTATTATTTGACTAACATAATCCTAAAAACCAAGAAATTGCATTAGTTCCTCTCACAAAGCTTTCAAAATAATAGATTAAATGTTTCATCTTTTGAAAAAAAAAAATAATTTGCAAGAAATTTTATATATTTGTCAAAAAAAATTAGCTCAATATCTCGTGATACGATGAAAAGCCGAGTTTTTGAACTCATATAAGCCGGCTTTGTCATTGGATTCTCTCCGTAAGTGGCCAGGTGGAAAGTGCATTTTCAATTTTCCTTTTAAAACAAAAAATTTCTTGGTACGATAAGCTTTTGTCTGAAACCCAACCGCTAAGGAAGCGGCGTGAATTACACGCGCTAGTACACGTGGAAACGAGCTGTTGAAACGGGCATGCATTTCTTGCATCATCGGTATTTCTGGGCATGGAGTGCGTGTGATCAATGCTTCAAAAGGACCTTTTGTCCCTTAGTTTTTAGGGTACCACTGCCCCACGGCCCCTCTATCTATGAGTCACCCTCCAAATGGGACGGGACCGTCAAATATTTGGAAAGTCATTTAAAAGTTACAGTGGCACAAACTTCTTTAGGAAAGAAAATTTGAGCATTTGATAATGTGAGCAATAACTAGTTGTCTGTGACCTTTGAATTGGATGAATATTTGGTAGAAATGTTGATAACTTGCCTTTGGAATGTTGTTGTCAAATGGTAACTTTGTTAAAACAAAATCTTTGAAATTATGCATAAATGAAAACAAAAATTTGCTAGCATTCAATTTTTTTTTAAAAAAAAAATCAGCCTACCATTGTTAGTTTATGACTTGAGTTTAAGGATTCGAGTATCCTCATTAATATCGCAGGAGTAATTTTTAAAATTATAAAATGAAAACAAAAATTTGCTGGCTTTAAATATTTTCAAAAAAAAAGCAACTAACCATTGTTAGTTTTGCTACGGACGTCTTCCCGGCTCATGGTTTGAGTTTGAGAATTCGAATATCCTTATTAGGGTGCGTTTGGAATTGAGATTAAGGAATTATAATTTGTAAGTTATAGTAATAAAGTATTTTGTAAATACTAACTGTTTTAGTTTGGCAGTTATATTGATATGATTTTTTACTTCTAAAATAGACAATCTATTATATCTTTAATAATTTTATCAAAATTATTAGGGTTAATTTTGTCCTGCACCCAACTGTTTCAACATTTTTCACCACGCACCCATATGTTTCAAAAATACTCACTCCACACCCAATTCCGTTAATTTGACCGTTTATTCTAACGGTCAAAGGGTAAATTTGGAAATTCATATCTTAAATATTATTTGATGATGATAAATTAAATTTATTTGATAATTTAATTGATGAAACTATTATTAATTACCTTTAAATAAAATTTTTTAATGTAAACATTAATTATTAAATTAACATTTTATCTCATTTTATTTTTTTCTAATTCAAGATAAGGGGTATTTCGGATATTTACTTAAATTTCAAATAGTTCCGTTAAACATAACGGTCAAATTAACGGAATTGGGTGTGGAGTGAGTATTTTCGAAACATATGGGTGCGTGGCGAAAAATGTTGAAACAGTTGGGGGCAGGACAAAATTAACCCAAATTATTATTTAAAATTTATATTTACTACATACTATTAATTTTTTTTATAATTATAATTTTTTTCTTAACAACTGTAATTTAAAAGGTACATAACCTTGATTCTGAATAGGACCTTAATATCGTAGGAATAATGTTCTTCTTTCTTATCATATTTTTTAAATTTTAAAAAAGACTTTAACTATGGTTTATAGATGATGGACTCAAATAGACATTAAGTTAAGCTTCAAGTCCTATGATTCTAAAAGTAAATTTTTAATGTATATTGCATTAATGTAATATTATATAGATTGAGAATTGAGATAAACTTTCCTCAAAAAACTATTTTGATAAAAAAAAACACAGCATTTTAATTATCTATAACTAATTTTGACCAAAAAATTATATATTCATTCTTAAAAATACTCATATAATTACCAAAATCATACTTTATTGACTGACTGACAACGTACAAGCATCATCCAATAGTGAAAAATTTAATAAATCTATAATTAGTACAACAAAGAATTAAATACACAAAAATTATATCTAAAGAAAACTACATCAATCAATCGTACACCAATAAAGTGAATCAACATGGTATAATAGCATTGTAAGCAAAAAAAAAAAAAAAAAACAGAGGGTAACCAAACAAAGGGTGAACAAAAATGTGATCAAAAGTTTTTTCCTAAAGCCATATTCTAAAACCATTTGTCTTTTTTCAATTTGAAAAACCACGTCCTCTTCATATTAAAGTTCAAAATGTCGTTTACGACCTGTATTGTTTTTCATTAAGCCATTGGTTTTAAGAGCTGCTTGTTCATTCTGTTACATATATGGTCAAAATTGATTCTTACTCTTAGTTGTTAACGTTACTCGTGCATTTTGTTAATAATAATAAGTTAGTGATTTTACATTTATATAATGATCCCATTCCCATAGCATACACACACACACACACATATATATATATATATTACGGAAGCTTATTACATCTAATGAAACTTGTTACTATTAATAAAAACCTTATTATAGATAACATAAAACCAGTGACCTATGTATGGTGCAGCTGATGCACGATCCAAGAAAAATTGTAGTAACTATAAGAGTCTGTATCACTTTCAATTATTTGAAAGTGAAAACTACGTACCTTAACAACTTTGTTTTAAGATATCAAACTCAAAACTTTCTATAAAGGATCCATCTCACGTGAACAGTGCGTGGACTCCACATATGCACCGTTCATATGAGGGGGATGTATCTTACATGCATGTAAGATAGGAATTGCCTTCTATAAATGATATTCTGATAAACTCTACCCTAACATTGTAGGTTTGTTTATTAGTAAGAATTTCCTCATTTCATTTGTGTTAAGATCTATCCTACTCTCGAACTAATGCAAGGTCCATGTAGGATATATATTATATTGAATTTTTTTAAAAAAATTACAATATGAAAAAATTCCAAGGCCTTCTAAACTTAGTTAATTATATGATAGTGTAATATGGATTTGCTGATCTAAATATTTGGAGAAAAATCTATCTCTACAAAATAGATTGGCGAACTCAAAATTCTTTACCTCAAGAATTGAGGCAATGAGGTGCCCACAACTCAACCAATTGAGTGTTTTGTGGAAAAATATAAAATTTTAACTAAAAGAAAATTGATAATAATGACAAAGTTTAATAAAAGGATATATATATAATATTTAAAAAAAAATAGTGAAGATATTATTTAACTTAAGAAAAATGGCAAATTAACTTCAGAAGAACGGCAATCATCAAAACCCCTGAAAAACCGGCATTATTCTCCTCCATCACCACCCTAATTAAGACTTTCAGATACTGATGTCTAATGAAGTTGGCTTTATCTGACTCCCATGCACGCCACGATGACAATTACAAGAAGCCCACTCTTTTTGACGCTGTATTTGATCAATTCACCCCTTGCGAGCCGCCTAGAGCTTTACAAAAGGATAAATATTAATTAACTACTAGATCAAGCACATGAATTTTTATTATCATGAGAGAATTTTTATTCTTACAAAAGACTCTCGTTATAACAATGGGCTTTAGTTCCATACTCGAGAGGGTTGTCCATACTCGATAGGATTCTTATTTGAACAACAGTATATAGTAAAATCTCGATAAATTAATAGTATTAGGAGTAGAAAAATTTATTGATTAAGGTGGCGTTTGTTTTTTTATCTGAAATCTGAATAGACCTGAATTAGTCTAAATTCTGAATAGGTCTGAATATCTGAATCTGAATAATATGTTTGTTTTTTCGTCTGAATCTCGAAAAATAAGTATTAAGTTGTTTGTTTTTTTCAACTTAAAAAGCTGAAAATATGTACTTTTACATTTGTATCCTTATTAAATTTGAATGTCAAATAAATAATATATTAAATACCACAATATTTTAACATTTATAAGTAAAACTATATTCAAGTGAATACATAATTATTTTAGAATTTTAATATATAAAATACCATAAATTTTAAATTTTATCGTATATAATATAAGAAAGAAAAAATATGGATATTTTTATGTGGGGTAAATATCTATGGGTGAGTTTTGGGATAGACATGAAAAATAAATTATAAAACAGGGATATTTTTGACATTAGCAAGTAATTGACTTAATTCAGATTTCTCCATTAAGTAAAAAGCCAAAAAAATTAGCTTATTTTATTAAGTCAAAATTATCTAAAAATTCTCATTAAGTTATAAAAACAAACACCTCTAATTAACTTAATTAATTAAGTTAAGTCACTTTAAGTTATTAAGTTAAAAAACAAACGCCACCTAAGTGAATATTAATTAATCGAATTATAATTTAACACGTAGACCTCTAGTTCGGATTGGCAAAACCTATTATTTAATTAAGGGTTTAATTATGAATATTAATTTATCAATGTTCTATTGTATGTATTTGTGTAAAACAATATCTATACATTTGAAAAAAATAATAAAAATCACTATTCGTGTTGAACTAATCAAAAACCAACAAGTCAACTTTTCGATTCCTCCGCAATAACAATGAATATTGTCAAATTTTCCTCTAGTAAGATCAATATATACCACTAACCCGTTACTGTTTTAATAATAGCAAATAACCTCATGACAACATAATTTTACATTATTATCTTTATTTTCAAATAAAATTTTATTTATTCTGATTATAAATTAAATAAACTATATAAATGGAGATTAAAACAAAAAAAACTTAAGATTACAAATAAGACATGTATGTATAAAAAGTTAATAATAAGACATTTCTATTTTTTTTTTGTTATTTTATATATTTATTATAAGAAAATGTTTGTAAAATAACAAAAAAAAAATGCAAGGAAAATCTTATATTATTAATTCTCATTTGGATCAAAATATATATATCTCTTATTTTTAATACTTAAACTTTTTTTATTTTTAATTTATGTTCGTATGATTTGTTTAATTTATAATAAATATAATAAAAGTGCATAATAAAAATAATATTTTTACCAGATGAAGTTATTGACTGTTATGATAATAATAAGAGACTAAGGTGGTGTTTGTTTTTTAATTTAATGACTTAAAGTGACTTAACTTAATTAATTAAGTTAATTAGATATGTTTGTTTTTATAACTTAATGAGACTTTTTAGATAATTTTGACTTAATAAAATAAGCTAATTTTTTTGGCTTTTTACTTAATGGAGAAATCTGAATTAAGTCAATTACTTGCTAATGTCAAAAATATCCCTGTTTTATAATTTATTTTTCATGTCTATCCCAAAACTCACCCATAGATATTTACCCCACATAAAAATATCCATATTTTTTCTTTCTTATATTATATACGATAAAATTTAAAATTTATGGTATTTTATATATTAAAATTCTAAAATAATTATGTATTCATTTGAATATAGTTTTACTTATAAATGTTAAAATATTGTGATATTTAATATATTATTTATTTGACATTCAAATTTAATAAGGATACAAATGTAAAAGTACATATTTTTAGTTTTTTAAGATAAAAAAAATAAATAACTTAATCCTTATTTTCTGATATTCAGACAAAAAAATAAACATATTATTCAAATTCAGACATTCAGACATATTTAGAATTCAGATTAATTCAGATCTATTCAGATTTCAAACAAAAAAACAAACGCCACCTAAGTAATAAACATTAATTTCAGTTGGACAAATATTGATCATCTCCCCAATAACAATTATTTGTAACGTAAAAAAATTATCAGAGAACATAATCCTGGGAACGATAAAATTAGAATCAAAATGACGTCGTTTTTAGCATTAGAAAAACTCCGATCTTGTCAGAGTTATGTTCGTTCCTTCGTTCGTCGGAGCCTTGGTTTTATATTTTTATTCGCGTCTGTGCCTCCGTAATGCTTCAGGAAGGGTGTCGTTGAATTTTCAATTGTGCGTTATTGAAATATAAAAGAAATTATTAAAAAAAAAAAAGAAGAAGAAGAAGAAGAAGGAGATGAAAGCGGTGCTTTTATTAATTAAAGTGGGAGTGGGGACAGAGAGACGGTGAAGGGGAACCCGTGACAGAGAGGGAAGTAATTTAATTGGCCCAATTTCGTATTCAGTATCCCACACGTTCGATTTTCGGTTCCCAATGCGCTTCTTTTGTACGGCTATTTTTCACTTTTCGTTTTTCCCATTCTCTCTCTCTAATCTCTCTCTCTCTCCCTTCCCCTCCCCTCCCCTCCCCCCCCCCCTTCTTTGGATAATTATTTGTTTTATTATTTTCAGACAGTAGAATCTCTAAACAACAATACTCCGCTTCATAGTAATAAAAAATTAAGAAAATTACTATTCATATATTTTATATTTATTTTATTATTAAAAAAATTATAATATTTTAAGAATGTATCAATCGTCCACTTTAAGTTAACGAAATATATTAGCCGGCCACCAAACCGTTAATTTCCGTTTGAAAGTTAATTGAATTACAGTGAATTAACGATTTTACCCTTAAAAATTATCACTTGTATACCTTTAAATTTTTTTTTATCACTTGTATACCTTTAATTTATCACTTGTATCATATAAAAAGACCAGATTACCCTTCTGACGTTATCATATTTAAACGGTAACTAACGATTTAGTGGTCGACTGATACATTTTGTCAACTTAAGGTGGACGATTGATACACCCTCAAAGTATTGTAGTATTTTTTATAATGGAGTAAACTAAGGGTATACAAATAATAATTTCCCAAAAAATTATAGTCCTAATTTAAAATTAGTTATAATTAAAAATAAATTTTATATTATAATAAGTTATATTTTTTATAGGTCCCGTCTTAATAAACTTACCTCCACATAATAATAATATTTCAAAAATATATGTCATGAGTCATGTTATATTAAATAATTAAGATAGAACAAAATATTTTTTTAAAGTTACTTGTGACAATAATTTATTCTTTAAAGTTGCAACCACATCTTTCAAGTTGTAGGTATGTATTAATTGGCCAGCATAAGCATCTTATTATTGAAACCAAAATATTTCTATCTTCTCAAGTATATTTGTAGCTTCTTGGTATAAAACTTTTTGTATTAAATTTTTTGAAACTATATATCTTTTTTATTAATATTTATCCATTAAATTTGACTCACTTACTAATTAATTTATTAATATCTATACATTGAATTTGACTAACTTATTAATTTATTAATACATGACATAATATACCTATATATCACTTGCATTAGAAATAATTAAGTAAAGACAATAATTTTTGTATTATACCTCTATTGAGCTATAACCTCTTTATAAGAATAAATTTCTCTAGTCTCAACAATATAACTATATAGAGGTTTTACTGTAATTCAAACCTATATCACAATTCATGACGCCTGAGGGTAAATTAGTTCAATTAGGAATTTAATTTAAAGAAATACAAAATGTGATACCAATTGAGCTAATTAGCTCCAACGTGTTTTTTTTTCTTTTTTATGAGTAAGAAAAACATTATATTAATTAATCAATTGAGCTAACATATTAAAAATATTTTGCATAGGTGGTTTATCATCCAACTTTTATACGTGGTTTCATTTATCTTAAAAAAAATTAACATAAAAATTTTTTTAAGACTTTCATATTTTAATTGTTTGTATTTTCTTAAATACCTACTTTGCCATCCACAAAAATGTATATGTAAATTACTAATAATTTTAAAGTGTGGGTATTTTTATTTTAATAGAGTGAGGATTATGTTTAATTACGAAGAATATTTGAGTCTTTTAATATATGGAAATTTGAGATTTTGCTCTGTTGGTACATTAATCCTAACTTAGTGAAAAGAGTGCTTCCTCATTCGCGAATAACCAACTAAATTACTTATTATATGTATTAATATGAATATATAAATGTAAAAGGTGTTAAAATATACATTATTTACGTAGTTATATTGAAAACGTGCGGTAAAAATATTTTCTTCTATTGCAATTATTATCCGATTATTTTTCATGAAAAAGATTTTTTAAGCGTGAAGAATTAATTTCGAAAGTCAAAAGAAAAAATTGAAAAACAATCTCCTTTTTTTACCTCAAAATATAAGGAAGCATCAATTCCTTATTTTTTTTTCTCTCCCTACCTATCCTTACCTTGATAATCTAGTAAAAATAAAAAAATAAAAAAAAAATTGTTGTAAATAGAATGAAAAAAATAAATACAAAACTCAATCTTAACCACTAATTAGATAAGAGAGATAAGAACAGTGAAAAAAAAAGCACAAGCGCATGAGAGAATTCTTATCATATTTTGTTTAGTAACATAATAAAATATTCTTATTTTTTAATAAAATAATATGTGGTACAGGAGTTTTTTTTTAATTCAAATTCCAAACTAAAATACATATATTTGATAGAAGTTTGTTTTATATTTATTTAAATTTTACAAAATTACAAGTAAACATAAAATTTAGTATTTTCAATATCATGAAATTTTTAATTTTCCTATAATAAATTCCTTTAAAAAACGATTGTGACTACAATATTCATAGAAACTAGAAGATGAAGGTACCATACTTCACAACATAAACACGATCAAATGATTAAATTTTATTAAGGGAAATTATCAGTTTTATACCATTAAATGACATCCGTATCAAATATGTGTGAACACTTTTTAAGTATATCACTCGTATACCCTAAGTTGACAAAATACTTATGCCGTCCACGAATCCGTTAACTTTTGTTTGTAAGCGCTGACATCATAAGGGTAATTTAATCTTTTAAGATTGACGAAACTTTGATTTAAAAAAATGACATGTCATCTTACTTACCTAGTAAAAAATAACATGTCATATGATGTATATTGATAAAAATGACATGTCATCCTATTTATCGGATAATTATTAATAATTGCTAAAAACAAATTACTTTACAACCGAATCTACTCCTCCAAAATTTAACCTAAATTTTTGAAGATCTACTCTTCCAGCTACAAATGGAAATTTTTATGGTATAATATGTATAATTGTAAATAATATGTTGTCAATAATTTTTTATGATACAATATGAATATTTTTTTTATAGATAATTGTTAATAATATGTATCATTAATAATTTATTTTTTAATAAAAAAATGTATTGTTAATGACAAAATAAAAAAATTTGTGTATTGAAAATTTACGTTAATTTTTAGGGTAAATTTATATTTTTACCTTATTTTGAGTTTCAAGGGTAAAATAGTCAATTTATTACAATTCTGATAACTTTCTAACGGAATTTAACAGATTGGTGGACGGCATAAGTGTTTTATTAACTTAAAATATATGAGTGATATACTTAAAAAATATTCATATATATTTAATATGAGTATTATTTAAAAATATATAACTAATAATTTTTTTTTATTAATTTTTATTGGCTTCACCAATGACTATGCTTGGTCTATGCGGTATGAAACTCACTAAATGCCTAATTGAACCCTTAAAAATATATAGAAACAAAATGAATTACTTTGCTGATTATATTTTCTCTCTCTCTCTCTATTTTTTTTTTTTTGGGTCTTCTTTGGCAAAATAACTTATTGCATAGGGGAGAGGGTTTTCTAGAGGCTATGAGATTCTCTGACATTCATTTAAGGGTAATTAGGGTAAGTTTGAATGGGCGGTTGTGGGTCTCACCTTTAACCTCTACCTTAATTGGTGAGACCAATGACATGGCAGCTTCTTACTTTGATTAATGGGTCCAAACTTGGCAATACCCATGCTCTTTTCATGCATCCGGACTGCTTCAGCATGTTGGATTTTGGCATTTGTTCTTCTTTTCCGGTATGCACAAGGACATGGTTTGGTGGGTAAGTTTTTTCAATATATTCTTATATCCTTTTGTTAATCATATTCTTTTAAGTAATGTGCCTTTCTTCCATTAAATAATAGTTAAGTAATTTTATAAGTTATAAAATTTATTATCTAATAAATAAGTGACAAATGACATTATAACTCAAATGTTGGGATCCTAACAATATTGAATATATATCTAGAATCATTTTTTAATAAGAGCATCCTCACTTTATTAAATGAGAAAGCCATTAACAAATATATATATATATATATATATATATATATATATATTATATTTTTTTATGTTTTAATAACATCCGTTAAAATGAAAATATCTTTATTAGATAACACACACACACACACACGAGACATGTAAGACTAGAGCCTTGTTTAGTATGTTATTTTTGGATAATTATAACTTAAACATTACAACACTCAAGTGTGTGTGTGTGTGTTTTTTTTTTGTAGATAATTGTTCTCGTGATTGGAAGCAAAGTTATTTTAGTCCACAATTGAATGATGAATGATTTATAGTATTTTTGTTATTCTTTTCAAAATTATTATTTAAATGTCATTCTACTATACTCTATATATTTTTAACTTTTATTTCATCACTAAATTTTTTTTTCCTATAGTACTATGACTTTTATATCACATTGTCTTTTTCCTATAGTGCTATGACTTTTATATCACATTGTCTTAACACCAAATAAAACCGAAGACCTGAAGGGAAAACAAACAAGGCTCGATGATTTCAATACTAAGGATTTGAGTTGCTTATATAAGCTTATGTTGCGATGTGGCTAAGCTTGATTAGGAAAATCACTCGCTTTTAGTAGGCCTCGACATCAGTTTGGCTCATAATTACGATAAACTGGAAAATAACCGGAATACAATATAAACCGATTTACAGTTTTAAAAAAAATATTTTTTTATTTATTTAAATAATTTAATAATTTTAGGACATGAACTAACATGTAATGTCCTCTTATATCATGTCGCATGCCACTAATTTTTTTTTATAAAAATAATCTTGATTTATTTGGTTCGGTACCCATTCTAAGAACTTGAACTGTGAACCGATTTAAATTTGGTTTAGTTCTTTAGCTTATATTTAATGTTTCTTTAATTAAAAACTAAACTGAGACGAAAAAATCAAATCAAATCGAATTTAATTGGGAGCCAGTTCGGTCTTACTCACCCTATCTTTGAGTCTTTAGCGTATAAATGAAGTAATTAAGATGTATAATTACTCTCATTAATTGAGATAAATAATGCAATAAGTAATCTTAGAGAAAAAAAAATCAAGATAAATACAGCGTTGTAGAGGGAATTAGAGTTGATTACTTTCTTTTATGCCATCATACAAAAGAGTTTAAGAAAAATAAATAAATAAATAAATATGGAGAGCTGATCAGGTGAGCGCCCTGACTTACCAAATGGCCCATGTGGCCATCAGGTCCACCTGTGAGCAATGGCGCTCATCTGAATCAAACCCAGAGAGATATGAATGGATATCTCATATATACATATATGTGTGTGTATCCAAAATTTATTTTAATATTACAACAATATATTTTTCAGTAAAGTGTTGGTTAAGCAATAAATTTCTAATTTTTAATTTGTATAGCACAATGTTTGGGAAAGATTTTTCATAGAAATTTCACTTTCAAGTTTACATGAATTAAAACTTTTGTTTAAAAAGATTTGTATTCACAATCTCATTATTCCCTTTTTATTTAAAATTGATATTATCTACAAAATAATGATAATTTCAATAAGAATATATTTTAATATTGTTTAATATTAGAGGAAACTAATAAAAAAAATTTCTGCTATAATGAATTAAATCCTTGACTTGCTTATTGTAGTTGATATTGAATTCTTGCTTAACGCACATCATTCACGTCTCTATTGGTAAAGAGGATATATTTCACTTGTATTACGAACTCACATGGCATTCCTATTGCAACATGACAATTTTTTTCGTTCGTATTAATTAATTTTTTTTCATCAAATATTATTATTATTATTTTTTTGGGTTAAGTATTAGCTTGAGAATAAGTTAATTTCCTAGTTAGGTGCTAGAAATATTTTGTTGGTAAGCCTTATCCTCCGATCTTCTTGTTGTGTTCACATTATAGATAAGCAATCATTCAAATCCACATCAAGTAGGTAAGTATATATTGTAAAACATGCATGTAAGCTTTGGCGTTAAGAGAGCTTAAAAATTAATTATCTTACAAGTCTACATATTATTTATAAAAAAATTTTGTTTGAATTAAGATTCTCTCTTAATCTTCTGTTACGTGTCTTTCAATGATAATGGATGGATGATATTTAACCTTTTGTTTTAATTTATTAACCACAAATCACCACATTTTTGCTCGGTATAAAATCAAATAATGAGAAAATCCTAAACCAACCCAAATAATTAACTTGTCTTAATTTACGTTTCCTATATAATAAATAATAACTATATTATATGAAACAAATCCATATAAACAAATTTAAATACTAGTGATTGAAACAATTGGTTAAATATTCTATAGATAGCCTTTATATGCTTACAATTAACATTTTACAAGATAAATAATATTTAGACCAATAAAAAAATTTCTAAATAATATTTGCGTTTGAGTGCAAATTTTTCTTTAAAGACTGTAGAACGTTATAATAGTCATTTTCAAAGGAAAACCATTGAATCTAATGAGATGAAAAAAAATGATTTTTTTATTACAAGGAAAATAATAGGGAGCAAAAAACATATTAACCAAAAATTATTTTAATAATAAAAAATGTTTAAATTCTTGCGATTTTTTCACGAACGATTTGGTTGCTGAAAAGTTAGAAAACTTTTGGCCTCAGCTCAATATAGCGAAAGGGGTGGAGGAAGCTAGGTGGTGTTGAAGGAGAGTGTTGAAGTATACAACACTAACCCAATCGAAAAGATCTAGCGCATGGAACTTTCTATTGTTAGTTTAAAAATTTTATAATGGAATGGAGTTGGTAAGTAATAAGCAAGAAAATGGGCTACGTGTGTGATAAGGAAATTTGTGATTAATAAATGTGCTTAGTGTGTTTAGCACATTATATGATTATTATTGCATTTGTGATGTATATAAACCTTTCCTTGCAAGCTTGTATTGTATCTAGAACAAGCTTCTTTATAAGCAATAAAAAAAATTGTGTTGAGTGTAGTATTGAGTGAATTTCTTATTTGAGTGGTAAAATTAGAGTTGTAAACTCTACATTTTTACTCAACATTTGGCATCAGAGCCAAGTTATCGATGCTACACATGTAGTATATCAAATTGAAGATCTCAACAAAAGGAATGCGACGCCGCGAAAATCGAACTAATCAGAGACTAAATGCGCTTGCAACTGCCGTCACAATTTTGACCCAATTTGAGTTGACCGGAAGTTGTTCCATGTGGTTGAAATTTCCAAATTCTGACCCTTTGGCGGAGATATCCGAAGTCGTGAGAAGTTCATAATTCTACAAGAATGTCAGTCAAGCATGTTCGGTGTAGTTGAGATCTTGTTGACACGATAGGTGATCTCCATGTAGTTGTAGGAATCAAGAAGCTTTAACTCCAAAACTATAACACGTGGGCAACTTGTATGGAGTTTTACCCACAAGGTCAAGACCTTTGGGAGATATTGTCGGTGGTAGTGAAGCCGCCATAGAACCAACGGTGGAAGATTGCGAAAGTGGAAAATTGACATAGGCAACACAATATTTGCTCTAAAGACCACAATTAAGGAAGAAATGTTGGAAACCAACTGGCCTTAGCCCAGTGGTCAGGACCTTGTACTCACAATTGTGAGCGCAACGGTTCGAGCCCCCGCGACGCATATGAAGATTTATTTTTTTCCTTAATTATTAAGTGAAGACAGTCTTCTCCCTTTCGAAATGTGAGTGGAGAATTAATGTTTTCGAAATGTGAGTGGAGAATTAATGTAAATTAGGCCAAGTAATTGTCTGATTGTAAATATCAATTGTAAATCTCATATAATATCAATTATAATTAAAAAAAAAGAAGAAATGTTGGAACACATTCGGGATGCCAAAACACCAAAAAAAAGCTTGGGACACTCTTACTGTATGTTTTTTTTTTTAAAAAAAAGCAATACAAAATTGCAACTTCTTGAGGACAAGTTGTTATCGATTGTGCAACGTAACATCGCGGTTGCTCAACACTTTCACAAAGTAAAGTCAATATGCTGCAAAATTTCAGAGTTAGATCCGACAATTACCCCTTGAAAAGCCAGGATAAAAGGAATAATTGTCCATGATTTCATATCCCAATACCGAAGCTTTGTTGCTGCAGCACAAGGATGGCAAACACAACCATCACTTATTGAATTTGAAAATTTGCTTGCCAATCAAGTAGCAATGGCTAAGCTAGAGGGAGAAGTTTTGCTGAAATGTGAGGAGAAAGCACTCTACACCAATAAAAGCAAAGGTAACCCCAACAGCATAACAAAGACGAGTCCAAAAAGAATGATGACAAGACAAAAAGTCATCAGGGAGAGGGAGGTTCTCATCCAGGGGGAGCTTCAAAGAATCGTGGTGGTAATAAAAAGTTTGATGGCGAATGTTTCATCTATGGGAAGAGGACCACATGGCCAAAGATTGTTGATCTAAAAAGAAGAAGCCCGCTGAGAGTAATGTTATTACTTCTAGCTCTAAAGAGAAAAACAAAGATGACTGAGATGCTGAAGCGTCATTCGTGTGGAGGAAAAAGAATTGGCTCTTACAGTGACAACCACGAAACAGATTGACTACAAGAATGACTGGATCGTTGATGTGGGTTGCTCAAATCACACGACTTCAGACAAACAGAAGTTAAAGAATTTGTTTTGAGTATAAGGTAAGTCTGAGTGGTGGTGACAGCCAACAACTCAAGGTTACCAATAGCTTACATTGGTAAAACCATAATTGCACCTCAATATAGTCCTAACCAAGTAACACTCCAAGATGTCTGACATATGCCAACCATGAAGAAAAATCCACTTTCAGTGTCACAATTGACAAGAAGGAATATTTCCCTATCAGCAAAAATACTCCTAAAATCTATTAATGTTTGGGATGCTTGAATGCAAACCAATCTCAGTACCAATGGAACCAAATGACAAGATGTGTGCACATGAAGGAAAAGACTTGGAAGATGGAACAATATATTGACAATCAGTAGGTTGTCTTATCTACTTGACCTTGACTTGGGTTGACATTTCTTATGTAGCTAGTTTGATGAGTAGATATAGGTCATATTTGGAAGCAATTCGACGAATACTAAGATACGCAAAGGATACAATTGACTATGGTCCTTTGTACAAGAAAGATTAAGATTGCAAGCTAGTTTGTTATTGTGATCCTGAGTATGCAGGAGATCACAATACTTGTCGAGCGAACGCCGGGCATATATTTAAATTGGGTTCTGGAACAGTTTCTTAGTGTAGCAAGAGACAACCGATTGTATCTTTGTCAACAATGGAAGCTAAGAACAGCACAACAATAATGGCAGCTCAAGAAAGTACATCGTTGATACAGCTAATGATTTATCTATATCAACAAATCGATTATGCTATTCCATTGTACTGTAACAATCAATCAGCAATACGTTTGGTTGAGAATCCAATCTTCCATGCAAAAACTAAGCACATGGAGGTGCATTATCACTTCGTCAGGAAAAAAAGTCTTGCAAGATGAAGTGGAACTACGATACATCAAGATGGATGAGCAAGTTGCAGACTTGTTCACGAAAAGTTTGGTTGCTGGAAAGTTTGAAAACTTTCTTGGTCAACTCAGTATGGCAAAAAGGATGGAAGCTGGTGTTGAGCGGGAGTGTTGAAGTATACAACACTAGCCCAATTGAAAAGATCCAGCCCATGAAACCTTCTATTGTTAGTCTAAAAGTTTTATTATAAAACAGAGTTGGTAAGCAATAAGCAAGGAAGTGGACTACATGTGTGATGAGGAAGTATTTGTGGTTAATAAATGTGTTTAGCTTGTCAGCACATTGTGCGGCTATCTATTATTGCATTTGTGATGCTATACAAACCCTTCCTTGTAAGCGTGTATTGTATCCAGCGCAAGCTTCCTTATAAGCAATAAAAGAAGTTGTGTTAAGAGTATAGTATTGAGTGAATTTCTCCATTCAGTGGTAAAATTAGAGTTGTGAACTCTACATCTCCACTTAACACGAAGAACTAATTATGAGATCCGCACAAAATAAACAAATATAGGGAACATCAAAGAAATGGAACTAATCTAGTACATAGCCATAGCCAAATTTCAAGATTTAAGTTTTTAGGTTAATCTTTGTTTGTCTGGGCTGTGCTTAGGTACTGGGGTACAATATTGGCCGCAGAAGGATGGGCGATTCACCTAAAGCCTTTCCACACAACAAATTCTAAGTATAGGTTTTAAGGTTTGGGAGTTGGTACCTTTCTATTCTCATCAAGGGAAATCTGATGAACTTTCGTCAGAATCATCTTGTGGATCCAGTGAGGCATCAACGGGCAAAAAACAGGAAGAAGCATCCTCCAGATCATTAGTATCATTTTCTGGGTCTTCTGGAACATCACCTGACAAGTCGCCAGTTCGAGCAACACCATCACGAATCTCTGTAGCATCTGAGCCTTCATCATCAGACATATCAGAATTGATCCTATTTACCAGATCACTTAAGCTTGCTGGTTGCATGATTTCAAACTTGTGTTCTGGTTTGTGCTGTTGATTGAATCGACCTGGAACCTTAGCAGGATTATTGTGGCATGCTTCACACAGGTCAAAACCTATCGACTCCACACAGTCTTTGCATTTGTATCTCTCCCCAATTATAGGAGACATCTGCATTAAAAAAAATATACAGAGGTGTCTATTCAATGAGTGAAGAAGATTGCATGCAATACATTTTACAGCATAATTTATATTATCCTGTATCCAAACTAAGAGTAGCAGAGGAAACACAAAAATTTAAACTCAGCTTAAACAAAGACTAAATCCTTAATACTTGGGATGGGCGTCTCTCATTTTGACCAATCTTAATATTTATATTCACGCCCAGAGCTATTATTTATTTATTTAAATAACAACCCCTCAAAGTGTCTTAATGGAGAAGAAGACTTGATAGTCAATAAAGTTAATCATTTACCTTCTCACAGTCATTAGAAAAAAATGTGCGTTCTTTTCTTTCCACCATACTTTAGAATATCACAAGCTTTTGTTGCAACAACAAATCAGCCTTAATTTCTTCCTAACTATACTGACATCTCCAGCTAATAAATACTTCCAAATCATAATTTGATGCCAACTGGTCTGTGAATGTTTTTGTTAACTATATCTTCAGTGATTCTAGGAAACAAAAATGTAGGGGAAATAAGAATAAAGTTTTCAAGTGGCAAATTATCTTAGTCGAATGATAAATTAGTAGGAAAGTATATCAAGCAAATGTTCAATTTTTGCCAACCCTAACAAGCAGCAAAACTACAACAAGAGAATCAGGTGTTTTATAGTGGATGGTTTAGAACATTCCGGTTCAAAACAATACATCCAATATTAATATTTCTTCTCATGTAAGCCACCAAGCTACTTTGGCACTTATTCTGAAAAAAAAGAACCATTAACACTGAGAAGAAATAAAAAATTTGATAATATTACCCCACAATAATCACAACCCACTCCAAAATGGATCTTAGGCCCATAACCAAGCCACAATGATGCGTAAACATGTTTAAGGAATGAAGCTGATCGATTTTTCCGATGTCGAGCCTGTGTTGCACCTGAAATAAAGTTGGTTTTGGATGGCAGAAGCAAGTCAGATGATAAACAAAAACGGCGACATAAAGATTGATAGAGATAAATCAACATCGAGAAAACAGTGCCAGCCCACAAATACACATAGCTGTCCTTATTACTCATTGTAATAAGTTGAGTGTATCTGGAGATACTAGTTTGAAAAAGGACACATAGGCCAGCCACTTGTTAGGTAAGAAACAGGCTTATACATAAATAAGATGGGAATGTGGTACCACTCAAGCAAACATAAATCAATTAACATGAGTGGGATGTTATGCTAAAGATATCATGAGTAGAGAATTTTCCATTTCACCAATATGTTATTTGCTAAAGACAGCTTAGTATCTGATACATTCATAATGGTTCTAACTTGCTTATGCCCTTAGAAAGAAAGAAGAAAGAGAGAACAAAAAGGAACTAATAGCTAAATTATAAATTAAATTCATTTTCCTTATAGCAAAGTCAATGATAATTTAAAGTATCCCAAAAGAAATCAAGAATATAACACTTTTGGAAATAGAAATAAACTCTAATGATCCTATTGAAAGATTTCTCTTGTGTTTAATTTCTTTCCTTTTATTTTGTTGGGATAAGTAAAATATTTTAGCAAGGCCTTTAATCATTGATTTGGCATAATCACTAGATCCCTTATCAAAGATACGAAAAGCAAACAACAACTATGAACTAAATCACTTTTGACGATTTTTCCAAATAGAAACCAAGAAAACTATGGAAAATTAGCAATTAACTCTAATGACATAGCTGAAACATTTTTCTTGCCTTCACTATTTCCTTATTTCATTACAAGCATCAAGTTTAACCATAAGTTGTAGAAGTTGATCAAACTAACAATATCAAAACTTGATAAAGAAATTGAAAGAAACAAGCTCCCATACTGACCACTGGTTTGTTTCAATAAAGCTTCCTTTCTCTCTGCATATAAATCAGAAAACCGCTCCTCCAAGAAATGCTCTATAATCAAACACACGCTAGGGAGCCCATAAGGCTGCAAGCTTTGACAATTTGGGCACTTAAAATTTCCATCTTCAGGAACAACCAAACAAAGTTCACAAAACACTGCAGAATAGAAAATTTAAAGTGAATGTCCGCACACACACAAGAAAAAAAAGTGCTATTTCCTTTCTCAATTGTAAACCAAAATTACTTAATTTAATATAAATTACCATGTCCACAGTTAAGAACAACTGGCTTAAAGAGCATCTTCTTGCATGCAGCGCAAGATAAATCATCAACTGAGACCCGGTTTTCAGCTTTATGTTCAAGATCATTTCCAACCAAACCACATTCTTGGGCAGTTGAATTTGCAGTGGCTTCAGAGCATTCTGAAGATGTCGCCAATTTCGGCATTGCATCATCTCCAGATTCTGCGGTCATTTCCAATGATTTCATGCAGGGGGAAGATTTCCCTTCCCCAGAAAAACGACTTTCTGAATACAATTTTATCTGCTGTTGAGAGGGGGAATCTAGAGACTTGCCCAAGATATCAACCTCCTTATTAGTAGGTGATCCAAATAAATTATAATCAACCTGTGGTGAGAAGTGGCCGAGTTGCTTCTCTTCTTCTGAACAACCAAAGAAGACCATAAAAGAAATTTTCACATGAGGGATTGTTGAATCACATGCATGAGTAAGAAAAACATTAAGACAATCTTCTAGTGTAAATATGCTTCAGTAGAGTGGCGGTTGTAATAATGTGACATGTATCTACTATTTGTTGTATTCAAAAGAATGCAAAAGAGAAAAAAGTCAGAGGCAATGGGGTCAAAGGATGCAGATAATGACACCTTCCCCACCTCTCAGACAATGAAATGAAATGCACAGTTCATTCAGAATCTTAAACTCGAAGTACTATTTAGAACAGATCTTTAATATCTGCACAATGCCCCTCACCAAAACTGGAGATAACATAAGCCTACTGCTTTAATTTCCAGATCCTACTTTCCACCCATGTGACCTTTCATGCACAAAAGACTCTCTTTCAACCAATGAAGTTATAAACTCAGCACGAAAAGGGAAAACATTAAGAAGTTAATTTTAGACAAAAAGGGCAAGTAGTAATACACATTCCATCAACTGCACTCTATCAATCTTGCTTTATCATGCTTCTATCTCTATTCAATGAACAAAACCACTGATGTTCATGTACCCTGCCCAAGATTCAGGATCAAAAACATTTCTTGTTTTTCATTGTTTTGTTTTAGGCCTTTGCCATGGTATTTAGTCATGTATCATCACTCGTACATAGAAGACCTGTAATTATTCTCTCTTCAATACAATTTGTCTCCACTATTTAAAGGCATATAAAATATCATGAAGATTTATGGGTTTTACAGAAAAAACTAGTACGAGGAGATATGGATAATCAAGAACCTAAATGAAAGAAAAACAGAGATTCTCACCTGCCACTTGCCTTTCCCTTTTCTCATAGGTCAAAGGATACAGCTTCTTGAGCAAGAAGTGCAGCAAATGACAAATACTTGGAAAATGATTGTAAGGGTTACGACAAACTGGGCAGTTAGACTCGTGCCAAGAATTCATGGCATTATATACGCACCAGAAGCATGAAATGTGGCCACAGGCTGAAAACATAGAAAAAGCGGCATCAGAAAGGTACATCTACATATCAGCATGCAGTTTCATATAGTACCTTCTTACCCAATACTACCGGCTTGTAAAGTAGTTCCCTGCAACACAAAAGGAAAGCGGTAATACAAATCATATACCCAGTAAAAAAATTGAGGAATATTTCCAAAAACTAATGGCAACCAATTGACCATAAACTCCACACGAATAATACAATATCATAGGAGAAGAATACAGTTTCATAGTATCAAATTTCAGTGAACTGAAACGTAGTTCCACTATGCCCTGATTGTTCGAAGTTTCACCTAATCGGACAAATTAAAAAACAATCTTCAGGTTGAATATATCCTTTTAAATTTTTTATTGGAAGGGCAAGCACAAAATAAACGGAATGTAAGCGTCCTCATCTTTAACATTCCACGAGTCTTTTTATATCACATCCGTACAAAATTAGATTCTATAAAACATTTACAATCACTTGCAATGACGGTTATATTCGTTCCAAATCAACAAACGAATCCAAAACTTTTTCATAAGTGATAAAGTGATCAATTCAACATAAGCATTTGTCATGCACTTCTAGCCTTTGACTCACAAAATTACTTTTCACAAGTGCTTCTACGACTCCAATTAAAATACTTCGAAAAGAAAAACTAAACTGACAAGATATAAATTATTTTAGCTTGTTGTTTATCTTATGTATGAGGCTAAACAGGCAAAACGAAACAACTAAATATGAATAATTTTGCAGAACTGAAAAAATGCGATAAATAAATAAACAGAAAAAAAGGTGATAAAAAAACTTACAGGCAAACGCAGCATTTAAACTCATCGCTGAATGCTTCCTTATCCGCAAGTTCAATTTCCTGCTCTTCTGCTTCCATTAAGGATTTGGAATTATTATTGTTATTAATATTGTCAATTTTATTGTTATTATTATTATTATTATTATTTTCCATTAGAGAGAGAAAAAGAGAGAGAGATGTTGAGAGAGAAGAGGCAGATGGGGGAAAGACAGGTTGAGGTACCGGGAGGAGGTGTCAAATTGCCTTCTTTTATATTAATATTTCTAGAACTTTAAATGGGTCCCATCCACTCTCTTCCTTAAAGAAAACTACTCGCTTTTCTACATGTGAATTGCGGGTGGCTCTTATCTTACTTAAACTTGGGTTAGAACTTGCCCCAAACCCGTATCATAGGACAGTATCATTATCTCAAAGAGGTTATGAATCTAAGATTTGTTATTTCATGCTAATTTACTCACTAACTCTTTCGTAATTTTTTGCAACACGTGCATGTATAGTAATAATACATAGATAATATTTGAGTTATTTTATATAAGTAATGATACATGTATAAATTCTTATACAAATTTATTTTGTATAAATTTATTTGAAATTAACTTATTGGTTGAATAAAAATATAAAATAATAAAAATATATTATGTGGACCAATAAATATCTAATCCAACCAATTAAATCATACTAATCAGTTTGTACTAAAAAAAAAATATTGTACAAGAATTTGTATATATATTATTACTCATTTTATATTCTTGTCTAATAACTACCAATTGAATCTTTCTAAAAAATATAAGTTCCTCATTGAATCTAAATCCCTAAATATATTAGAATATGATGATTTGCATTTCATAGTTCAATTCTAAAATTACATTAGAAGTTAAAATTTCGGTAAAATTGAATTTTAAAACTCTAAATGTAAATAGCTAATTTTTTTTTAATTTTTAAAGCTCACACACTTAGTATCACCCCTCACATTTGGAGTTAAATCTTGGCCTCATACGCTGATAATTTGTTAAATGAACAAAGGTATCGCTATGCTCAAACTTGTATTCGACCATTTATTAAATTAGTTGATACGAATTCGATCCATTTGTTTTAATTGAATTGTGTCGAATAGACGAAATTAGGTTCTTTACGTTTTTTTTATATGTCTCAAATAAGATTATAGTCTGTCATGTTGATCAAATAGATCCCTTAACTTCATTTTAAATAAGATTTAAACATATCTTGCAATGTTAAGCTACGTAAGTTAGAATGTGAGATGGCAAAGAATTGTGCCTAATTCCTAAACCCGAATTCGCAACCTCTAGTTATCTTAATACTAAATTATTCCCAAACTCTCAACGGGTTAGGAACTTTATTAGTTAAAAAAAAATCTATTCATTTCAAAGTTTAAATTCAATCTAAGACATTGCACAATAACATCTTTAGCTTTTTAAAAAGAAAATTATAAAATTACATTTTTTTTATAAAGAAATTGTTCTTTATGAGTGTCAACCCATTATTGTTGCTTATGGGTACCAAACAGTTGAGTTAATAAAATATTTTATGTTGAAAATAAGGATTTTCAAAGTTCAATTTCTACTCACATGAATAATGAAGAATTGAATTATCATTAAACCAAATAAAAAAAAATTATTATCAGTAAAAATTTGATTAAATAACTTCCAACAGTTTTATATAACTAAATCATCCGAATTAGAAACCCATATTAACAAATTGATAAATTATTTCTTTGTTTGGAATGAATTTCATTGGCACCGACCTACCGTTCTGTGCTTGTTCAAAGTCGGTTTTCGGAATGGCCTGCTGCTTAACTCGGATCATTTTTGCTCCCCACTACGTGCCATCGAAAAGTCAACAACTTTAAGATCAATTTCAAACTTTTTTTTTCGTTTTTTTGAAAGTAAAAAGTTTATTAATAGCAAACGATTACATTGATTTATCTTTACAGACATAAGCAGCCATGTCAGTTGGAGCTTCCTATAGCCAAATTTTCTCGATGGAATTACGTAGAGCTAATTTAGTTAGATGATGTGCAGCTTCATTACAGGACTATGGAGTAAAATTCACTTGAAAAGAATTCTTAAAAAAAGATAAGACTTTTTTTGAATGTCGAAGATTAACCACCCCCACATCACATCTATTGCGTATTTTATTATTAATAAGATTAGGCTGACGCTAAGTCACGTTAAACATAACTTGCGTCTCTGACAGCAACAGTACCTTATTCCTCCCGTAAGTTTAATGATGCTGAGAGAATCGGACACAATTATAGCTGGAGCCAACTCGATGTCCCATCACCAATTGAATTCCTTTGTGCATAGCGACAACTTCCACAAACTCTATATCTTCAGAAAAGATCACCTTGCAAATAGAGGCTGCCATAACTTCGCCTTTCGAATTACGGACTAATACTCCAATACCAGCACGATCTTCCTTAGAACGTTGACTTTGTACCATGAAGGGGGAGGAGAGGACTTTGCCAACACGGCCTGGGAGAATTGGGTTTAATGCTCTTGCTGCTTCCACGTTGCAGAGTGTCTGCTCTAAATGAATTCACTGCTTGGGCAACAATTGCTTGAGGCTCGCTGATAGCATTACTATAAATCAGATGATTCGTAGCAAGCCAAATTGACCAACACAAAACTACCCATTCTTCAAACTCATCTTTTGTTAATATAGATTGATATGTGAATGGACAAATTGGAAAACTCCATAGGCATTGTAAGCTTTAGGCAGGAATAAAACCTCGTGAGCTTCCATACCTTTTTCGCTTGTTTACACTCCACCAAAGCATGATATTGATCCTCATAAGTAAAGCCACAACAAGGGCATGAAGGAGCAACTGAAATTTTCTTTTTATGCAAATTTGAATAAGTGGGTAGAATATTGGAAAAGGCTCTCCAATAAAAGATTTTAATCTTGGATGGTAAAGACAAATTCCAAAAATACTTCCACCACTCTGTATTAGTACTGGAACTTGAGGGCAAGTCCTTGAGTTTCAAACGAAGGGCCGCATAGGAGCCACTCTTCACTCTATATTGGCCACGCTTATCATATGCCCAGACCAGTTGATCCTCCAATGGCCTTTTGGGTAGTGGAATTTTCAAGATCTGAGTTGCATCTTCTTTGAGAAAATGATTTCTAATTAACTGTTCTTTCCAGCATCCTTCTTCGTCAATCAAAATGGCTACTCTAGATTGAGAAGGCAGGAGCTGAGGAAAGAATGGCTTATATGTGCTAGGGCAGGGAAACCATCTGTGGTGATAAATAGAAACAATTTTACCATCTCCAATTCTCCATATCGAACCGGCTTCAATGACCTCCCCCCCCCCATAAGATACTTCTCCATACATATGAAGGAATACTACCCAATTTACTCTCCATGAAGTTGCCTCTCGGATAGTATTTAACTTTAAGAACTTTGGAGACTAGAGAATGTGGACAAGAAATTAATCTCTAGTATTGTTTTGCCATAAGAGCTATTCTAAAAGAGCTCAACACTCTAAAACCAAGGCCCCCATATTTCTTTGAAAGGCAAAGTTTCAGCCACAGCAACCAGTGAAAGCTTCTGGAGGATGAATTCTGACTCCACCAAAACTGTGTGATTATTTTTTGCAAATCATCACAAAAGCTGAGAGGGAGCTTGAAGACACTCATTACATATGTGGGGATAGCCTGAGCAACAGCTTTGATCAATACCTCTTTACCGACGCTTGAGAATAGTTTGGTTTTCCAATCTTTAATCTTGTGCCAAAGCCGGGCATTCAATGTATTGAAGAAGCATTTTTTACTTCTGCCCAACATTGACGGAAGACCAAGGTATTGCTCATGATGAGAGACGACAGAAAGGTTGAAGATATGTTTAATCGCCTCTCTAATGTTCCCTGGAGTGTTTGGACTGAAAAATAAAGATGATTGTTGAAAGTTGATGACTTGTCCAGATGTATTGCTATACAGATCAAACAGCTCTTTAAGTTGATTACATTCTGTGATCGATGCTTTGGAGAACACCAAACTATCATCAGCAAAAAATAAATGAGAGACAGTAGGGCCTTTGACACCAAACTTAATGCCATGAATGAATTTATGATTTTCGGGGTGGACCAATAAAGAAGATAAAGATTCTGCACATAGAATACATAAATAAGGGGAAAGAGGACATCCCCATCATAACCCTCTTTGAGGCTTGACGAGGCCTCGAACTTCGCCATTAAGCAGGAAGGCGAATGTAGGTGACGTGATGCATTTCATTGTGAGACTTACCCACTGGGTTGAAAACCCGAGCTTACGCATAATGCCCTCTACAAAACACCATTCAATTCGGGCATAGGGTTTGCTTATATCAAGTTTTACAGCAACCAACCCCTCTTTGCCCTGCTTCCTGCATCTGATTTTATGGAGACACTCATAACCAATTACGATATTATCTGTTATTAGTCTTTGAGGAATAAAGACTGATTGGTAAGGGAAAATTAAGTGCTCTAACACAGTTTTTAGTCGATTAGCAATGCACTTGGAGATAATTTTATAAAATAATATTACACAAACTAATTGGTCTATATTCAGTTACTCTCTTAGGCTCCTTCACTTTTGGAATCAAGGCCACATATGTATGATTAATTAAGGATAAGTCTCCATCCCCATTCAACAACTCCAAACAAGCTGCAGTTACAGAATGGCCTACTATATTCCAATACCTCTGACGGATAAGCCATCCGGGACTGGTGCCTTTGACGGATGCATTTGGAATAAAGTGACTTGAATCTCTTCTGGAGAAAACATCTTGTCCAGCTCCATATTCATTTCTGCAGTAACTTTAGGCTCAATATATTGAAGTGCCAGCTCTACGGACTGTGCAGAAGGGTTGGATGATGTGAATAAATTCCGAAAATAATCAGAGCATTCATTTTCAATAGGCGGTTATGTCCTCTATCCACTGATTATTGTTGTCCAATAGGCCAACAATAAGTTTTCGTTTCCGCCTACCTGAAGGCTTGGCGTGAAAATATTTGGTGTTGCGATCCCCTTCTTTAAGCCAAAGAGCTTTAGATCTTTGCCTCCAATATATTTCCTCGTCCCTGAGAAAAACATCTAGCTGCTTTTCCACAGCTCTAATTTCGTGGGTGGGTCAGATTTTAAGCAAGTGAGTTTTGTGGTCAACATTTGCAGGTTACGTTTCCCATCCCCAAATTTCTGTCTGCTCCATGCTTGCAATTTAGCTCGCACAGCTGTAGAATTCTGCAAATAAGTGGAGATGGAATTATAATTAGCTTCATTGTGGCTTGCATTCCACGCTTGCTTGCTCCACTATTTGTCTACATTCACTATAGTTGTTCCAATAGTCTTCAAAAAGAAATCTTTTTCCGCAATGTTGTCTTTTCTGAAAAAGAGAGGTTTGCCGCTTCCAAAATTCAACTTAAAGATTGGAGAGTGGTCAGAGCCCCAAGCATCAATATTTGTCACTGATACAGCTCTGTAGACGGAATCCTTCCAAGAAGAAGAGGCCACAAATCTATCAAGTCGTTCTTGAACCAACCCCTCCTCTCTTCTATTGGTCCACGTGTGAGGATATCCTGTAGAACCCGAGTCAGAAAGGTCATACACATTAAGTGTTTCTTGGAATTCCAGCAAAGTATCAATGTATTGGAGTTGACCCTCCTCCTTTTCTTCCTTATGCAAAGTTTGGTTAAAAATCCCCTCCACATAACCAGGGAGTAGAGGAGAGTGGAGCGAGTCTACGCAACAGGGTCCAGGTGTGTTTCTTTTCCACCTGCTCGGGATGGCCATAGATGCCTGAGTGTGAATCTCAACAAGTCATTCCCGTTGGGAATCACGGTATCAATATGATGCTTGGAGTACGAGACAATTTTAAGATCGATATCTTCAGTCCAAAAGAGAGCCAAACCAACACCCAATCCATGCCAAAGCACCGAAAAAAGATAGGAGAGTTGAAGCTTATACTTCAAAAATTCAGATTGCCTCACTGTTAGTTTGGTTTCACTTAAAAATACAATATTAGGCTTATAGTTTCGGAGAACTTCCTTGAGGTCAATTTCAAACTTTGATATGAACTCATTTTAGACTACTCCTCAAGTAATGAAAAGCTTAAAATACTCACAAAAGTTAAATTATTGTAAACTTTAATTTGCTCCATTATTTTTATTAAAAAGACCCACATTTTCATCAAAACACTTCCATTTTTTTTTCTTTATCCTAAGAAAGCAAAAATAAATTAAAATTTACAGTAATTTGAAAAATATTTTCAAAATTATCATCATTTCACGAAGAAGTAATCCAAAAATTACCCCTTCTTTATACCTACTAGATTTGAGTTTAATTTATAATGGGAAAGCAATGACAAGAGACATAAATGTCCATTAAAACAAGAACTGGCTAAACCATGCGGTTTTAGCTTCAAAATGTTCCGTGTACAGCTGTCCTCGGCAACGGAAAATTTTAGAGCCAATCAATCACCCAACACAAAGAGGGCTATCAATATCATCAACAATGAAGTTATTAAAAAAAAGGGGGGGGGGGGGGGGAGGGGGGGGGGGGGGAGATCATCAACAATATCGTGATAAATAGATAAAGCAAAATAAAATACAAGGGAAGATAATCTTTTCTTGTGTTTGAAATTTTGTTGAATGATGTGCATGAAAAGTCAGCGGCCTTTATACTGGAGGATTTGAAGCACCAAAAAGCAAGCGACAGGTTATTTCCAGATCTTAACGGATTTGTCATGACTCGTAGAGGCAACCATCCCAGTTACTGGAGATTGTGCTAGGGCTGATATCACACAATCATGTGCCGCGATTGTCATACACTTATTCTCAGCCATATTCCATAACTCCAGTGACTGTAAGAGAGAATGGTATGGAACCATGAACACAAGATTAGCAATCTATGACACGTTAAACACCATTATAGTCTCAACTATTGGGCCAGTTAAAATCATGAAATGGATTTGTGTAACCCACAAAGGTTAAAAAATGATCTGTCCTCTGGAATTAAAATGAAATCATCCCCCCAGACCTATTGTACTGTAACAAGAGATGAAAGTTTTTGCCAACAAACACAAAATATTGACAGTTTCAAATGCTAGATTTGTTGCATCATGCATAAACGCAATGGCATAAAGTTAAATTGGAAATTTTACAGTCGTAGCTCAATTCCAAATTCCCAATGCAGCATCAGAGCAACAAAATGCTTTTTCCTTCAGGAAATGCAATTGCAGACAAAACTTAGCAAAACAGCTTAATGTTTATGGATCTTCTAAGATATATTGAGCTAGATGAAGAACACACCAATCAAAATTCTCTGCAATTTAATTTAACAAAACAATGAAATTTAAGTTAAGATAAGATCACCTGGTAGCCTCCAATGACCATGAGGGTGGGATAGCTTGGATGAAAAATACAAGAATGAAACTTGTTCCCACTGGAACTAAGCTCGTGAATGCACTCTCCTGTGGCCAATGACCACACTCTGACAGAATCTTGACTGACAGATGCCAAATATTCTCCATTTGTGTCCCAACACACAGAGTGTATCTCAGTGGAGTGTCCCTGAGAATCAAAAGATTGTACTGTTTATAAGGAACTTTAAGATGAAAAGCATGTTGTAGAATTGTATTTTTCAAATTCCCCTGATGCGACAATTGCATTTCTACCTTGAAAGAGTGTGTCAGTCTATCTGTTTCAACATCAAAGATAGACACAACATTCTCGGACGCTGCCGCCAAGAGAAGTCCAAGTCTTGGCTGAAATCTTACTTGCACAGTACCGCCCTGATCCATCAAGCGATTCAGATTAGAAGACTATATATCTGATAAGCCTTCAAGAACATAAAGCAATAAAAGATTAAATTCAAGGCTAACCTTGGAAATACGAGCGCAGGAGTACTGACTTAGATTCCAGAAGCGAATCTCACTGTTTCCATCACATGAGCAGAAAAGGTCATTCTTCTTAGGGTGGAAGTCAAGGGACATCACGTGAGTGTTATGCCCTGTATAAGTTTGCAAGCAAAAGTTTGGCTGCAAGGATACACCAAAATAAGTGCCTATCATATTTGGTCTAAACATAAAATTTAAACAAAATAGTTGAATTGGCATCTCAAGATTGCATTGCATAGCAATGGGTCAAAAGAAGGAAGAGAGTGAATATGTAGAGCATTCCTCCAAGAAAAAATAGTAAGCAAAACTTTAAGAGCTATGAAACTTTTCAAAGAAGGTAAGCTTAGAAAGGAAACAGTAAGCTACATGGCACTTTTACAAAACCCCAAAAACATTTACAAAAACTGTTTATGCACATTGTATTAGAGAAGAGGCAAGAATTGCAACTTTTATGATGCAGAAAGGAGAAGAGTGTTCTAAAATTTATGGTCAAAATGCAAAAAGAATAGTTTAGCAGAACTTAGAAAAGGCTCTCATACTGCCTCTGCAGCACATTCGACCAAAGCATGAAAAAACAGAGAGAGAGATAGAGAAGAAAAAGAAGAAGAAGAGAGAAGAAGAAAAAGAGAAAAGGTGGAGAACATACTTTAGCAGCATCCCAAATTCGCACTGTCTTATCAAATGAAGATGTTGCTAGCTGAGTTGAATTTGGTCTGAAGCGAACATCAGTAATTATATGATTGTGATCATCTGGAGTGCTTTCAGTTTGAAAATTTTCCATGTTCCAAACAACAACCTACTGACATAAATAAAAATAAGCATCCATATCATTTTTACTCTTATAAAATAAAAAAATGGTTCATAATGTTTTGGCCAATGAAAGATTCTTCTGTGAAACTTAAATATATAGAGGAATTTATCCCCCAAAAAGAAAAAAAATACATACAAGAATTCAATAACCAAATTTCTATAAGGCATATGTATGTATAATGACAACCAAAATTGTGTCACTGAATTTCTACATGTGCTTACTCAGAAACTAAAGAATTGACTGCCGAAAGGAATAAATATTTTGGTATTTGAAATAAAGAGAATTTAGACAAAGAATATTTCTTCCAGCGATTTATTGAAAAAATCATAAAATTTTTTGTAATTTTAAGTGAGTACAAATTAGATTTATCAACTCTGAAAAATCAAAATTGTTATGGTTCCGACTTTTTCAAATTATTTTTCACATTTTTACTTCCTTTCAACACTCTCATATACAATTTACCCCACACACGAACAAGCAAATGCTTAGTCACCTCATTATGTCATGTTGCACATAAAGAGGATCTCCAGAAATGTAATTGAATCCCTTAAAAGAGCATGAAATCCATAACATGGCCTAGCAAAATCTATTTTAAATCCACAAAAGAAATGAATTTGTGGTATGTTTTCCGAAGCATTGTGAGGGATAAAGAGTGGAGTGGAAATGATTTACTTTCATAATCATTTCTTTCCCCAAATGAGCTGTGCACTTAGCGTTCCTGTCTGGGTGCTGTTGGTGTTACACTTGTCTCTGCTGCTTTATATATTTATTGCAACTCATGTACTCAACCAGGACCAAAAGCAAACAAGGATAAAAAAGAAATTATAACTTTTAATTTTACAACTAGGAGGACCTTCAAGTGATCCATCATCTATGATCTTGTGATTATATCTCCTATCCGAAGGCAAATAACAAGACACACCATACCATACGATGACAAAATTAGAGAATGTGGTAAACAAGGTAAGGAAGATGATGTTACGCAAATAAGTACAAAAAGTGGACATGCACTTCAAGATCCAAGCTAATCATTTAAGCATTGCCTGTGGAGGCATTTGTATTTAACTTTTTGTTAAATGAGGAGAATTCATTGAGGATTAAACCTTAATGTTCCTCAGAAGAGCAAGTGAAACAATTAAATACCAAAGAGTATAAGAGCATCTCCCAAATGTACATCATAAATATATGATATTTACCTTGAATCATGTGGTATGCAGGCAGCAATAGAAATACCAATCACTTGGCATAAAAGTAAAGAGTTGTGAGGAGTCACATTCAAATGTTTTATATATCAGCTATAGACTGAATGATTTAACAGTTGCATGATCAAAGGGCTGTAATTCTGGTTAAACCTTTTCATAGTTTTGAGGTCAATGGTTACAACAGCTTATCGCACCAGTTATCTTGTATCTCAATCAAGAATGGTCCACCTGACCTATTTCACTTTTATAAGAATTATTCAGGTGGGAATGCTGGGAGGCCTAGATTTTTATCTAATGGCAAATAGATTATGCTGACCAACTTTTTTCATTTCTTCAATTCTTTTACCTCTCAAAACATCATCTTCCTTGTTCAAAAAAGAATATTTTATAAGGAATATCATAGAACAAGCACTATAAATAAATCAGGAATTTGGTATACTAACAGAGTAACTTTTTTCATTTTAACCTTGAAACTTTGATAAACAAACGGTCCTTGCTTGAGCTAAACTGAGATAATTTGTTATTTAAAACTTGTTTCAAACTTTTGTTGATTCTTGGGCTACTGAGACCCATAAATTTGAACAACGAAGCATGGGTCTTTTCCATAACTTTCATTCATCTATTTGTGATCCTCAATATATCATATTGGTTAATCAACTGAGTTGACAGCCGTTTTCTCTTTTTTTTTTTGGTTATTTTTCTATAGAAGTGAATATCTATTGAACATTTTATATTAAGTAAAACATCCAATTACAAACAATCAAATTTTATAACATCTAACAATTTGAAAACATTATTTTAAGATTTTTATGTTTGGAGATCAAGATTAACAAAGAGAATCATCAGCGCTATAGCAACATCGATATTTTCCCTCTTGCGGGGGCTTCATAAAAATATTTTATTCCTTGCAACACTAAAATGGATTATACCTTCTTGTCGTGCCCAGCACTGGCCAATAACTTTCCATCTGAAGAGAAATGACAACAGGTAACTTTGCTACTGCTTTTACGTATTGAACTAACTTCGTTGAAAGAGAAAGCTGAAAGAAGAAAACGGTCATTCCTGTTGTCAATATAAACAATTATCACTTGTAGAAGGATTAGATCAAATAGTACCTTTGGAAGTTTCAGTAGCTTGTTCGGAAGGGTTCCGTTTCAATGTGCCAAACAGATCCCTTCCATCTCCATCATCTTGAGAGAGAAAAGATTCCACATTATCATCTAAGGAGCCAATATCTCCAAAATGTTCCATGTCATCCTGCAATCAAGTAAACAGGAAACCTAAATTTCCCAACACTCAGACATGATATTCAGCATGAAGTACAACTTTAGTCTGACACAAGGCCACTTGTCTTTTACCATCAGGCAAGGTTCATAAACTAACTGGACTGGCGAACCAGCTCTTGGATTGATACCAGCAATACATGTTCAGAGATTTCCCTTCATATTGATAGTCTTTCTTTGTATTTCTTTTGTTTTTTTATTTTGTTTTGTTTGCTTCGACATGATAACTGCCTACTAACTAGGTTACCCATTTATTATATACATACCAGCTGGTTTGTCGATGATGCATGACCACCTGTTCCATCAGAACCATACATCATCAAACCTTTAGGCACGTTACTAACATGCTGCATACTGGCTGACATGGCTACGGCATCACCAGGTGTATGAGTTGATGGGGTAGATGGTTGGGAATTTGGAGAAGGGCCAACGGTGTTTCCAGTGCAACCACTATTAGCAGCTCCAGAAGAAGAGGGCCCTTTCCTTTTTCTGTTATTCTGTTCCATCATGAAATGCAAGTCATCAATAATCAGGCAAACAGGATTAAAAAGGAAAAAATAGGTCGGATTGTTATTGAACTAGTTCATAAAGAGAATTATATAAGATGCAAATAAGTGGCAATAAATTATAAGATCTTTCATGAACCAAAAACATTATATCATATAAAATCACAATAACTGTGAAAAGAAAAAACAACCTGTTGGGTTTGCGGTGGTTGCAGAGGATCTTGTTGTTGAGAGGAAGACTGCTGTATCTGTGGCATATTCATCTGCTAACATCAAAGTTTTCAGAATAGTCATCACAATGAGCTTTGAGTACTCTTAACCAGATAGGAGAATAACAATAGCCACAATAACCATAGGAAAATTGCTAACAAAATTTCATAGCTATTTTTGTTTTTTTTTTTTTTTTTTACATTTCTAAAATGTTGAGTCCATTTCTTTCTCAGTCTACAATAATGAATCACTTTGGGGGTGATGCTTCTCCAGCTTAGGACAAGTAAACAAATGATTCTTGGATATATCTAGTTATTTGAGAGAAGATGCTCTAAAACCTCAAGGATTTTGAATAACCACAAAAAGTAGCTGTAAAAGCCTGTTTTGCAATCCCATAAGCCAAGATAGCATAGTAATTCCAAATAAGTCTTCAAACGCTTCGTAGACAATGAATTACAAGAAACACACCTCAATTCCCTAATTCTACATAAAAGCAGCTAACTAATTTAGCCAATTACGGAATTTGGACCTCATAACATAGAGTTTCAAGAATGGACTTTCATACCAAAAATTAATCTTCTATGCAGGTGTATCAAAATAACTGCAGATATATAATGATTAGTAGTGACTGTAAGGTGTGTGCGTTCAATCTTATTATGAGGCTGGGCTTCATTATTTTAGAGGGGCATATTCTCATTGACTGCACTCTATTACGCCCGTACAAACAATCAAAGATGAGATACACACAGCTTTTATGTATTAACAAGGATGCCCAAAATTAATGCCAGCCAACGGTCAAGTTTTGACAACAACAATTATGAGGAAGTCCAACTTTCCTCATGGATGAAACTGAGCTTCTATAAACTTCTATCAAGCCTTACAATAAGATAATTCAAGGAGAAATTATCAACCATGCATTAAGGGCATTCAGTGCAATAACGTGATGCTTGAGCATATACCATAAAAGTTAAAGCAAATCAACCAGTTCTGGAGAGAAATGCTTACTTTTGATGACGTTGATTGCATTGGAGAACCTATAGAGCCATCATTTGCGATCGATTGGCCATCTTTCGTATTTAAATTGCTCCTAGGTAATCCCCCAAACCTACGAGGATCCATCTCTCCATACATTGTATTACCAAGGTTGCCTTGTGCCTGAGCCTGTGCGATGAGCTGCTGTTGTTGCTGTGGCAAGAGTTGAAATTGATTTCCACCTTGTAAAAAGGGCTTTTGGACTTGCGCACCTAAACTTGGCCGAATTTGGTCAATACCCTGTAGCATTCAGAAAATGCCATGGTCACGTACAACCAGTCATACATATTAAATTAGACTCAAGGACATATGAAGTTGATTACAACTTACGGTTAATGGCCAACCCTTCAGCGGAAGACCACCAACTCCAGGGCTCAATCCTTGAAGAAGAAGAGAAGACATAAAATTATAAAGATTTCAAATACATAACTTGCAGTGTATCACATACTCATAATCGAATTTAATTATATCTGTACATATTTTAGTACAATCGAGGTGGTTGTAGTGCCTGATACATACTTGCAGAGGCTCCAAGTGTGTGTACAACTTGAGAGGACTAAGTGTCCTTTGCTAACCTGTCAATATTGTCCAGGATCACATACATGGGTGGGCAGGTATTCCCCTTTTTACTAGTAACATACTCTCTCTTTACACAGTTAATTTGAGACTTCATCAGCAAGCTGCCACATTATGTTAACTTCCACATTCTCTTAACGAGAGTTGAGAAACTATGACATTCCTTCTACATATCACCTAATCCTCATAAACCGACTCACTAAATTTCCCGACTCTTCTCTCTAGTAAAATAATTGCTCAAATTTAAGAGTATTCTTCATAAAAAAAACAAGCCTATCATCGCATGACTACTGCAAGAACATTGATGACTGATCAGCCCAAGCTTCTAAATGTAGCTCCTACATCAAACTCCAATCCATATAATTGAAATCCCCATAAAGAAATTTAAACAAATTATTTGGAGATAACTTTTTTTTTTTTTTACAAAGAAAATCCATCCAGTTGTGTTTGTTTTATGTGACTACCACTTTTTCTCTACTCTCTACCATATCACTCCTCTACTTCCTTCTATTTTTCTTAATACTTATCAGCTTTACCATGTTTACACTTTGACTGATACTTCTCCAGCGGAGAAAGATGAAGAAGAGAGCTACCAAATCTTCAGCAGTGACACCATCAGACATAGAGGGTCATACTAAAAGTCAATTAGACATAATATTTGTGTAAGCCACTACATTTCAAGAATACATAATTCCAGTGAAATTTTGGCTAATTTTATCTCCCATTTATGCTACAGAGTATGGAGGCTTCCAACTGTCTATTGCCTTTTCCAAGAGGTCAGTTATAGTGAATGATCATTGAAATGCCTCTTTAGTGTTCCATCAACTCTTTCAATAATGCACAAAAAATTTCCCATGTGGATCGGTTTTATTCACCTGCATTTCCTAATCCCGGTTTTGATTGCATGATTCCCTGACTATAAAGTGAAGAGGGATCCATAGGCATAGATCTCTGACTGGTACCCAGGTTCATTTCACCTTTGATGTCCTAGAATACAAGCTTGACAGATTAACAAAAACGACATAGAAAAATATATCAAGACGAAAAGTAGCACCGAACATAGCAACATGTTTTTGAAGTAGTTACGGGAGTCTGTTGGGACCGTGCCTGAATTTGCTGCAGTGCTGCATTTACACTTCCATGATTTCCTTGGACCAACTGACTGTCAGTAAGAGAAAACAATAATGAGCAAAATAAATAACTAAATAAAAAGAACAAAATTGAAGCCTGTCAGAAAAGTTCACAAGCAAATTCACCCAGGATGGTTAGCTGATTTGAGAAGGGCCATCCTAGCATCAAGAAGTGGCTGGGATGTCTCTGAGCCCATTGAATTTCCCATTGAGTTGTTATGCTTCATGCGTTCTTCATACATTTTTGCCGCCAATGCACTCGCATTTGATTGCCCTACCATTCCTTCAGAATTCACAGAATTTACTGCTCCACCTAGGGAAGGATGATTTGGGTTCCTTTGTTGCATCTGAGCTCGTATTAGATGCAACTGTTGCATTTGCAACTGCTGCTGCTCTTTTGTTTTGATTTGTTGCGCCTACATGCCAAGATCATAGCAAGAAAAGAAAAAGGTAGTATAAGTCAACATAAGCTGCTATTTTATTGGTAGTATAAGTCAACATAAGCTGCTATTTTATTGGTACTAACATCAATGGCTGTTTAAATTAAAGGAGTTACCTCAATATATGAGGCAGCTGGCTCGGAATGCTTCTCATTTGTCCTTGCAATAAATATATCCCAAAATACAGACCACCATTCAAAAAGAAACCCTCCAGGGGCATCAATTGCTGCAAAAGTAAATTAGCTGTTTCAGACATGCAAACCTTTCAAACACTCTTTCAACATACTCCAACCTAATTACACACTATAGTGTAAGAACCACTTAAGTGGGGCATCAAACAGATCAAAATGGGATGGAAATGATAAAAATTTAAGTGAAGCAAGTGTAACACCATGATGATAACAGAACTGCACCAAATTTCTCAGAATTGTCAATAAATTTGAAAACTCAAATTTAGTTTCAAACATTGAAAAATCGCAAGATATGTTTCTTATTTGCAGAGCTGCATGTTGCTAAATAATTTACATCAAATGTCAAGAAGATTTAAGATTCTGTTGGAAAATACATTACCTACAGGATCTGGGGCGACTTTTCCTTCGGTCATGAAGGACTTTGCAGTGTTATGCAATTTTTTCTTCACCAAATAATCATAAATGTACACATCAAGCCTAACAATATAGCAAATGAAAGAAGTAAGACCCAATTTATTTAAAGGAATCAAAAGAACTTATAAACCACCTAGCAAATGAATATCGTTAATAACAGTAAATTTACATCTTATCGGCTTCCCAGTTACTGCTTTGCTGCGCCATTGTTTCCACTCAATCAAACAAATTATCTGCTCAAAGAACGTAGCAATTACAACTCAATTTTGCATCCAAATTCAAAAGCAAGCTAAATTGCTAAGTTCAATTTTCAAACAAAGTTCAAATTTAAAAATTCAGAAATCCCCATCTGAAAACAAAACAACTGCTCGGCACTCAGAAATACCATAATTGTGAGTGAATTGCAAACTTTAGAAAATTCTAATTCAAAAAAGAAAAAGAAAAACAAAATACACTCAGAAGCAAACCAACTGCTCAAGAATCAAAAAGTCATGATTCCGCCAACAGAATTCAAAAATTGAACAATCACAGATCAAATTTTCATTTTCAAACTTAATTACATGAAGTCTTATCAATAGAGCCAAAAAAAGAAATTCAAGAAAATAAAGATTATAGAAGCAAAATTGGAAAGGAAATTGAAACGAAGAAAAATCAATTAATGAAAAACTAACCTCAAATTCAAAAATTTAGATGGATCAAAGCAAATATTAGCAATCCTAAGCCTTATTCTACAACGATCTCAGCTGATCAAGCATTGGTACTGCATTAAACAAAACTAATTCAAATGATAAAAATTCAGAAGAATTGAAGAATTAAAAGCGAAAACTAAAATTCTCACCTCCGAAATTAATGTAATTTATTCAAACATAAATAAAAGAAAATGAGGACCTGGACCTGCGTTGAGTAAATCAACTATGAGCTGAATAACGGCTGGAATTTTTTTGTTTTTAACAGGAGAGAGGGAGTGCTTGAATGGATGCTCAGCCAAAGCCGGTTCGTGTCGGAAGCATAGGTTCGGCGAACAAAGCTGAGGCTTGAAATCGAGGCTGAGGTTGGGAGTTCAAGATTTATGCCCAGTTAAGCCCAAGGATTGGCTTCGGTGTTTGAATGAATGCTCAGCTTAAACCGGTTCGTGTCCGGAAGCGTAGGTTCGGAGAACTAAGCTGACGCTTGAAATTCGAGGCTGAAGGGAGTTCGAGATTTAGGCCCAGTTAAGCCCAAAAGACTGTTTTCGGTGTACGTACGGTGTAGTGCTCTAGTGCCGGCTTGATATTTTTCTTATGGGGCCCAATGGTGAGCAGTCATGCCCATGGGATCATAACGTGGCAAAGCGTAATTGGCTGAATTTTGGCATTAATTGCCAATTTCTTCGATTTTTTTTTTTCATACGTCAATTTCGAGTTATAAATGTAATGAGTTATTTAATTCTGCCAAGAGCCCTTAAGCTTGGCAATTTTTTTTTAAAATTTTTTTAATGTGAAAGTAAGGCTTTCAATTAAAGAAAAATAGAGAATAACACCATCACTTTAGTTGGAAAAGTTCCTAACCATATAGCAGGGAAAAGTTCCTTACCATATAGCAGGTGTATCAAAATCTAAGGCTTTTTGAGCTAAAGCATGAGTAGTAGAGTTACAAGTTCTTGGGACATACTGAATTTGAGATCGAGCTAAGCTCTTCAAACCAGCTTAAATTTCAACTATTACCTAAAATATTTCAAATTTACTTCCCTTCGTATTTTAAGCGAGATCAACAACTTCTTTGAAGTCAGACTCAATAATCATTGGCAGAAGCTTGGCATTTTGAGCTACCTGAATGCCTAAGTTAACTACTTCTGTCTCTATGCATGCTATCGTCCCTTTATATAGAATCCTTTGAACTGTTGTTGCAATAACTATGCCTCTGAATCTCTAATCACCACACCCAGCCCTGCTGTTTGGTTTGATGATCTAATAATTATTGTGCAAATTTTATTGAACTCGCAAGTGCACGAATCTATTGTAGAATAGATTAATGGAGATGAGTGTTGATCCCACGAGGAGGTGGATTTTAATTATATGTAGAATTAATTTTGTATGAGGGTGGTTGGATTTGTAGTGAAAGTGACTTAGATTATCTTAAAATTGGAATTAAAATGACGAGAATAAATTGAAGAGAAATCTATTGAAATGATGTACTTGGGTATCTGGATCCGTATCAACATGCATCATGAGCTAAATATTCCTTATTAATATCAATTAAATCATGAGGGGAGAATGCACACCTCATGAACCACACTCTAATCAATATAGTGCTAAGGGCTTATCGTGCCAAATAATAATAACCTTGTACTAGAAAGCCAGTGAAACCAAGACGGTATTTAGACAAGATTATTATTATTTGTCGATGAAAAGTCAAATCATCCACAAAAATTAGAGGGGAAGAGAAAGTAAATTTACCAAATAAAGCCCATGATATACGTTGAGACTTCACCTTCAACCCAAGCTTGAAAGAAAATTAGCTACTCATAATTGAACTAGGGGCAAAATGAGAATTTATTAAAATACGTAGAAAATACAAGATAGAGAAGGAATTACAGAAAATGGAGTCTAAAAATGAATTCAGAGATATCAAATTAGGGGGGGAGAGCCTATTTTTTATAGATACATTGAGTAAATCATGGCCATCGGATCGAAAATATTTCGGACGCTCAGGATTGCGCCACGTCATCAGTCAACAGTATGCGGTTTGACCACGCGGTGAACAGTAACACGGTTTGACCCAACTTGAACAGTGACGCGGTTTGGTTGAAAATAATCTTGTGTAATATATATACAATATGCGAGATTTTTGGTCCACTGATATGATGTCACGTCATCGATCAACAGTGCATAAGAATTTCAATCCAACAAGATCATAACACCTCATCAATCAATGCCATATCATCGGTCAATGTCACGTCATCGATCCGTCTATGTGAACAGTAACGTAGACAGTACCGTACATGTAAATAGTACCGTATATGTGAACAATGTCATTTTTCTTTTTATACTCCTTCTAAGGTTTTCGACAGTCCTGAGTTCAAAAGTGATGTCTATTTTACCGTCTGATCTCTCGTTCATTGTGAAATAACTATGATGCCCCTAAAATACTTAATTATAATACAACACACATAATTAAATGACAAGAAGTTTAAATACATAAAAGTAAGGGTGTTAATAAAACTTGAAATGTAAAATGACAATTTTCTCATTTATAAATATACATTTTCTAATATTCAACAATGGCAGCATCAGCATTCACTTTGAAACACCCATTAGGAGGAGGAAGCCAAGCTTGCTGATTATTATTTTAATGCTTGAGGACTGTTTGATCAACTGGAGAGTTAATCATTTGATAAGATTCCACCACTGCTACAGTTCTTGCAGTTGTTAATTGAGAATCTTTTTCCTTGCCTTAAAAAAAGAGAAGATTTTTAGAGAACCAAATAGACCAGCACACAACAATTATCAAACCCACATCTTTCCCACTTGTACTTGTCATTAGCTCTTGGAGGATGGTTAACATATTGTGCTGGGTCAGAGGCTTTATATCTTCCCCTTCACTTTGACATCTCCCAGCACATTGGTTTTTTGATGACATTCCCTTTTCCACAGGTTGTAAGTTGTTGGCAGCAAGTTTTGAGCTGCTCTCCATATAAACACCTTGATTTTTTCTAGAATCTCTCTAGACCAAAAAACTCCCCAATTTATTTTTGATCTATCTAAGCTGCCGACACCCTCTGAAAATTTCAGATTTAGTGCTATTTGATACCCACTCTTGACTGAATAGCTTTCATCATTAGCAAAGTGCCATACTAGCTAATCTAACTGTAGAACCCTCGGTAGGGAAATTCTTAGAATTATGGCTGCATCATCTTTTAAGAAGTTCTGAACAATAACATCCTCCCTCTATTGTTGGATACTGATCAAGTTAGCTACAACTGAGCTTGAGGGAAAAATCTAGGGGGAAAAGTGTTTTAATGTTTCAGGCTGTGGAATCCAGTTGCTCTTATAAATAAAAACTTGCTCTCCATTTCCAATCCTCCATCTTAATCCTCTATGAAGAAGTTACCTACCCCATAAAATACTTCTCCAAACAAATGAAGGATTTTAGCCCAATTTTGCTTCCATAAAGCTTGAATGCTTGAAATATCTAACTTTTAGAATCTATGTCATCAAAGCTTCTGGATTTTGTAGGATCCTCCACCCTTGTTTCACAATTAAAGCTTGATTAAAGCTGGAAAAATCTCTAAACCCTAAGGCTCTTCTAATATTTGCATGACACAATCGCTCTCACCTTGCCCAATGAATGCTCATATCCTATGATCCTCCGAGCCTCCCCACCAAAATCTAGCTATAGCTTTTTGAATGTCTTCGCAAATGCTTAGAGGCATTTTGAAAACACTCATAGCATACCCTGGCACCGCTTGAGCTACAACTTTGATAAGAACTTCCTTCCCCTTGTAAGAAAAAAAATTTATTTTGCTAGCTGGTTAGCTTACTAAGAACTCTTAGCTTAATGTCGTTGAAGAAACTGATCTTCCTTCTCCCCACCATAGATGGCAGCTCAAGGTACTTCTCATGTTTTGATACGACATTCGAGTTGAAAATGCTCTTGATCTCCTTCATCTAATGCCTATCAGTGTTGCTACTAAAAAACATTGAGAACTTTTCGTAATTGAAGATTTGACCCGAGGCTGCTGCATAGACATCAAAAACCTTTTTTAAGTTTATGCACTTTACATTGGAAGCTCTTGAAAAGATTAAGCCGTCGTCTGCAAACAAAAGATGAGAAATTGACAGAGCTCTATTGAACTTTAATCCATGAATTAACTTGTCTTTTTCTACCTGCATAAGTAAATTTGAAAAAGCCTCTGCATATATGATGAAGAAGTATGGTAATAAGGGGCATTCCTGCCTTAAACCTCTTTAAGGGTAGATTATACTAGTGGCCACACTATTTATCAACTCTAAAAAACTTGTTGTAGAGATACATTTCATAACTAAATTCACCCAATTTGGGGTTAAACCTAGTTTCTGCATAGTATATTTTAGGAAGCTCTACACAACTCTATCATATGCTTTGCTAATGTCTAAATTAAGAGCTACCAGCTTAATCTTTTTCCCCTTGCTAGGTCTAAGTTTAGTGAGACACTCATATGCTATAATTACATTATTCGTGATTAATCTATTAAGAATGAATGCACTTTGGGTTGGGGAGATATTATCATTCAGAACATGTTTAAGCTTATTTGCCATTGTTTTTTTTCCATAATCCTATCAATAACATTACAAACGCTAATTGGCCTAAAATCAGACACTTTTCTAATGTTTTGCATATTAGGAATCAAAGCAATGTAAGTGTGATTTAAGGGAGCTGTACTACCTCCTTCATTGAGAACGTGCAAGCAAGTAGTGAGCACTTATTCTTTGACTAAGTTTCAATGCTTTTAAAAAAAGGCTGCTGGAAGAGCATCTGGCCCCAAAGCTTTGGTGGGGCATATCTGAGTGAAGGCATTTGAGACATCCTCTTCCATAAATTTATAGTCTAAGAAGTTGTTCATCTCACTCGTTACTTGTCTTGGGAGATCTGTCAAAGCTGCATCAAGATGAGCTTAGGATGGGTTGGTTGTAGCAAATATGTTTTTAAAATATTCACAAAATCATCTTTCAATGTTTTCTGCTTCCTCAGTCCATATTCCATCTTTGTTTTCCAACCCCGATATTTTATTTTTTCTTTTCCTTGTCGAGGCCTTTGTATGAAAAAGCTTGGTGTTCTTGTCCCCCCCTCTCAACTAGCTAGCCCTTGATATCTATTCCCAATAAATTTCTTCATCGTGCATGATGCTATCAATCTACCTTTCTATTTTTTTAATGCCATCCCTATCCTCATAATGACTGAAATCTTCTCTACTTGTCTTCAGCTTTTCCTTCAGTTGCTTCACTTTTCTTTTTATGCCGTTAAATTCATCATTACTCCATAGCTTAAGCTCAGCTAGTGACTCATTTGATTTCTTTTTAAACAAATCAATAGGGTTTCCTATGTTCCAATAGCTAGTGTCTTTCCATTCATGCTTGACAATCTCCCTACATCTCTCGCATGGGCTTCACATGTCCTCATAGTGGACTATGTGAAAAGCTCTTCTAATGCATCTCAGCCCATTTCCTTTTTCTACAACTTCCATCAAAATTGGGTGGTGATCAGAGCTCCAAGTAACTAAGTTCTGAGTCATTTTTTCTTGGAAACAATTACCCCAACTTTTATTGCACAAAAATCTATCTAGTCACTCTTTAATCAGTTGGGCACCAAATCTTCTATTTGACTAAGTAAATGGATACCCAACGAATCCCAAGTCCATAAAATCACATTCTCTTAGAGTTTCCCTAAACTCAGCTACCATGTTTACTTGCCTTTCTTTTCCTCCTAATTTTTCATTTAAATTAAGGACTTCATTAAAATACCCAAAACATAGCCACGACAAGGAAGACAAGTTTGCTAACCTTTTCAATAATTTCCATGTGTGCTGTTTCTGAGCTAACTCCAGATGCCTATACACACTAGTACATTGCCAATAGCAGCCGCTTTCACTATGAACCACAACATTGATATGGTGAAGGCTGTATGACTTAATCTCCACCACAACTTCAAAACTCCGTAACATCACCAAGCCACCTCCCATTCCCTCTATGCTTACTGTAAAATAGCTCAGAAAATGCAAAGCATCACTCTTACTCCTCATTTGTTTTTGCGTCATTTTTGTCTCATAGAGAAACAAAATTTGGGGTTTATGCTAATGGAGAATTTCCTGAGCTTCTCCGAATGTTTGGTCCTTCCCCAATCCTCGAACGTTCCAGCTTACGAGTTTCATGGTTGTCGGTGGGGTTGGTCTCCAACTACCGCCGATGATTCAGTAACAACTAGTGATGTTTCCTCCATAGCTTCATACTCTTCATCCTCTCCTTAGCTTCGTCCCTACTGTATTCAGTGGTTGAGCTCGTGGGGGGAGAATGAATTTTTCTAGGCTATCTTCTTTCATTCTTTTTGTATTTGGGCTTTCCCATTGTAAAATGCTAGCTGGCCTTTTCATTTTCATTGGGCTATTTTTACCTCCCTCTTTTCCTTCAGCACTTCGGGCTTACGATTTCCTTTTTCTTCTCTTGGGCCAACATTTGCTTGCATTTGACCCATTTTCCCCTTTTGCTTCTACTTGAATGAGTTGACCATTGACTTTTTTTTTCTCATGTTCTATAATTTCCTGCTTCCAATTTTTCTCATTCATTTCCCACTCACTATTTCCCACCTCTGCCCATTTCCTCCAAGCCGTACTATTGTTAGCCTGATTCTGCTTTCCTAGGTAGCTGTCCTCCTGCTCTCTCAGTTTTGTAGCCCCCTGCATTAAATGATCTTCAACACCCCCTTGATTCGGTTGTCTTTCGGGTAAGGATTAATTCAAACCTGGGTTTGTTCGAACTTGGTTCGAACTTTCTTCTCTTCCTTGCTCCTCTAAGTCATGTTGTTTCTTGCTACCTATGCTCAAAATTAGTTTTGTATTTGTACCATCTGGAACTTTTGTGTTGGGCTGGCTACACTCTAAATTCCAGCTATCCTTCCCCTTAATTTGCTTCAACCGGTTAGCCATTGTAATTGCCTTTAGCCATGGATCATAAGCTAGCTTATCCTTGGATTGGGATTTATAATGGATGCACTCCCTGTATTGTTGGCCAATGCGCCTACAACTAAAGCAAAAATCAGGGAGCTTTTCATAATACACCATCATTGGAATATCATCTTCGTTGTTGCATTTTGTGCTTTCTTCCTCTTTCATCTCCTTGTGTTCCAGTATAACAATCTTCTTCAAAGGCTTCTTAATGTCTACTGAAATTCTCATCCTTAAAAATTTGCCTATGCATTCCCCTGATGAGTCCGTTTCAACCTCCTCCACCCTTCCAATTATCGAGTCCAGTTCTGCAGCTGTTTTTTTCTCCATGCACATCAGGGGTACATCATGTATTTGTACCTAGAAAGATACATAGCTAAAGTCCTGCTTCTTTATATCTCCAATCCCAGATAGTTCGGTAAGCACTATAAGTGCTCTTTCAAAGTGCCATAGTCCACCTGCTAAAATTCTCCTTTTGTCTAAATTCGATCCAAACTTAAACATAAAAACGTTATCTCCAAGACTTTCAATTTTTACTTCTTGCCCTGTTCTCCATACTAGCTGTATTGCTAATTTCAACCTCTCTATCTTGACTTCTCTTGAAAGAAGAACTTTCCTTACCAGGCAGCCAGTCAAAAAAATTTTTCCCTTTAATTTTCATTATACTTTTAAACACTACTTTCCCTTCTTCCTCCTCGCTTAGCCTAATGGATCTACACCGCTTTATTAACTCCTTTGTATCCATTCTGAAAGGCTGGCGAAAAAACCTCAATAAAAGTGGGTAGTTGGTTTGGATACCAAACACCGTAAATGATTTTAAAAGATTCTTGTTTCGGTTGGTAAAACTAAACTAATAAACTTGGAGCCAGTGATGCCTTGGCCCTTAAAACTCACTCACAAAGGAGTGACTAAAAATGGAGTTATGACAACTCAAAGAACCTCTCATCCTTTTCGGTTTTCAAAAAAAACCTTCAGGAGATAACTTTTTAAATATATTATTGTTTTTTAAGCTGAGCAATTTGAGATTGGTTAAATTGCACTATAAATTAGAGTGCTTTGCTTGTAATAGACACAAAATCCGAGTAAGAAAAGCATGAATCCTACAACCATTGATTTTCCTAAGCTCCCTTTACTTTAATTCAATTATTATTTATTTTATACTTCCTATACTCAATAATTACAACATATTATCAGCACATATCTCTAGTATTAGAGGTATCTCATCTCTTATAATTTTATTTTATTTGTTTATTTAATAAAACTAGCCTTATAAATATGTTTTGTGGTTGCCATTAATTTAAATTTTCTACATTTAACAATAAGGCTAGTTATTAGATTTTTCTTGTTTATTTATATTAATAATATTACAAACAAAGATTGAAGCATACAAGATTAAAGTGTATTATTAAAGTTTAAATCAAGATTGAAGTATATAAAATCCAGTCTGAAGCCATCAATATCAAGATTGAAGCCTCGGATAAGATTGAAGCCTTTCAATATTCTTAGACCCATATGAAACTTTGTGTTTGAAGATTCTTAAGCCCCTAAAGATTAATTGAAGATGACAAATCTTATTAAGCTTGAATTTGAAGTCCACAATATTTTCAGTGAAAATTACTTATCTTGAATTCTGCCCTAATAATTTACCAGAAGCCATGTGACTCAGTAATTCATCTGGAACCCATAAGACTCGATAACACATTCAAGCTCATCCAGTTAATATGAAGCCATTGATTGAACTGATATGAAGCCATTGCATAAAAATAAAATATCTCACCCAAATAGAATCAGTTTCGATAGTAAGATTTCAAGTTAATCCATGATTACAATTATGAGCTTTATAGAATTACAATATGGTTAAAGATATATAGAAAGAAAATTATCAATGAAGAAGGTGTACTCAACATTTCATTCTTCAAACATGATTCTATAGCAATAATACCGAGCTTGCTAACTTGATAAGCTAATGATGTGATTAGTATGAAAAAAGTTTATAAATTTTGCTCAAACACAGGAAGGGTGGCATTATAAAGAAACAATCATCCACTATGTTTTCACATTTACATAGCTACTAATTTAATAAACGAAAATTTTGAAGCCTAATCTGTCAATGAATTTAGATTGAGATATGATTTAGCCAAATGGAAAGAAGCAATCCATGCATAATTGACTTCTTTAGCCAAACTTTTTTTTCTTTTTTTACTTGTAGTCCAACCATAAATTTCCCTAACCTCCCTTTACTTTAATTCAATTATTATTTATCTTATACTTCCTATACTATCAATAATTACAACAATGTTGGATTTTTCAATCACTTGTTTGGAAATTTTCTTTCAAAACATGTTTGATAATTAATAATTATTTGGTGATTGTAAATGTATTAAGTTTAAGGTTCTGTTTGGTATTAAGATATTGTAACTATAACGGAATAATAATTTTAATAAAAAGAGTAAAGATATATAAAAAATTTCATCATACAAGTAGTGGATTTGAAACAACTTAGCTTGCAAGTCCTAACTACTATTTATTAAATACATTAATACTGTAATTTTTAAGTTACAACTGACCAACCTTAGTACTAATTAAATATGACCTGAAAGAGCAACTTATATTGACTATTTTTCATTAAAAAATAAAATAATTTAACAATACAAATATAATTAAGGAATAGATTCTCTAATAATTTGACACCACAATCGCAAATATACACTTGATGAATTCAACATAATGGGTTTGTATTGTAAAAAATGGTAAAATTAAAGTTGTTGCATTGTACTGGCGTACCAATTTATCAACAACAAATCTAGATAAATAATCATAAATTTGATAAGAAGCCCCCAAGTATAGTTTGCATTATGTACTTTTTTTTTATACATATCAATAAATTATTTTTAATCTTATTTATTTATAGTTAATTAATTATTTATTAATAATATTGGCACATTTGACAATTTCAACTTAATTTACTTCAATCATTTTTGTTACAAAAACATGATGAAAATAATTTTAGTCGTTAGAACCTTTTAAAATGGTCTTTTCATGATAAACATATATGGCAATTTATTTTTCATGATAGAAAATATAAGGTGATTAATTTTTTATCTTTAGTGACTAAATTTGTTTTTATAAAATATCATTTTTCTCCTTGAGCACTTAATTAGCCATTGGTTACCAATCAAATGTTGTCGACTATTGTTGTTGTCACCATTCATTGCTTGCCAGAGTTAGTTCTAGGTTTCTAATCAAATTTATTGTTAGAATTCTCATATATGGCAAGTTCTCAACAACTATAAAAAGTACATTGGCAAAAGTTCCTTTTTCCCCCAAAAAAAAAAAGTTTGGAAACTACTGGCTTCCTTTACTCATTACCCTTAAATGGCAGCAAGTTGAGAATTATCATCACAACATGCATTATATCTTAAGCGGATGGTGGTGGTGGTATCACCTAACTTGCAATTGTTTAACATCTAATGGCACTTCTTTTTGCCAATGTTTTTTGTATGGTTGCATAGATTCGACAATAAGGTTACTAAAAAATTTAGTGACGTATGACCAACAACTATTGGTGTCAGTAATGGCGGTTGAAGGCAACAATGGTGAGAATATTTTTAATAATAAATAATAATGATATATAAATAATATATATATATATATATTTATTTATATTACACTAAATGTTGTTTTGCATTAAATTTTAATATGATATATTACAATCTAGTACAATATATTACAGTCCAATATGTAAAATGCAGTGTGACACTCCAAGCACACCCTAAAATCATTCAGTATAATTCTATGTGGTATCTATTCACTTCTCATATATCAAATTCATGATATAGTCGCGTCCATTAATTAATTCTTGAGTAACGGGATTGTCAGTGGGTAGGATTAATTTGAACACAATTTGTAAGGTTACTGAGGCGATGTATTAGAGATTATAATATTCCATCAGCATAAGTTAACTATTTTATTACTGTACAATAATATCCATTGATTTCAACTATATAATTTGCATTTTTGTATATATATCAATTGCTTACCCATATATTTTATGTGAGAATAAGAAGTAAAAAGATAAATTAAACATAAATACATATAAAAGTGACAATGGCTTCACACTGCCAATCAAAATTCTATAGGTTGATGCAAATTTTTGCTCAATGTACATTGATTGATTTGTGTTCAAGATTTTCTTCTAAGTAAGTTTTGTGGCATATTTTTTCCTTGAGTCATGTGTATCAAATCACGTGTTTCTTTGTGGTTAATCATTCTATAAAATGAAACTATTGTCAAAGGGGGCCGATGTGTCGGCAATAACCCTTTAATGCTCAATTTAGTCTTTTTACATTTTCTACAATAAGAAAATATAGAGTGAGATGGGTAGAGTCTTTGTCCTCATTTTATGCATTTTTTCTCTTATCTTCAAATGGGGGGTCTCAGCCTTTACATAGCATAATCTTGAGTCAATTAGAGGGGTATATGACACTTTTATTGTGACAATATCAGCTAAAGCCCGTGCATGGAGACACTTATTTACATGTGTCAATACTTGTTCATGAGAAGTACTATTGTGTCACTTGTCATGTTCTTTTAATCTCTTGGCATTTAATGGGCTCTGACTTGATTTTGGCCCTTATCTTAGCTCATCATAAAGAGGATTGAGTTTGCAACATTTTACCCATAGGCGTAAAATATTACTGGCCAATAAACTCATTTCATAAAATATATATTTTTTCGTAGGCATATTTTGTAGAATGAATATTTGCCCGCATGCACATTTCATACAATGCGTATTTGCTGACAAGTGAATTTTGTAGAATGTTTATTTGCCTTTAGGCGCATTCCGTAAAACATATATTTACCTATAGGCACATTCCATAGAATGCTTATTTTCTTGTAACCTCATTTCGTGAGATGTACATTTGCTCATAGTTGCATTCTGTAGAATGTATAGTTATCCATAGGCACATTCCATAAAATATATATATTTGCCCATAGGTGTTGTCAGACTAAATTACGAATAACCCAAAACCTAGGGTTGACAATTTAAGGGCCTGGGCTGGGCTTTGACAAGCCCAGGACTAGGACCATATCTTGTTTAAAAAGTCCAGGCCCTCTCAAAGCCCATCTAAATTGGGCGGGCTTGGGGCGGGGCGGGCCTTGATGGGCCTGGACGGGCCTGGGCTTTATGAATTTTCAAATTTTTTTAAATAAAACTATAATTTTTCAAAACATAATTATCCAATTCATAATACTACAATAGGCTAAAAACTTAAACATAATAAAAAAATATAAAAATGCTAACATCACAAGTACCATACACAACATACAAATCAAGTAATCAACCACTAATATAAAAAAAAAAACTAATCCAATATTTGCAGGCCATCTTTGTCCTCATCCTTCAATTCCTCGCCAGTAAAAATTTCTTCTTCAGGAACTCCACCTAATAAAAAAAGTGTTAAAATAAATAATAAAGCAAAATAATTAGTAATTAATTTTGTAAAAAAATGTTTTTATACCTCTACTGCTCGTAGCCCATAACCAATGCTGAGAGCACCTGATAGCTTCCAATGTGTCTGGATGTAGTCTACTTCGATGTGGACTCAATGTTCTACTTCCCGTACTAAAAGCCGACTTTGAGGCAACATTTGTCACAGGTATGGCTAGCAAATCCTTGGCCATCTCCGCCAAAATAGGATATTTACCTTTGTTCATCTTCCACCATTGTAAAACATCAAAATCCAGAGTTCTTTTGACTAAAGGATCCTCCAAATACCTATCTAAGTCGGACTTCGAACTAATAGGTTGACTATTTTGGGTTGCATATGCATCAAAATCACCAATATCATCTATATCATCAAAATCAATATGAGATTGGTCGGAAGGAGCAACAAGTGCGGTAGAAGACTCACCAACAACACTGTATCTCGTAGTTGCGGATTTGGCCTCATAATAATTCATCATTTCATCACAAAGCTCCCGCACTCTCTTAAGTTGATTTTCAAGGCCGACTACATAAATCTTCGGATAATAATAATTAATCAACATCATCTTGTATCTCAGATCAAGAATAATAGCCATGACCAATACCCCACTAATCTCATCCCAATACTTCAAAAATTTTCCAATCATGTTATCCGCCATATTCTTAACTGCAGAAACATCAAATGTTTGCCACCCCTTCAATGCAATCCTCATTTTACAAACCAATGGAAAAAAAAGATTAGCAGTGGGGTATGTTGTACCCGAAAACATCTCAGTCAACTTTGAAAAATGCCTCAAATAATCTAGCATTTGCTTAGCCAACTCCCATTCCTCACTACTAGGCAAACACTTGTATTGTGGCTCAAGTGTTTGCAGTCGAGAAAAAAAACTTTTGTACTTCACTGCAAGTTCAAGCATCGCAAAAGTCGAATTCCATCTAGTTGGACAATCAAGCCCCAACTTTTTCACATCTATTTGTATTTGACGACATGCCAACTCAAACTTTTCCACCCGTTTTGGCGATGAACTCCAGTAAGACACATTGTCTCTAACACGTGTAATACCACTCTCAATCATCGACAACCCATCCTTCACAATTAAATTCAAAATATGAGCCGCACACCTCATATGAAAAAAATTACCGCTCAATATCATTGACTCAGTGGACAACAATCCCTTCAATCTTGCAACCATCGCATCATTAGTTGAACAATTATCCAAAGTAACCGTGGATAACTTTCTATCTAGATTCCAATCCATTAAACACTTCACCAAAATTTGGGAAATGCAATCAGCTGTATGTGGGGCTTGCACATATATAAATCTGTTCAAATTTAAATAAATTTTTTTAAAGTTAATAAAGTGCCTATACTATACAAATTTAAATACAAAATTTAAATATTTAATAAAGTAAAAATAACTTAGAATTCGACTTTGCAAATGCCAAGAGTTGTCAATGAAATGTCCTGTAACAACCATATAACCTTTCTTTTGATTACAAGCCGTCCACATGTCTGTAGTAATTGCCACCCTACTATTAGTAATCTCCAACAAATTCATTGCCTTCCCCTTTTCAATATTATATATCTTAAATATCTCACTCTTTAAAGTGTTTCTGGACATATGCTTCACCAATGGATTGCAATAATCAACAAAATCTCTAAATGACTCATACTCCACAAATCTAAGAGGAAGCTCATGTTTAACAACAACTGTTGTAAGTTTTTGACGTGCAACCAATGGATCAAATTTCTGAATTCCAAGCTCACCACTTTCGGTTTTCACCAAGTGTTGCTTATTCTCAAAAACTTCTTCAATTGTCGGTTGATTAAAACCATGAATTTGTCTAGTATGTCTATTCAAATTACTAGTTCCCGATCCACAAGAAAGAACCGTTCCACAATGATTGCATTTTGCCTTTGCCACACCACCAACATTTAGTTTCGTGAAATGATCCCAACAATTTGAAACAACCCTCTGTTTTCTTTTTTTTATCACTCTGCATTTCTTCTTGAACATTTTCCGACTCCACATATGGATTTGAAGGCAAATTAGAAGATTCAGAAACATTTTCCATTATAAACCTATAAAAAATTAAAGGAGATAAAATATTAAATTAATAAATTAATTAAGCTAAGTGTAAATGCAGTAAACGCATATTGCATTTACAAGCACAGCAGTGACAGGACAATAAATTTACAATGTCCAGAACTCCATAGTCCATACAATATGTGAATTGTGAATTAAATTATCACCAGAAAATTCATCTTCAAAATGCCAAGTAAATTAGAGACTGAACAAACTGGAAATAAATAATTGTCAATTATGGGGCATGATTGCAAGTAAATTCCTTCAATCATAAGTAAAGACGCCACTTAATAAATGCCAAGTAAATTCATCTTCAAAATGAATTCAATCAAAACATTTTCTCTTCACTTCCATTCAAATTATGACCGCCCCGTATTCCCAGACCCTTACAAATAATCATTTTTAAGCTCACCCAACAAGCAAAAGCATCACACTCTCTCATTTCAACAAACCCAAAAACAAAAATTTCACTCTTTGTTCATCACAAATTTGTTCCAATCCCATATTGATAAAAAAGCAGACAAAGATGGAAAGAGAATAAACCTGGTGGGTGGGAGGAATCGCGCGGCTGTGCTGGTGGGTGGGAGGACTCGCGCGGCTGTGCTGGTGGGTGGGAGGACTCGCGCGGCTGTGCTGGTGGGTGGGAGGCGCTGCTGGACACGCGGGAGATGCTGTTGCTGCCTTGCTGGGTGGCTGGACGGTGGGTGGCTGGGTGATGGCTGATGCTGCTGCTGCTGGAATCTGTTGCTGCTGCTGCTGGACGGTGGGTGGCTGATGGGTGGGAGGCACTACTGGAATATGTTGCTGCTGTTGGCTGCCGGCGGCAAGAACAGTGAGTGAGAACGGAGAGGTGAGTGAGAAGTGAGGGAACAAGCCACGAGGGATTTACTGATTTAGGGATTTTGTCACAGTTGAAATTGAATATTATAAATTGTTTTGATATGTTACACTTACAACTTACAAACTACAAGTTACAGACTCACAGACACGGTCACGGGAATGATTAATGAGGGATTTTTAATTGTTTTGTTTTAGTTTTTTTTTTTAATTTTATGAAATATTAATATATTATACAGTTTTTTTTAAAATATATATATATTATTTATTATAAAGTCCGGGCTTAAGCCCGGACTTTTCAATCATGCCCTTGACTGAGCCCATATGTTATGGGATTTGTTAATTATGAGCCCTTATCCATAATTTCAAGCCGTGGGTTGGGCTTAAAGCCCGCGGGCCTGGGCCGGGCCGGACTTTTCTGTCAACCCTACCAAACCCCATGAAAAATGTCGGCCCAATAAAAGTATTTTATATGAAATAACCTAGTCTCATTCTCTATAAGAATGGGCTAAGTACTTAAGAATTCAAAGTAATGTATCTAAATGCAAGATAAAACAAAATGCTAAAAATGTGATTCATCAAAAAAAGACCTAAGTCTATTCTTTACAAAGAACGACCTAAATCCACTTTTTACAAAGAATTACTTAAGTCCATTCCTTACAAAGAATAATCTAGGAACTTAAAAAAAATTCTAAGAAAATACTTGAAGAGCGAGTCCTTGATAAAGTGCCAAAGGCGTGATTCCTTAAAGAATGATCTAGGTCCATTCTTTACAAAGAATGATTTAGGTTCATTCTTTATAAAGAATGACTTAGGTCCAATTTTTACAAAAAAAAATTTAGGTCTATTCCTTACAAAGAACAACCTAAATACTTAGATAATATTTCTAAATAAGAACATACAAGCTAATAAGCATTCTACAGAATGTACCTATGGGCATATATACACAAAATGCACCTACAGACAAACATGCATTCTATGGGATGTGCTTACGACAAATAAACATTCTAAGAATGTACCTATGGGCAAATAAATATTATACGGAATACGCTTATGGACAAATATATATTCTACTGATGCGCTTACACGGGTAAATACACAGTTTACAAAATATGCATATGAGCAAATATGCATTCTATGGAATGCGCTTACTTGCAAATATACATTCTCCAGAATGTGGCTATGGGTAAATATACGATCTACGGAATGTGCCTAGAGGCAAATAGACATTCTACGAAATGCGACTACGGGCAAATATATATTCCATAGAATATGCCTATAGGTAAATATACATTTTACAGAATAAGCCTACAGTCTAACAAACATTCTACATAATGCACTTACAAGAAAAATATTACAAAATCAATCCTCTTTGTAAGGAACCAACATAAGTGCCGAATTAAGCTGAAGCCCACTAAAGGTCAAGGACCTAAAATATGACGAGTGTCTAAATAATACTTATTATGAGCAAATATTGACACATATGAATATGTGTCTCCATGTATGAGCTTTGGCTGACACTTGTTATAAGAAAAGCTCCATATAACCTCTTCAATTGACTATAAGACGCTTATATAAAGGATAAGACTCCCCCCCCCCATTGCATTTAAAGGTAAGAGAAAAAAGGGAATAAAATAAGTATAAAAAAACTACCAATCTCACTCTAGATTTTATCTCTCTAAAAGTTAAGTAAAAAGAACTGATTTGAGTGTTTGATGGTTATTGCAGGCACATCGATCCCCTTTGACAATTGTTCATTTTTGTAAAACAATTAACCATAAGGAGACAAGTGATTTGAGACACTCGCCTTAAGAAAAAATAAGTCATAATACTTGATTTAGAAGAAAGTCTGAAACACAAATGAATCACCGTTCATTGAACAAAAATTTTCATCAACATGTGCATTTAGTAGAATATATATTTTCTATATGCACATTCTGTAGAATGCTTATTTATTAGTAGGCTCATTCCTTAAAATGTTTATTTGCTCGTAGATGCATTCTATAAAATGCTTATTGCCCATAAGCGCATTTCATTGAATATATATTTTCCCATAGGTGCATTTCTTAAAATGCTTGTTTGCCCCCAGACTCATTCCAAAAAATATATATTTTCATGTAAGCACAGTCCGTAGAATGCTTATTTGCTCATAAACTCATTCCATAAAATGTATATTTGCTCATAGACGCATTCTGTAAGTTTTTTTTTTTTTACTCGTATACTCATTCCATAGAATGTATATTTGTCCATAGGTGTATTATGTAAAATGCTTGTTAGCCTGAAGGCTCATACTTATAAATATTTTCTAAGTGTCAAAGTCATTCTTTGTAAAGAATATACATAAGTTGTTATTTGTAAGAAGTGGACATAACTCATTCTTTGTAAAGAATAGACCTAGGTTCTTGGTAAAATTATGTCTTTGACTCTTTTTCCAAGGCTTTCTCTTTGAGCATTCTATGTAAAAATATTTTCTAAGTGTTTAAGTTATTCTTTATTAAGAAGAGACTTTGGTCATTATTTCAAGAATCACTCATTCGACAATTTGTCAACAACTCGCCCCTTTGGCATTTTGCTTAAAAATATTTATTAAGTTTTTAGGTCATTTTTTGTAAGAAGTAGACTTAAGTCATTCTTTATAAAAAATAAATTTATGTCATTTTTTTGTAAAAATTAGATTTAGATAATTCTTTATTAAATCATACTTTTGCTACTTTGTCATATATTACATTTAGACACTTTTATTAAGATTTTAAATACCCAGGTCAGTCTTATAGAAAATGCACTTAAATTATTTCATTTAAAATATTTTTATCAAGTTTATATTTTTCATGGGTTTTGGGTCATTAATACACTATGTATAAAATCCAAAATCTTCATTATAGGTAAGGTGAATTTTACCCAATGTTCCAAATGCATGCACTTGCTTGATCTTCATCTTTAAGTTTCAGAATTTCTCTAATATGTTAGATAAAGAAGGCTTGAACGCAGGATGAGTTAATCCAAGCATGCTAACAGCACCAACACTTTTGATGACGATGATATCATCTCTCTTCAAGTTGATCTTCACGCGGACAATAGAAGCAAAAAAATAATTAAAAAAAATTGTGTCTACGCGTTTCTGTCTATATAGGCATGGGCTGAGAGAGAGACAAAGAGAGAGTAAGCGAATCATTCTGTTGCATTACTGTTGGCGGGCACCATTAATAATGGTACTGGGAAGCTGCATTAAATGAAATCACATAATTAGGGTTCAACTTCTCTACATTATTTTCATTCAATCTTGATCTCTATTTTGCGCCAACTTTTAAATCAAGTTGAATTTTTTCTTGGATTAAAAATAAGCAAGAAGAAACCCCATGCATGCAAGTCAACACCCAAGTCTCTCTGATGCTGTGTGCAAAGTGGAAACAGTATCTTGATTCTTGACTGAATTGAGATTGAATTGGAAAGGACAGTTGGACAAATAAATTTTACTCACAATGACAGATGAGCCTCATTTACTCATGCAAGCGTGGCAGTTGAGTTTTTCCTTTTTTTTTTTAACACAAATTCTGTCACTATATATACTTCACTGCTTCTCATTGTATCTCCACACTAAACAGTGAGCCAGCAAAATATAATAAGAACAATGGGTTCTGTTGCACATTTTGTTGCGGTTACTATATTTTGTGTTCTTCTTGTGAACGGTTTTGTTTTAGCTGAACATGATAATGTCAAAGGCGTTAAAGATGATAAGCATTTGTTTTTCCATCATCCGCATTTGTTCAGAGGTGGGGGTTTAGGGCATGGCATTTATAAGAAGGGTTTTAGACATGGAGGCTTTGGCGGTGGTGGTGGTCTAGGCGGTGGTGGAGGCCTAGGTGGCGGCCGCGGCTTAGGTGGTGGGGCAGGAGGTGGTTTTGGTGGCGGCGCAGGAGGTGGTCTGGGAGGTGGTGGTGGTTTAGGGGGAGGTGCAGGAGGTGGTCTTGGTGGTGGTGCAGGAGGTGGTCTGGGAGGTGGTGGTGGTTTAGGGGGAGGTGCAGGAGGTGGTCTTGGTGGCGGCGCAGGAGGTGGTCTGGGAGGTGGTGGTGGTTTAGGGGGAGGTGCAGGAGGTGGTCTTGGTGGTGGTGCAGGAGGTGGTCTGGGAGGTGGTGGTGGTTTAGGGGGAGGTGCAGGAGGTGGTCTTGGTGGTGGTGCAGGAGGTGGTCTGGGAGGTGGTGGTGGTTTAGGGGGAGGTGCAGGAGGTGGTCTTGGTGGTGGTGCAGGAGGTGGTCTGGGAGGTGGTGGTGGTTTAGGGGGAGGTGCAGGAGGTGGTCTTGGTGGTGGTGCAGGAGGTGGTCTGGGCGGTGGTGGTGGTTTAGGGGGAGGTGCAGGAGGTGGTCTTGGTGGTGGTGCAGGAGGTGGTCTGGGAGGTGGTGGTGGTTTAGGGGGAGATGCAGGAGGTGGTCTTGGTGGTGGTCTTGGTGGTGGTGCAGGAGGTGGTCTGGGCGGTGGTGGTGGGTTAGGGGGAGGTGCAGGAGGTGGTCTTGGTGGTGGTGCAGGAGGTGGTCTGGGCGGTGGTGGTGGTTTAGGGGGAGGTGCAGGTGGTGGTCTTGGTGGTGGTGCAGGTGGTGGTTTAGGTGGTGGGCTAGGTGGGGGTGCTGGTGGTGGTTTAGGTGGCGGTGCCGGTGGTGGGCTCGGTGGAGGAACTGGAGGAGGACTTGGTGGTGGTGGTGGGCTTGGCCATCATGGTGGTTTAGGTGGAGGAGCTGGAGGTGGTCTTGGTGGTGGAGCTGGTGGTGGGCTCGGTGGAGGAGCTGGAGGAGGGCTTGGCGGTGGAGGAGGGCTTGGCCATCATGGTGGTTTAGGTGGAGGAGCTGGCGGGGGTCTAGGAGGAGGTGGAGGCCTTGGCCACCACGGTGGGCTCGGTGGAGGAGCTGGAGGCGGTCTAGGCGGTGGACTTGGAGGTGGGGCTGGCGGAGGGGGAGGGCTCGGTGGAGGCGCTGGCGGAGGCTTAGGAGGAGGCGTTGGTGGGGGTGCCGGTGCCGGTGCCGGTGGAGGACTTGGTGGTGGTGCAGGAGGCGGAGGTGGATTTGGTGGTGGGGGAGGGGTTGGTGGTGGTGTCGGAGGCGGAGTTGGGGGAGGATTCGGGGCAGGTGGAGGTGTGGGTGGTGGTTTCGGCGGAGGCGGAGGCGGCGGCGGTGGTTTTGGTGCCGGTGGTGGGGCTGGCTTCGGTGGCGGTGCCGGGCTTGGAGCTGGTGGAGGAGGTGGCGACTAATCAATTAAAGCTCGATCAAGAACAAGGCTATATTATACTTGCTAATTGGGATCTAGTGTGTTTAGTGATAATTTAATTTGCATGAGTTATTATTAAACTATATATTCTCTCTCTTTGTATGATTATGATTTAGGCAAAAGACATGCTCGTTATTTCAACTCTTTTCAGCTTATAGCTTGTATTATTATGGAGGTTTGTTGTTTACGTAAAACTAATCTCGTCTTGTTTCCCGCTCCACGCATCATGCAACATGCATGGGAACTGGGGAGGAGCTGTATTGCTGTAACCTTCAAAAGGCTACGAAATTAATACTGAAAAAATAAACGTGAAATTAAAGTCCTTGCAATTGAATGCAACATCGAGGGGATTTGATCAAACACACAGAGATGATAGATCCGAAGATCTATGGCCTTTGGTGAAAAGGGTTCCATCAATTAATGAGATGACCCTCACAATTTATTTTTATGTCTGTTGTTGTACAAATGGCTACCTACTATAATTTATAATTTTGCAGTGGAATTAATGACGATTCATTTCTAAGTCTGTTTTCAAGTTAAATTCATAAAGCGGATCATTGCTTCAAAATCTATGGGTCTGAAATAGAACGTGCGTATTAGAAATCTCAGGTGCAACGGTGGAACAGAGATTTTTGTTCAGAAGGGAACTAAAATGTACCCGCCCCAACTTCAGATTTTTGATTTTGAGAGAGAAAGTGGTTGAATAAAACTAGAGGAGGGTTTTGCTTTTTTATGTCGAGACATAATGTCTATGGTCAAGTTATTGCCCTATTTTGTCATTTAGTTATTTAACGATTAGATCTAACTAAAGAGCTGCCCAACGACCTAGATATGTTTGCATGGTTATTAACATTGCATCCCTAATATTTGTTGAAAAATCAGAAAAGACATAAGTTTCTAAATGTTGACATATATGTCCAGATTGTTTCAAATTTTGAAACATTTAAATCCACTGACTTAGTTTGACTATTAACATGAGTGTCGACGCAACAATGTACTATCATGTAAAAATTTCCAAATACATTAAAAAATTAATAGGTTTTATTAAACATTTTTTATATCTAATATCTCTCTAATGTATAATGAATTATTTGAATATCTTAGTTAAAAGTACTTAACAAATTTTTTTTAATTCGCCAATAATAATAATTTCTAACCAAAATGAGCATATATATATATGCCTAAACTAAATGTTTTCAATAATATTATTCATGAACATGTCTCCTAATTCCTAAATTGTATTTAATTAAATATGTTATTTTAATATTAATATCTTGATATGTACATTAACGGAACTCCATCCCTCTTCTTTCTTTATTCTTAATTAGTAATTTAGCGCCCATGAGCTCATCCTCTCTTTTTTTAATTTCCTTTTTTCATAAACTCGTACTTAATAAAATAATATATTTTAGAAATAGATTTTTTCATCAATATTGATCCATTGATTCTTTGGTCCGCATAGTGGTATGATTTAAAAGTATTCTTATTTTTTCCATAGATGCTATAAATATAAGATTTATGTAACTCTCGAAATTTTATTATTTATAAACTTGTCGATTGTCAGTTATGTTCTCTTAAAATTCTTGAACTAAACCTTTGCTTGGGATTTTTTTTTAATTTATACGAATTACCATTTTTTTTGTTAAATAAAAGATAATATACATAGAGAATCAATAGTTGTAAATTATAGAGATCTATCATTTGTCCTTAATAGTAATTTAATGAATGAGTATTTTCATAATATAAATTATTCAATTAAAGGGTGGTAAATATCCTCACTTTTTATTTGATTTTTTTTTGTAAGGGTAAAAATAACAATTCCACATTCTATTAAACTTTCCTTAGCGGTCAACTGTAGTCAAGGATATAAGTATAAAAAAAAATTAAAATGAACTAGACTTATGTGTTAAAATTTAGAAGTACTATTTGGTTATTTTATTTTTATCAAACAAAACAAGGAATTACTTATCCCATTAGAAATATAGTTTTGCCCTGTCTATATAGTTTAGAAATTCAAAAAGTAAATTCTTCTTATTGTTATAGTCTTCTTCTAGTTGGGGTGGGGAGGCATGGTTCATTTTCGAATCGATCTAAACCGTTCATTTTTTTTTATAAAATAAAATTCAAATCAAACTGAACTGAGTTGGTTCAACTTTCGATTCAATTTCGTTTTGGCTTGGTTTTTCTTTTTAAACTGTAAATTCCTCTATATTTTGTAGTTTTTTTTTCTGTTTTTGATTTTACGAATTGACTTGTTTTTTTTTAATTTTTGAAACAAAACCAAACCTCTAGTTAGCTTTTGGTTTTTTGGCAACAATGATTTTTTTACACCCCTACTTCTGATATTAAAATTTTGTAGTGTACGAAATTGTAGTTTGTAGTTATGTGTTGCCCTAATTTAGGCTTGACTCTTAGGCATTGACCTATACACTGTACTTAAACTTGATTTTTTTTTCATATATTTGTGCCTATATACATACGTATTAATGATCATTTTTATCCTAATAATACACGTTATTAATTCTTTTTTTAAAGGAATATTCATGTAAACTTTTTAAAATATTGTTAAGAGGATAATTCCATCAACAAAAAAGACGACTGAATATTAGCCAAATAGGTTTTTTTTTATTAAAAAAAATTACTTTCTATAGAGATATGTGAGTAATGAAAATGTATTTTGGGCAGCCTATCTAGTACTCAAACTTTTCTACTTTAGAAGCAATGACTTTTTATTTGGCTTTTTATTGTAATTTTTGAATTTTGAGAAACTAGAAGGGACTTTCATAGAAGTCAAATTAATACCTATGCCTATTGTGGTTAATTAGCCCTTTAGAAGCATGATTACTGCGTGCTTTATTTTTCATTTACTTTATTATTTTCTGTAATTTGTTAAATTAATCTTTATAAATTTGGCTAAGACTTAGTAATTATATATCTTAAATGTATTACATTTATAGTAATCATAGAATTTTCCTTAAACATAGATTTAAAAAAAAACTGGGCAAAAAAATCAGATCAACCTTGAATATTACTGTTAGAATATAGAAGTTAAAACCTCAGGTCAAGTAATAAAAAGATCATTGTAATGGGAAATTGAAAGAATAGATTGTCGAAATAATTTATTAAAAAATAAAGCTGACATTGAAGGTTGATTATACTAGTTAAAAATCTATTTTAAAATTCTTTGCCTTCAAGGCTTAATTTGTTCAAATTAAAGCTGTACTCTACTAAATTTGGGGCTCATGTTTGTTTACTATTTTTCACATTAAAGAATGAACAAAAAAGATGTACATGCATTAGATACCATAAACATTATTAATTGGGCTTATATTATTGAATTTTTCCCGATAAACGAAAGAAGAAAATGTTAACGCAATGACATAAATATAGAAAGAACGATATTTTTTTAATTAAAATAATGGTAAAGCGATATCGTTTAGCCTATGCTTTTATTGCACTTATACTTGCCTATGCTTTTATCCTTTGACATACGGATAAAAGGATGAACATTTGAAAGCATATCACATGCACCTTATAAATTAGGGATGGTAAAAAAGTTCGGGTCGGCCCGGTCTAAGCCCGCGGGCTTAGAGCCCGGCCCACAAGGATTATTTTTTATAATAGTATTTGTTATTTATTAGGTTGTATTACTAATATTTTATACATTGGACTATTATTCTATTATATATTATATAATTATCTTTAATTTAAATATTTTATAATTAATAAAAAAGCTCAAGCAATTTGGACGGGCTTTTGAAGGGTCTGGGTTTGAATAATGTGGGGTTAAACCTGGGCAAAAGTCCAGTCTAAGCCTACAAATTGCCACCCCTAATCTTAGGAGCATATACTTACAAAATAGAATCTATATATATAATGCTTACCTAACCTATTTGTGGTACTTGATCATTTAAATTTATGGCTCCAGTTTATTCAATAAACTGTTTATTGAATAATAATATTTATTAGTAATATATTCACAAATATAGATATATTAAAAGTGATTATTAGAATCAAAATTGAATTAAGGGATAAATATGTAATTACTTAGGCAAGATATTTATCATGGGTCCTAACTTTGATCACGAGCATCAAATAGAGGGTTAATTAAGTAATTATTATTGGTATAAGATCAAGCCTAATATTAATTAAAAGGAGTTTTAATTAATAGGGCTTCTATTTATGATATGAGTTAGTAGAGTGTACCTTTAGACTTTTAGTGGAATAGCCTCAAGTTAATTTAGTAGCTTTGGTGTGTTATGAAATGTCTGGACTTCAACTATTAAGTTAGAGTTAGGAAGTTCATGAGTCTACAGTTCTTCTGCCATCTCAATTTCTAGTTGAACTCTTACTCTAATAAGTGTCTTATGAAGAAGAGGAAATTGGAACAAAGAAGTTCTTTTAAACACATAATTTTTCTCTATAAAAGGAAAAAGAATTTTCTAGGGTTTTCACCTCTTACATAGAGGATAGCAAAGAAGATTACAATTTATAATCTTCAAATCCCAACAATAGTGGTGGAAAAGATTACAGTAGTTCTTTGAATCTTTATCGGAAGTCTAAGGTATTTCTTTAATTTTATATATGTATATATAATCAAGAAAAAGATCCCGATTTTCGCTGATTTTATTAAATGAAATTTTTCTAGGCTTGATTTACCAACAATGCAAACTAGAGACGAGAACCACCCCTACATCTAAGAGATATATATAAATTTTAGTGTAAAAACTTAAACTAGTAATACAAGTAAGCGTTCAACATTTAGTATTGAGAGTTTAAACGAAGATTATTTATACTTCTACTTTGAGTATTTGGTAATTATCCAAATCACTTATGAACTTACTTATATTATTTGACAGTTATTAACTCAATTTAAATAATGATTACGCATCTAAAGCCAAAGCCTTAATTCCAAATTTAAATGTGACAACTACTTATTACTATCCCTCATTTAAGGGTAAAATGATAAAAGATTTTAAAAGGTTGTACTTAAATGGAATCTTTGTACAACCAGGTGGAGTATCCAAGTATATTTTAAATATGAGGGGCAAGTGGGCAATTATCCAAATTCGAAGGGAAAAAAATTGCATGTTTCCCTAGTTTTTTTATTGGAAAAGATAGAGGGATGGACAAGCTCAATTAAATTTTTATTCCCCAATCTCTCAAAAGAGAAGAACTCGAGTGGCTAGTCAAATAAAATTACTTGAAAATCACTCATTCAAGTCCTTGAAGGCAAAATTTGCTAATATATAGACAAAGATCACACATTTCAATGGGGTTCTGATTTCATCCTTGGTTGCATACTTGTGGAAAAGATTGATTTCAAATAATTTTCTAGAATCTTTCTCAATTTTTTTTCTTTATTAGCCTAATAACAACTTAATCAATAAAAAGATCTTGACTTCAATTGATTTTATTAAATAAAAAATTATATTAGTAGATTTATCTACATTACCCACTAGAGACGAGATCCACCCCCTACATCTAAGAGATGCCTATAAGTTTTACTATAAAGACTTAAACCACTAAGTAAGTGTTCAAGATTTAATATTGAAAGTTTAAACCAATATTATGTGTATGTTTGTAACTGTTATACTTTTACTTTGAAACACAATTTAAAGTATTTGGTAAATATTTAAATCACTTGTGGACTTAGGGTGTGTTCGGGGTAATTGCATTGTAGCAACACAACTATCCCAAATGAATCCTTACTTATATTATTGGATAGATATTAACTCAATTTCAACAATAATTATGCATTTAAATTCAAAACCTCAATTCCAAGCATACCTCTATGTATTTGCAACTGTCTCATATAGAAAATTTATACCATAGTGCACATATTATAATGTCTAGGGAAAAACTCCCACCTATCTTCCTCCCTTAATTTTGGGCAATTATGCCCATTTTATTCTCTCATGTTTAAAAGTACCTTAATATCCTAGAAATTTATATTAAAGTTTAACTTTTTAATTATTTTTGGGGTTAATGTTATTTGGGTGACATATTTCAACAAATGTCAAAAGGGTGATACAATTTTTAAAAATAAACAGACATGTGACAAATCATTAACTTTTTCCGTTAATTGTAATGACGTAAGGGCAAAATGGGAACAATTGACACAAATAATACAAACAAAGATTAATGTCACCTGAGTGACACATGTATCAGGCTTTATCTCACAGGTAATAATTGTTTCAAAAAATACTTCTACTGGTAACAAACCATTAACTTTTGCCGTTAACTCTAACGTTGTAATTGATAAAGAACATGACGGAAAGATGTTGATAGAGCTTTGTTGAAAAATGTATTTGATATCTTTGTCCCTACTAGACTAAGCAGATAATTTGGTTGCCATGAATAGGATTTTGAAAGAACTAATGTTAACTAAGCCAACATATCGGATTCTTGAAGATTTGAGTCTAATATTATGCATCAAGATTCATAGGAGATTTGCTTCTTCTATATGTTAAAAAATTAGTTTGATTCAATGAGAAATTTTTTTAAATATTATTTTGATAAAAGAAAATAATATTTTGAATTTGATTATTGTTTCAGGGTTGGGTGAGTTGCATGCTAGTGTTGTTGCTATTCGGAATACTGTGAAGTACGTGAGATCCTTCACTACGAGGCTGCAAACATTTAAACAATGTGTTAAACAAGTGAATGATCCAAAGAGAATTGTTGTTTTAGATTGTCCTGCTAGGTGGAATTCCACTTATTTCATGTTGATGACTGCGCTAAAATTTCAAGCAGCATTTGATAGAATGGCAGAAGTGGATAAACCTTATAAGGTATACTTTGCCGAGAAAGTAAATAATGTTAAGAGGGTGGGCCTGCCTAGACCGGAGGACTAGGAGAGTGTTGAACGAATTGTGAAGTTTTTAAAGATATTTTATGACGCCATATTGTTGTTTTCTACCTCTTTTAGTGTGACTTCTAATCTTTGTTATGATGCTATTGGCTTAATTGAGAGTTTATTGACTGCACTACAAGAAAGTACAGATCCTAGGGTGTCATCTATGACTTATAGTATGGGGGAAAATTTTGATAAGTATTGGGAGTCTACGGGGAAGATAAATAAAATGTTGATGGTTGCCTCTATTCTTAATCCACGAGCGAAAATACATTTCACTAAACATATTTTTGAGTTCATTTTTGGCAATGATAGTTCGATGGTTGAATAAATTACCAAAGCAATAAATGACTTATTGAATGAGTTTTATGATGCATATAGTACATTCTCATCTAGTTCCACACCATCGATATGTAGTGAGAGTGATCTTAGTGGTAGCTATGGTGGTACAAGTTCTTCTCATCGTGCTACAGCTGAGGCTAGTTTGATGGATGTTGCTGGTGGTGAAGGTGATGACACTTTTCGAGTTGCTCGCCCTTTCCTTGTATATGCTAAAAAGGTTTTTGGTTTAGAATGATGGCAAAAAAGTAGCATCTGAGGTGGAAAGGTACTTAAAGGACCCAGTTGAAGATCCCAGCAATCTCAAACTTAATATTTTTCTTTGGTGGAAGGTGAATGGATCGAAGTATCTAATTCTGGAGAAAATTGCAAGGGATGTCTTCCTTGTTCCTATTTCCACAGTGGCATCTGAGTCTGCCTTTAACACATGGCGTCGTATTATTGATGAGTATATGAGTTCTTTAACTCCAGCTATGGTTGAGGTATTGATATGTACTGAAAATTATTTGCAATCTAAACGTTTTGACAATCCCGCCTACAACCTTCAGGAAGATATTAAGCATCAAATGTTTCATATGGAGTTACAAAAAGGTAATAGTTTTACCGTACATTATATACATAATATATTTAAAATGCATTATAACTTTATATATAACATCTACATGTACTTGAATTACTTACTAATTTCCTTTTTTTTTTTACATTTTAAAGAGTTTATAAGATCACAAGCTTCAACAATGGAAACGGTGAGCGCCGACATTAGTGTTATGGATATTTGAAAGGTAACTTTTAATATATATTATTATTTATAATTTAATATTATACTATTAGCTTGTAATTTAAACTATAATTATAGTTGTTATAGTTCTAAATTTTTATGTCTAATTGTAAGTTTGTAGCATTGTAATTTGTAATTGTTTTAGTTAGACAAGTTGTAGTTGATAAAATAATATTGTCTAGATTATTATTAACTTGATTTGGGGATGAATCCCATAAAATAAGCATGATTGACTTTTTTATATATATAATCAAGTATGTGAGTGTGTATAATATATATATATATATATAGAAGAATTTGCTAAACATATTATATTTTTTTGTAATTACAAATCTATAATGATATAATAGAAATTAGAAAGATTGTAACACCCTTTTAGCTCAATTAAAGATATGAATTTGATTTATTTATTTGTGTTTGTATTTGTGTTTGATGTGCAAAGATATGAATTTGGTTTAGTTGCCCAAATTTTTATATGAATTGAGTTTATTCATTTGTAACGTGGCTTAAAGAAAATAGTTATTGTACATTTCTTCAATTCTTCTCTAGGAGATCAGTGCTTCAACTTGGAGTACACGAATTTGAAGTTAGACCTTGTCAAAGTGCTTGCGCGGAGCGGTGGAGGAAGTAAGGAAGCTTATTTAGTATTTATGTTTGAACTTTGTGATTTGTGTTTCGGAACAATTTAATTATGTTTAAATTTATGACTTTGTGTTTCAAACTTTCAAAGATTAGTATTTGGAAATTGTGTTTTGAACGGAAATTAATAGACTATTAACTTTGAACTTTGTAAGTTTATATTAATTTTAACTTTTATTAAATTTGGATTTTGTTGGTTGAGCAAATAATAATCATAGTCAATAGGCAATAGACAATATTATTCAAACATTTTAATTTTATTCATTTGATTTCATAGCATTTTCTTTTTTTCTTTTGGTTGAAAATTAGTAAGAATGACTACAATTAAGAAAAATGTCTTAAAATCAATCTAAAAACCGCAAAAATAGGAAAAAAAAAGCTCAAAATTGCATTAACCGGATTTGACCCGATTTGACTCAAACTAACCCGAACTCAATTCGATCCGTTTTTAACCCGAACCCAATCCTACCCGAATTCAACTTGATTTTTGACTCGATCCGAACCGATCCAAATATATATCGGATCGGACCGGGTTGGGTTGTAAGTTAGGGCTGCATTCGAATCAATGTTTGCCCAACCCAAACAACCCAAAACTAGATCGGGTTAACATGAACCCAACCCGAATCCGATTTTGCCCATCATTAATCTCAATCTATGCCGGGAGGGAATTAGGGTTATTGTTAATGTCTCTTATAAACCACTGAGTAAGAAACACATTTAGTTATATCTATTCAATAGTAATAAAATCACAAAGCGTAATGGAAGTAGAAAACAATTACAAGATAATCACATCAACACTAATATCATGTAATTAATACAAGAATAAATTCATTGTTAATTTCTTCGAATCTTAATAAGTATCCTGGTATACAGTATTTTTTAGTTCCAGGGTCAGCAAAACTGCTGCCAGTGAAGTTAGTCGAAGCTAAATAGAAAACAATTATAAGATAATCATCATTGATTACATGATTAAAGATATGTAGACTAATCATGCTGTAATTCTACTCAGATATGATTATCGAATCATATCTTATGACTTTTTTGGCGCCAGATTTGCTGGGCCATATATTCATTTGATAAGACAAATGAAAAAATCCATGACCTACTGAATAATTAATTTTCCAAACATAAAACCAAAGCTAGTTGTATAGTCAAGTCACTGCACGTAAACATGACACATCCATCTGAATTCTGACACAAATTCAAAATATAAGATTAATCAGAATTAAATTCAGACTACCTTACCCTGAAAAACAAACGAATCCAAGATCTAGACAAATATAATTCACATGGGAAATTTTAATTAATTTTGTCAATCACAAAATACAGAAATTAAGAAACATATCTTAATGAAACCATTTATATTTTCCTGAACTCAATATATATATATATATTGAGAATTTGTACTCACATATATTAATGGCTATGCATATTATAACTTATATAAACCTCAAAATCATACGAAACACATAGTATTAATTACTTACTATATACACAATATTAATCCAGTTTTAAATAGAAAATTAAAGTAGAGAAAACAAACTGTAGATTGATAATTATGGTATAATAACCAGCATACATACATACATACATACATATATATATATATATATATTTTTTTAATGCTTGCTTACTAGTTGGATTCAGGATTTGGGCCACTGGGAACATTGTGGGCAGCTGCTCTATATTCTCGATCTGTAGCATTATTGGCTGCAGCGGCAGCACTTGTTGTAAAAGAAGACGAAGCTGGAGCTTTATGCTTTGTTGATTTTGCTGAGATAAGTTGCCTGCTTGCTGCTGCTGCTGCCGCTGATGATGGTGATGATGAAGGATTAAAATAAAATATTGGGCGAGCAAAGAGAGGAAGGAACAAGAGAACAAGCACAGAAAATAGCAACAAAGCATTAGCATGATGCTTTGTTGAGGATTCGAAGGCAGCTGATGATGATGCCATGATGAAATAATTATAATTATTATTAGAATCTATAAGAAACCTCCCCCCCAGTATCCAGAAGGGATCAATATCCATTAACCAGCTGAAGCACCAAAGAATTAATAATTAATCAAGAAGCTGAAAGAAAAAGAGAGTGATGATGATTTTTTTTATGGGCAGAGGTTTCAAAAATTTTGAGCCAGACTGCTGATGTATTCTTGGAACTTATAATAGGTTTAATTTATATGGATTATCACCTGGTGATGAAGTGCAATTATTGCCCTCTTCTTTTTTACAAAATTACATTTATATCCCTATATATGACTATGCACTATGATAATGATAATTTTCAAAATCATATGACCAATAATTGAGTTTAGGCTCTTATATATGTGCAGAACTTCTCACGGAAGTTCAAATGAAGACTTCGTGTGGATGTAGACAAAATATTAGAAAAATGGACTCCAGACACTAAAAGAAAACAATGCATTGAAATATGTATTTTTTTCTTATAATTTAATAGGATAAGGATGAAATTCGTATTTTAGCATCAGCATGAGAAATTTTGTGTGTGTGAACATCATTTTTTGCAAAATCTTGAGGACAACTAAAAATTTATTAAATATAAAATTCTAAATTTTACAACAAAATATATACTAAAAAAAGGACGGTTTTGTTTTTGTTTTTGTTATTTTAAATAATTTTATCTGAGTAAGAGTATTATTTGTTTATTTAACAAATTTCTCCTCATTTGGTCAAAGATGGCCGAAAAATAAATAAATAAACTAATGGGCAAGTGGAAATTATGCTATTTTACGGCATATTTAAGAAAGGGGATTAAAAAAATAAAATACTATTATGGAGACCAGGTGAAACATTAAACTTGGGCAATCTGGTCATGTAAGAAGAAGAGAATATGAAAAGATAAAAAGCAAAGTGATAGCCATAGAAGGAGAATGAAATTAAAGGAGTTGAAGATTGGTGGCTTTTTGCTACTTGGCTGCTTATGCAAGAAATCTCTCTTCTTTGACTTGGTGAAAACCTGACCTTTAATTTGGAAAATGAATAAAAATTATATAATTTTTGCTTTTGTCTTGTTTTCTTTTTATCAATCAAATTTGAATTAAAGGCACAACACACAAAAGAAAGGAAAAGGAAAAGGGAAAAAAATAAATTAAAAAGGAAAGAAAGAAAGCAAAAGCAGCAACGTCATATCTTCAATCACTGCCTTTATTTTGGCTTGTGAAAATCCTGGAGTTGTCGCCATAATCTGATACATTGGGTCCCCACGTCCTTTACAGCCTGCAATTCAAGGGATGTTTCATGTTACGTTAAGGTTATTTTGGTCATTTGGTATAGCACGATTCTTTGCTTTTTAGCCATATCTACCACAACTTCAACATATATTTCCCATGCAAAAGTTGGATTATGACTTTCATGCTAATAATATATATTCTTGTCCTCAGATTCATTGTAGAAATTGGGTTTGAATCGCGATAAGAATTTTACTGCAGTCATTGGGGCCAATATTATAATAAAAAATTATAAAAATATGCAATCATAGTTTAATATCCATCGATACTTGTTAAAATATTTTTATAATTATTTTTAGGGTAAAATTAATGTTGAACTGTGGTATGGTACTATAGTTGTTTTCAACCGTTAAATCTACAGTTGTATAGTTACATAAACTGAATTTAATGGCTGAAAGGAACTGTGGTACTATACTACAGTTGCAATATAGTTGGATCCTTACTCTTGACGCATTATCATATTTTGAAAATATTATTACTAGTTTTACTATCAATACTATCAAGTTAAGGAAAAAAAAATTATCTTACTAAAGCAAATAATTTTATCCCTAAATCTTTAAACTTCCAATTGTGCCTTCTAGTTGATGAAATGAGAAAAAGAAAAAGGAAGAATTTGATGAGTTGAAAAGGGCTTTGTTGATCAAGGATGAGAAGGGAGAACTTATTAAGAGCGCTGCTTTAATCAACGGCGAGAAAAACAATTTTGTTAATATTTTAATTGAGTTAAAAATATTAATTAATTTGCCCCAATTGCAAAAGATAATTTATAAAATAAATTGATTCATTATTAAATATTCTTTATAAAATTCCCACAATGAAAAATAATTCTCCAAAAATTAACATGATTTTTTTTTAAATAAAGATTTTCTAGTGGGGACAGTTGCCCGCACTAGCCAACAAGTACATATGCCCATGAGTGTAGAGTTATTTTACAAAGCAATACGTCTCTGATTGTAGTTTAAATTTAGATTTTATAAGATGCAAAAAAAAAAATAGATTTTATAAAATTCAGACATCCTGTCCTAAACATCTTTATATACATATATACATACATACATACATATATATATATATATATATTGGTATACGTACATACCAAAAACTATAGTCTTTCAATGATTAATTTTTCTGTAGAAGCCCCTTTTTTTTCAATTAATCAGTATCTGGAAAGTTAATGGGTCTATGTACAAATATATATTTTTAATGTATCTTTCATCTATGTGATCTTGTAAAATTTGGATTATTCTATCACTGGTCCAGATTTTTATCTAAGTAAATACAATCATATGATTGGTAATTAATAATTAAAGATAAAATTAAAAAAGTAAAATTTGACCATATATGAACAAATATACATATGTTAAAAGATTTTCAAAACTCACATTCTTTAAGTTTCGAAATCAGGTAATTAGGTAAATAAAACTACATCAAAATCAGTGCTTACGATAAAAACCAAGAGTAATTTGGGGTGGATGTATAGTTTACTAGTTATAAGTAACAAATTTCTCTTATTTGATTCAATCGTATTAGAGTAATACGAAAATATCAAACTATTGACATGGTGAATGTACATTGTATACTTTTACTTTAGATAAGTATACTTAGACCTTTTCTTTTCCTCATTTCCCATGATTTTTTTTTCAAGAATCAAACGATTAAAAAAAAATTGTAAACCTTAATATAAAGCCAAATCGGTAGTCATTAATTTAAGATAAGCATGCAACAAGAGCAGTGTGGTTGCGACTTTCATGTTTGCTCTATATATATATATATATATAATTGGTCCTTGATGATTGGATTGGATTGACATTGATATGCTTATGAAAATTTGAGTCATTATGCGCCTTTCACGCTTTTTTGTTGGTGGTCTCGATAGCTAGGTAGGTGTGTGACTTGCCAATAAATTAATACTTTTTTGAAATAGAGAAAAAGAACGATTCCATTCGATTATGTATGCTTTGGCAAAAGGCAATGTATACTTCGACGCACAGGTTTCAAATATATAGGGCCGGCTAAATATTGATCAATCATTTTCGAATGAAATTTAATGCCGTCTCATTTTGCTTCTGTTCCCATTTGGAAATGGTTAAGGAATCTATCATCTCAAATCATTTTATATATTGTAAAAGTTCATTCGCATGAGTGGGAGAGAATTAGATTATCATTATGCTAATTATCAAATAGAAAAAAGAAAAAAAAGAAAAACTAAACCTCAGAATTGTTGCTTGTGGGAGAACGTTTTTTGAGGTGTTATTGGCGTAATCTCTTGGGTGATTAAAATTAGGCCAAATTATGATCATTAATAGAGAAACAAATCTTAAACGAGATGCACCATGGTTCTATTTTGTGATAACAATGTTTGATTAAGAAAGATTACTTGCACGCATGATTACATATAGTTTATGTGGCCCACCTGAATTAAAATAAAACAAATCACCTAGGGACAAATGGGGAAGAAGAATTTCATCTAGCTAGGCATATACGAGATTTGCTTTATTTTATTAAAGTATAAATCTACCATAATATAATCCTTTGATTAACCTTATTATTAGGTAAATTATCAAATTGGTAGAATATATATGGTATAATTAGTCAACAGGTAAATTTTAAATTATCCCCTTAGTAAATTGATTGTCCTCAAATTATCTCATTATTTTTTAAAACCTCAAATTATTCTTATATTTGATTTTAAAAAAGGAAAATGACGCTAGCTGATGAATTTTTTAAATTTTCTTAATAAAAATAAGGTAAATTAAGGTTTTTAAAAATAAAAAAATAATTTAAAATATTTAATTCACCAAGAAATAATTTGAAATTAACCTTTAGTCAAATGTAAAAGCAAAAGTTCAGCTTTGACAAAGTTAACAATAATTAATATGCATGCAAAAAACAACATATGCTTTAGCATAATCAAAAGATATGACATTTAACCACACATGATTTTCATATCCAACGACAACGATATTGTTGGCCAAACAAGGCCCCACCCAAACATTCGTTTTCTTTTTAGACTATCTCTGAATTATATGAGTATGACTATATAATAAGTTATCTACATTGTGCCCGCCGTCAAAGAATTTTGCCTTATTCTTAATGAAATTATTTTACTTTATTCTGAATAAAGTTAATCTCACTTACTTTTGATGATTAGAAAAAAAATTTATTGTACAATTAAGTATTTAGTAAATTATAAAAATTTAGTAAGTTATCAAAAAATTGTTATAAATAACAATATATATAGCGAGTATATGTTTGTGAGGATCTAAATGATTTACCGAGGACTACATTACATAACGATAACACGTGAAAATTAATATTTTATAGGTTAATGATTTTATAGAGATTATTTTAATAGATTTAATAGAGACTAAATAAAAAAAATTAAAACCACCCATATGGATTTTATAATTCTCAAAATTAAAATTAAAATTTTAGAGTTCATGAGTTTATGGTTTATAAATTTAATGAGACTCTTTAATAGATTTAATGGGTTAATTAATAACTTAAGTAATTTTTCTTTAATTTTTTTGAAATTATTTTCTGTCGTGGGGCTTGGGCTGTAGCCTACTGATCATGAGGTGGATCCACTTATGCCAATTCCTAAACCTTTGATGTATCAAATTTGAACTCCGAATTGAAAATATGAAACCAAAGAAAAATCACAAATAAATAAACTCTCACACCATGAGGAGACTTGAATCCTCAATCTCAAAGAAAAGTTAAGGAGGTACCTATTCTTATCAACTCAAATAAAGAATTATCGACCATGTAAAAAAATACTAGTTCTTTTATACTAATATTTATTAATTAATTTGCTAATTAATTTTTTATAGATAAATTAATTAATATTAAGAATATTGTTGGTAGGTATAATTGTTAAAGAAAAGAAAAAGTAAGGGCAAGAATGTAATATATATAATTACATATGTATTTTGAGATGCTTTTAAAATATAGAGATAAAATGAAAATTTAAGTTAAAATATAAGAACTAAATAAACATTTATCCCTAAAAAATTACTCAGAAAACTACGCTATTTAAAAAAATTGGCACATGCAAAATTATTGGAAGAGTACTACTTTTACTTCTATAGTTTCGTTGGGAAAGAATTATGAAAATAACTTTACCTTCATTTTCTAATCTAATCCCGGCTGCCAAGTACCAAACGATGCAAATTTGTGTTCCTCAATTCATGCTCCAAAAAGCCTAAAGCTAATTGCACGATTTTCGGTAGTTTGTTAAAAGTGCGGACGTAAGAGCAATTGACTATTTATTCCATAAGAAGTTTCATATAAAGCATAATTTATTTTTGTTTAAAAGCAAAAACGGTAGCTAGGGCAATTCAATTCGTATGCGAGACATCTTTTGAGATGTGTTTTGCTTTATTTAGTGATCTTTTCAACTTTAAGTAAGGCTCATAATGCTAGTCAATTTATAATGTTCAACTTTCGCAAGGATGATATATTCATTCTCTATGCATGATGTCATCAAGTGTGAAAATTTGGAGCTAATTAGACTTACCTCTAATACAATACTAGATTAAAGAAATTTTATTTCACTCTAAAGGAATTGTACAATAAAAGTGCCTTTCCAGTTATCTAGAAAATGATATAACAATTTGATGTCGGTACTATTTTTGGGACGGCAAATTTCACCTTTAAACACTAATTCTTACTCTCATTGTTATTGAACTCAAATGATCATGCGTGCAAAACGCATTCATGGACTATGCACAGAGGGCTAATTATGATATACTTTTATTTATGCATTCTTTACTTATAATTCTAACTTAATTTTATGCGACTTTATATTTTAGTTTATTTGTCACTCGAACTTAGGTGATTGTGGCTCCAAAGCACATCCACAAGCAACTAATTAAGTTACGCCCAAGAGACTAATTATAAAATATACTTTCATAAAATATACCCGTATCTTTCTAACTTTTTTTTATTTATGGGAAAGTAAAACTTTCATTAATTCAACAAAGTGAATACATGCAAAATTTCGGGAGGAAAATTTTACACCCAAACAAAAGTTTCAGATTTTCCATGGCCATCTTGGCTAAGGAATAAGCACTTTCATTACATGATTTAGGGACATGCTTTGCTTCAAAAGCTGTAAAGTTCTTCTTTGAGGCTTGAATTTTTTAGATGATCCCATAGATCTCTATTAAGCTGCCTTCTTTGTCATTTATCAGTTCTACTACCTGATGATAGTCAGTTTCTAAGATTACTGCTGCAAGCCTGCTTCCTTTGCTATATTGATACCCCACTCAGCTGCCTCTACTTCTGCATATGCCACATCTCCCCCAAACTTTGTAGTTTTTATAGCTGCTACGAAGCACCTTCCTATGGATTGCTCACAATCTTGAACATTGTCTTTTGGTATTTGTAACTGCATCAACATTAATCTTTACCCATCCTTGGGGTGGAGGGATCCAGACTTTTGGTTTTTTCTTCTGCATTATTTCTAAGTTTAGTAGCTCTGGAAATTTTGTTCTTCTAAAAGCTTCTTTAACTGCTTCAGCGTTGGTCATTACCAGAATTGGGTCTAACTTCAACTCTTCAAAAACAAATCTATTTCTAGCATGCCAAATCGCCCAACACATCGTCATTATAAGCTTTAATTTAGCTGTACTAAGCTTTTTTCTGTAACATCATCAAATCCCCAAAAAAGTCTGGATTTCCCATCCTTGAATTGCACTTGCCATAGTTGAGAGTTACCAAACCTTCTTTGCTGCTTTGCAAGTGATCAGAGCATGCAAAGTATTTTTCAATCTATTCCTACACCGCTTGCAGTGAGCTTCTTGAACAATTCTACGTTTCCACAAATTCTCAGTTGTTGGCAGTAAGTTTTTTGCTGTCTTCCATATGAAAATCTTGATTTTTTTTAATGAGGGTAAGGGTCCAGATTATACTCCAATTGTGTTTTTTTGCTGTTAGACATTTTGTTGAATCCAGGGATTTCATATTTAGAGCCATTTGGTATCCACTTTTGACTGAATATTTTCATTTTCTATCATAATGCAAAATAATTTCGTTCTTTCTTTGTCTTCTTGGCAATAGGATGCTTAAAGTTGCATCTGCGTCTTCTTTTTGAAACATCTATTGAATCATATAAGACTTCCACTTATTTTCATTATCTATTAATATTGATATAGTGGCATCATGAGGCATTTTTTTGCTAGAAAAAGGCTTGAATGTGGATGGTCTTGGAATCCAGTTATCTTTGTACACTGAGATGTTTTCCCCATTACCAATTCTTCATATGTACCCATTAAGAATTACTTGTCGTCCCCAAAGTATGCTCCTCCAAATATAGGATGGATTTGACCCCATTGGTGCATTAAGAAAATTAGTCTTTTTAAAGTAGCTAGCCTTTAAAATTGTTGTTGCTAGAGAGTCTGGATTTTGAATCAACCTCTAATCCTACTTAGCCACCAAGGCTTGGTTGAAACTCGAGATGTCTCTAAATCTCATTCCTCCTTGAATCTTAGCTTGACTCATCATTTCCCATATGGTCCAGGCAATAACCTTTTTTTTTGTTTTTTGCTCTACTAAAATCTTGATATAGATCGCTGAATATCATGTTACAGATCAATAAGTATCTTCAAAACACTCATGGCATAGGTTGGAACAATTTGTGCCATTGCTTTGATTAGAACTTGTTTCCCTCCACACGAGTAAAGCTTCTGCAGCCAATTGGTAATCTTGCTCTCAACTTTCAGTTTAATCTCATTGAAAAAATTCTTCTTTTTCCTCCCAATCATCGAAGTTAACCCCAGATATTTGTCATGCTTCAATACCACATTGAGCTGAAAAATTCTTTTGATGGCTAAAACCTAGTTTACATGAACCTTGCCACTGAAGAACATGTATGACTTGTCGAAATTGAAGATTTATCCTAAGGCAATAGCATAGCAATCAAAGATGTCTTTGAGATGTTAGCAGTATTTAGGCAAGGCTCTAGAAATGATCAGGCTGTCATTTGCAAATATAAGGTGAAAGATGAAAATATGATGGCTGAATCTCAACCCCTATATTATTTTTTTCCTCTCGACCTGTATCAGCAAATTAGAAAAGGCTTCTACACGTATTATACACAGATAAGGTGATAAAGGGCATCCTTGCTTCAATCCCTTTTAAGGGATAATCATACTCTTAGGTATTCCATTTATAATTATAGAAAAAGATGAAGTGGTAATATAGTTCATAACTAAGTCTACCCACTTCGTAGCAAAGCCTTATCTAAGCAATATCTAGCTTCAAAACCACTAAACCTTTTTTCTTGCCCTTGTTATGCCTAATCTTATGGAGACATTCATTTCTAACAACGATGTTATTGGTTATCAACCTTTTAGGGATGAATGCACTATATGATCGATCAAGTACAGCATGCACGATAGTTTTCAATCTATTCGCAATAGTTTTGGCTTAATTCTATAAATGATATTATAGAGACTTATTGGCCTAAATTCAGTCACCTTTTCTAGGCTTCGCATTCTTTGGAATTAAGGCAATATAAGTGTGGTTCAACGGGGCAATGATATCTGCTTCATTAAGAATTTAAAGGCATGTGTTGATGACTCATTCCTTGATAGATGGCCAGTACTTTTGATAGAAGGCACTCGGTAATCCATTAGGCCCTAGAGCCTTAGTTGAACACATTTGATTTAAGGTCTTTATTGTCTCCTTCTCCGTATATAGTTGAGTTAGGTACTCATTCATTTATACTGATAGCTTTGGAACTATTCCTCTCAATGCCTTCTCTATTTGATCTTGAGAAGGATTGGAGGTTGAAAATAGTTTTGCAAAGTACCCACAAAACTCTTTCTCAATAACTTCATTCTCTGCTACCAAATTTCCTTGAGCATCTTCTATCCCCCAAATTTTGTTCTTCCTCTTTCTCAATAAAGCTTTTTGGTGGAAGAATTTTGTAATTTTCTCTCCCTCCCTAAGCCAGTCCGCCCTACACCTTTGCTTCTAGAAAATCTCTTCATCCAATAAAAGATTGTGGATCTGCCTTTCTATGCTTTTCAACTCTTCACCACTTTCATATTGTCTCTTTTGCTGTTAGAGTTCATTTATTCTGTTCATTAGCATCTCTAATTTCCTCTTGTTGCCCCCAAAAATTTTCTTGCTCTAGTGCATTAATTCAGCTAACGAGACTTTGCTAACTTATTTAAAAAGTTGTACCACATTACCTCCTACATATTTTCCATGTTTGACCTATTCTTCCTTAACAACAATATTCCTACATTCATCGTAAGAACTCTGCATATCTTAATAATGAGTTCTTGATAATATTCTTTTATTGTATTGCCTTATATCATCCATGTTTATTACTTCCACCAACACTGGTTTGTGATCCAAACACCAAGGAACCAGGTTCGTTACAGCCTGGTTTTGAAAAAAATTTGTCCAGTTTTTACTACAAAAAAATCTATCTAAAAGTTCTTCAACAAAATGGCAACCAAATCTCCTATTAGATCACATGAAAGGGTGGCCCGAATAACCCAAATCTCTCAAATTACAGTCCTGAACAACCTTTCTAAAATCACTAATCATATTAACTTCCCTATCATTTCCTCCATTTTTCTCATCCAAATGCAGAATCCTATTCAAATCTCCAAAACACAGTAGACAGACTTGTCAATCTTCTTAGTAGAGTTAAAGTGTGTTTTTTTGACTCATTTCTGAATGTCCACACACTCAAGTGCATCTCATATGTTTCCCCGTTTCAGTTTTTACCTCAGCATCAATATGGTGATTGCTGAAAGATGTAATATTCACCTTTGTTTCAGAATTCCATAGCATGGCTAAACCCCCACTCTGACCAGTACTACTAACAACAAAGCAATTTTCCATCTTTAGTTTCTTACTGACTTTATCCATCTGTACAGACTTAAGTTTAGTTTCATAAAGGAAAATTAATTGAGTTCTATACAATTGGAGGAATTTTTGAAGAGCTGTGAATGTCTGGTCATTCCCCATCCCCCGAACATTCCAACTTAACATTTTCATAGCTGTCAGCAAGGCTAATATTCAGCCTTCGTCGATTGAATTGCATTGTGAGTGTTTTCAGCATTTTCTACCATTTTTGTGCCAATCTAGTTTAGTTTGTAGTTGTGAGGAGACATATTGCAAGTGCTTGCTTTAGCTGTAGAGGTTTTGTAAGGGCTTGGGATCTATGCTTTCTTTTGATTTGGGCTTGACTTTGGTAATTCACAACCTACCCTCCCCCCCCCCCCAATTGACCCTTCTTTTATGTGCTCTTTGGTACTTGTACTTCGAGCTTGCATCTTCTAATTTCTTCTCTTGGGCCTAATATTTTTGGCTCCAAGAGCACCATCTTTGCTAATGGCTTTGTGATGTTAATTAATATTCTAACTCTTGCATATAGGCCAATACATTCCTCATCATCATCAGTTTTGATTTCCAGAACTTCTCCGATCAGTCCCCCTAATTTTTGAATATTTTCTCGCTCCATGCCCATTATAGGTACATTGTGGATTTGTACTAAAAAAGCAACATGTCTGAATTTTTCCTTTCTCATATTCCTAATTCCATTAGGTTCTTTAAGCACAATCAAAGCCCTGTCGAAATACCATGGGCCTAATATTTTTGGCTCTAGGAACATCATCTTTTCTAATGGCTTTTTTATGTTAATTAATATTCTGACTCTTGCATACGGGCCAATACATTCCCCATCATCATCAGTTTTGATTTCCAGAACTTCTCCGATCAGTCCCCCTAACTTTGGAATATTTTCTCGCTCCATGCCCATTATAGGTACATTGTGAATTTGTACCCAAAAAGCAACATATGTGAATTCTTCCTTCCTTATATTCCTAATTCCACTAGGTTCTTTAAGCACAATCAAAGCCTTGTAGAAATGCCATGGCCCTCCAACCATTACTTTTCGTTTATCTGCCTCCTAGCAAAATTTGAACAGAAATATATTGTTACCCAAGCTCTCGATTTTCACCTCTTTTATTGTTTTCCATGCTTGCGTTAATGCAATTTTGATCCCTTCTGGATGTTTCTTGCCAATAAGATTTTTCTCACTAATGAATTTGCCATTATGTGACCTCATTTTCCTTACATTTCACTTTTGAGTGATAGCTTGTGTTCACTGCCATCTTGTATAGAAATTGCTTTGCATTTACGTATTAACTCCTTTGTGTCCATGAGAGTTGGACACAAGTTAACTCTTTACCTACTAACTACCATGTTTTTGCTCCCAGTGTTTCACTCACCTTTGACCACTGTCTTGGATGCACTCTCCTGAATTAACACCCCTGACAAAATTAAACACTCATTCTAAAGAGTGAGATATGGAGCCATTAAAACTCCGACCTACTCCATTCTTTTGTTCTCTTTCGAGAGAAAGAGAGCATTCAAGAAGGAGATTTATCCATTTGCGACATTAAAGAAGGCCTTAATTAAATGGCCTACCCAATAAAATTGACCTCAAAAGAAAGAGAGTTCTAAATTAGATCTCGTATCTTTCTAACTTAATTTTTTGCTAACTTATGTTTTATTTATTTATTTTCATTTTTGTGTTTTGTTAATATGAGTATATTTTGGAAGAGTAATGATATAGCCACAAACTCTTTTACAAATTTATTTTGTACAAACTGATGTAGCATAATAAGATTAGTTGAATTAAATATCACTTGACCCACATGATTTGTTTTTATTATTTTATATTTTCATTCAACCAATGAATTAATGACACGTCAGTTTGTACAAAATAAATTTGTATAAGAATTTATAATTATATCATCACTCATTTTGGAACATGAAGCAAAAATAGATTAAAGTCTCGAAACAAATAAAGAAAAAGCATATCCATGAGTTGATCGACGGTCACAAAGCAAAAATAAACTGGAATCAGCGTGGGGCTACATGTTAAAAGCAAGGAAAGATGAAGAATTTGAAGATATATAAAGAGTTGGAGGATTTACGAGAAATTTATGATCATGTCATTATTCATCACTGTTCGTGTGCAAAAGCAGGGATTTGTCGGCAGTCAATGCGCCAACTGAAGGGTCTTCCAAGCCATAAAACATTAAACTGACTCCAAGTATACCCTTTCATATCCTAAATACAGCCGTTCCTAGCAAAAAACAATGAGCCTCATTCAGATGTGGGGTGTAATAAGAGTCAGTGTAAGTGTTTATAGAAGAAGTCACAAAATGTTCTCGACTGAACCCAATTATCATACTGCAGACTGCCCAGCCCAATTCTGTCTTTCAAACAAAAATAATAGTAATAATGCTGATTAAAAAACGAAACGACGTCGCCTGCAATACCCGAATCTGATAGATAGAAATTTCCTTCTTCTCGTGAAACCACAGATCAGACTCTGTGTTTCGTCACAATGGATTGTCCGACTCGCAGAATTTTCCATCTCATTGTTTTTTCTTCTCTCCTTTGCTTCCAAATCAGGGTTTGTTATTTCTCTTTTGTGCTTTTGTATTATTCAATGTAAATATGAATTTTTGATCGTACGATTTTATAGTCTGTTTTGGTTCCAATTTTATCCAGGCTCAGGCTGAACCTTCCGGTTCTGTGTTCTTTATCGATAATCCGACGCGTCAATTTATTCGCACACCTTCACAAAACGATGTCGCTCAGGTTCGTTCGATATTGCCATATTACCTTGAACAATTAATGAAATTTTGGTTGTTTAATTGATTATTTTAAGGCTAAGAAATTGATCATTCACACTGTTAGGCAAGGACTGGATTTGAATTTTGAAATATTAATATGTGAGCATTTGATTTGCACACGTCAGATCGACTCTATGAGTGCCTTTTTTTTTTAATTTAATTTGTTAGTTATGGATATGTAATGAATCTATGGAGATTTCGAATTGATGATTTAAATAGTTTGCCTTGCATTCTTGTTTGCTACATTTAATGAATTAGATTCTGGAATAAAAGCAATGCATTTTAGTTTTGTTATTATTTGATAGTAAAGGTTTATTTTTCTTGCCTTTATTGTTTAAATATGTTGTTGTCCTATGGCTTTTCGCTTTCAGTCTCGTTCAATGTCGCTTTCGGAAGTCAGCGCTGCTGTGTCAGTCTTGCTTGGTTTTGCACCGCCTGCTTCACTTTCAGCTGATGGCTCATCGAAGGTCATCAAAATTCTATGCTGCTTTTTATCTTTATCATTTTAAGCCTTTGTTTTTTGTGTCTTGTCTAGTTGATGTTTCCCTTAAGAAATTGTTTTTTTGTTTTTCTCAGTTGAATGAGGTTCTTGTGCCAAATCCGTTCGATAGACCTCGTGCTGTTTTCATGTTGGAAGTCAGAGGAGTTGGTGGTACTGACCCTGCTTTGAATAATGAATTTTCAACTTCTTTTCACCATTTTTTAGTAGTACTTGATGATGAATTGAATAATTTCTTTGCTCAGATCCTAAGCTCACGGATGACCTTGATAACACTCAGTTATTTGATGCCTATCACAGCAAGATTATTTCTGGTCCAAGAAAAGCTGATATTCAAATTCCAGGTAGCTTAGCTGTTGTAAACATGTGTATTTGCAGGTTTCTTATATGCATATTGACCATCCATTGTATTAAGATTATTTTAGCACAAAACTTGGTGAGGATTGTTAATTTTCTTTATCTTGTTTCAGATGAAGATCAAGTTTCAGTAGTGTTTTTGGATGAACTATCAGAAGATCGCACTGACAAGGAAATTCGCAATTTTGTTAGTCATCACTCAATCTCATCCTCTACAATAGTTGGTTAAATTATCCTTCCATATTTCCACAATCTATACATTTATCAGTTTCCTTTATCTATATAGGCATCTTGGTTGGGTGGATCATATGTTGCTGATACCTTGGAACCACTGAATGGAGAGTTGATCATCCCTGTGGCCGATGGCGACCATGTGAAACTTCACATGTCAAAGGTTCTATGCCAAATTCAAAATTGTGTTTATCTATTAATGCACTTGCTGATATTACTTTGTAACATTTAAGCTTGAATTAGAAGAGTAACATCTCAGTTGTTTGCAGAAAGCAGAAAAGGATTTTGCATTGAAGCTTCAGGTTCTGTCCCAGAATATTAAAAGGGCAGTGGATGTACACGAACATTTAGCTCAGAGTATTCGAAGACCGGCTGAGTTAATGATGGGTAGTTTTGATGGCATTACGGTGAGAGCACTTTCTCTTGGCATTCGAAGTTAAATTGTACTGTGCTTTTTATTTGTTACAAATTATACTGAACAAGGAAATCCAGAGGGGAAAAAATGGTAGTTGCTGAAAGGGATCATGGAGTGTTTCTGTGTGTGCATATAAACATTTAAGTTTGGTTAAGTAATGCATATGTACAAGGTTGGCAGGAATTTAAGGATACTCTCTTTTGGTTGATTGTGTATAAACTATCTTGATGTTTGTATTCATTACCATTTTATTGATGTTAGTATGCTTTACCATTTTCTTCTCTTTATATCTCTTTAGGCTTTGCAAGAGCAGTATGGATTAGGTCAGCAAGGAATGAAGATACTACTTGCAACACTTTCCAGGATATTTGATTCCTTGCAAACAGCATATGAAGGTATGCTTTTGTTATTACTGTGAAGTCTGCATGGCATGATAAAATCATTTTTAAAATGGCAGTCCTCCATCATACCAAGTTATTATGAAAGAGGAATAACCTCTTTTTCTGCCAGCCTACTAGCTTTTTGTGCAAAATGTGGACCTCAATTTATGTCTAGCATAACTGCTGGAGTAATGGACCATCAGCATTTTTATTTCCTTTACCATGTGATCATTTATTATAATTTTTTATCCGCATTATTATGAATTTTCATGCAAAATTATTTGCTGAAAAAACCTGGTGTACTGCATTGGATTTAACAGTTTTAATCTGTTTTATGGTTTGCATGATGACTTGAAAACTTTGCCTATAGAGATTGGTATTTGAGTTCTAGCCTTCAATCTCAAGCATTTGTAATTGATGATTGGGCAGGTCAAATTGTTGGAGTTGTCTTCTTTAATGAGACACCATCTCCACAGTCGGAATCTGTGTTAAATTTGATGTATACTTCTAGGCCATCTCCACGAATGTTAGCAGAAACAGAAGGCTCACGCAACGCTACCTTGGCTGCTGCTGAAGTTTTATTGGTTAGACGGACTCTAGCTTGGCTAACAGGAATTATTCTTATTATTGCGACTCTCTTTGGGGTAAGACTCTATGTTAACAAGGACCTAGAAACTGTTTTGCATCTCAAAAATAAAAATTTTATGTTAGTGCCAGGAAGATGTAATAATATATATATTTTTAACTGAATAGCTTTTTTAAATTCTATATATAAATATTCTTATAGAATAGAATATTGTCAAATATGTATTCTTTTGCTAATAAGATATTATTCGTATATTCAAAAACTAGTCCTGCATTTGAGACAAGCTTTTAACATGCCATAGTAATTCCTACAAACTTCCTTCTAGGTCAACAGCATTTCATTATTTCTGATTTTCTAACTTAAAGATAGGAGTTGATGCTTGATTAATGCTACAAAGTATGGTGCCAATTGCAGTTTTTGTTTCATTATCTTTGTATTTATTTATGTTTAGAAGAAATTGTGGCATATGTTTAAATTGAGGGTTAATCGTAGCAGTTGCAATAATGTTAAAGTAATTTCCAATATTTGACAAACATGAAATCTACAAAATGCGTTGTAACTTGCAATATTTAGTAATATTAATTAGTTTTAAGCAGAGTTTTATTGCATGATAGTTGATTTAACTAGGCTTTTAGTTGAGAACAAAGTTTGTTGGTATGCTGCAGAAATACATGTCTTATATTTAACTAATTTCATTATAATTTCAAAACTTGGGACCTTGATTATTTTTGTCTTCCAAAAAAAATATTTGTTCTTGTATACAACATGATAAATTGTTCCTGTACAAGTGAGTCACTTCTGAAAGGAAAGCCTGGAGAAAGAAGTTAACTGACAGTAACATTAGATTGTCTTGACTTTTGACACAGTGACATGCCATTTGAAAAGCAAATTAGCATGAACATTTATTACATGACTGCAATTTAGTTCACAGGACTTGTTGAGAGATGGGGCTCATCAGTCACAACATATGTAGAAACTATAAAGGTTCATTAGGAACTCATCAGATCTCTATAGTTGTGATTGACACCTGGATGCTGCAACACAGATGATAATGTTGATATATACAGGCTTTTTGCACTCTCCATTAGAATTTTTTACATGGATTAATGCGTTAATTGTTTATCTCTGTGGCCGGCTATATAAGCTTTGTTTCTTGCTTTGTCGTTGTAGATTTACTTCCTTCTGAACATGCCACTTACAAGGGACACTCTTCTGTACTCCAATGTCAAGCTCGACTAAGTTGAAGAAAGCAACTTAATATATCTTTCAACTTTGAGAAGCTGCTCAGGGCAGTATTGAACTCATTTACTTGTGGGTTTATCTGTAGATGTCTTGTTATTAGTGATGCTCTTTTTACATTGTTAGGAAGCCAATTCCTTGAACAGCGTTCTCTCTTTCTCTCTCTAGTCGCATGCTCTCTTTTAGTTGTTAGTAGCTGCATTGACGAGGGGCATTGGCTTATAAAGAATCACTAGTCATCTCTTTATATACAATTGTAGGGGTGAGAGAAGTGTAATTTGTGATAAAAGTTATGATGTGTATTTTGGGTGATTAGCTTATGATGTTTATTGAGTTAATGAATGATTTTGAAAACATTTGTGTATTCAGATCAGATTCAGAATAATTGAAAGGCCAAGATTCCCGTTTATAAACCCTCTTAAGCGTTGTCAACAAATTTTCGGATTTGATGAAGGCGTAAGGAGTTTGCACCATAAAATGTTTTATGTGAACTTAGTAAAAGGAAGGTTTTATGTAAACTTCTACTACTTGTAGTTTTATTCCTAGGATTGGTAAACATATTTGATACCAGATTATTGCATTTAAAAAAACTAATTCAAAAATTTTTAAATTTCACCCATGTTAGACTTCTTGTTTTGAAGAAGAGATTTTACTAAGTCAACTAATTGGTTCTCACAAACACACAAGATTTAGTATTTAATTTTAATACTTGATTTTAATACTTGAAAACAGTTATTTTATGAATTTTGTAAATACAACCTCAAAATAATAATAATAATAATAATAATAATAATAATAATAATAATAATAATAATAATAATAATAATAATAATAATAATAATAATAATAATAATAATAATAATAATAATAATAATAATAATAATAATAATAATAATAATAATAATAATAATAATAATAATAATAATAATAATAATAATAATAATAATAATAATAATAATAATAATAATAATAATAATAATAATAATAATAATAATAATAATAATAATAATAATAATAATAATAATAATAATAATAATAATAATAATAATAATAATAATAATAATAATAATAATAATAATAATAATAATAATAATAATAATAATAATAATAATAATAATAATAATAATAATAATAATAATAATAATAATAATAATAATAATAATAATAATAATAATAATAATAATAATAATAATAATAATAATAATAATAATAATAATAATAATAATAATAATAATAATAATAATAATAATAATAATAATAATAATAATAATAATAATAATAATAATAATAATAATAATAATAATAATAATAATAATAATAATAATAATAATAATAATAATAATAATAATAATAATAATAATAATAATAATAATAATAATAATAATAATAATAATAATAATAATAATAATAATAATAATAATAATAATAATAATAATAATAATAATAATAATAATAATAATAATAATAATTGTATTGTGTTGAGAGCTATATTCAAGGTTTTTTTTTTCAATATTATAAAAAATCTCGTCCAGCAAGACCTATACGGCTGCCCTTTTAACAGAAAGCAAATCTTAACTGATGTACTGCACAATCTGCTTCGCTGCAGCATGAAAGTTCATGCTTTCCAAGCCACTAGTGACAAATTGCATGCCTTTTCCTCTCATTTATCATGCTTATAAATATCCCATTGCTGCATGAATAATTCAAGAAAAGAGTTTAGAGAAACTCCTCCTCTCCATTTGCATTTCTTTATTAGTTGTATGTAAGAATTGGATGGAACTAAACAGATTAACTACTAAATAGTAAGATCGAAACATTCTTTTTCTGTTTAGTTTCCTCCAATATCTTATCTCCAACTTCTAAACCATACAACGCAAAAATCAAGTTCTAAGTAATTGGAGGACCAAAACAGACATGTCCATTAAAACATTCTGTTTATTTGGTTCCTCCAATACCTTGCCCCTAGCTTTTAACCTTGAAACACGAGTTCTGTATGGAATTATTAATTTATAAGTTGTATGTAAGAATTAGAGGCGGCTAAACAAGTTAGTAGAATGAAATTACATTCTGTTTAGTTTCCTCTAATATCTTATCTCCAACTTCAATACTACAACAATTTTTTTTTTTTTTTAGTTTTAATTTTTTCAAAGTCTGAATGAAGAGGCAGATATAAAATCGACCTGAACCTGTAAGTAATCCAAGAACAGTTCTCAAATGGAGTTACATTTCCTTTTCCATGATGTGGACCTCTTTCGTAGAAGAGCAAAATTTATGCATTTGTTGATATTTTTAAACTTACAAGGATTTGGTTAATAATAATCCATAAATATCATAGGCATATTAGCTTTGATGCACAGTGTTTTGCCCTAGTTACTTGAAATGTAAACAAGTAAACAAATCTTTCTTGTTAGTTGTTAGTTATTACAACTAATTAAATTTTAATAAATAGAGGCGTTTTTTGAAATTATAATCATGAAGGATCTAACATTAAATTATAAGGGTTTAAAAAATTTTAACCTTTGAATAATGCGAAAGTTATATTTAATTTTTTGTGTTGATTTTTATTTTTGTCCTAATCAAAAGAAGAAAAAAGACTATAGCTTTCACTTTTATCCTTATCGGATCTAACTTATGAGAAAAAAGGATTAACAGTTTTAAAGTTTTTAGATCAATAGACAACCAAATATAACGCTAGATGGAATTCAAATTTTTATCTTAAAAATTAATCTTGTCCTGCCCTTATCCCACCAGGCAGCCGCCAAATGCAGCCTAGGAGTAGGCGCGCAAACTAAAATTTTTGGATCTCGTTGATAGTTTAGAAAATTACAAGGACCTAATAATAAAATATAAATAGTTCTGAAATATCTACCGTAGATTAGCTTCCCGCCACATGTAAAAGAATCGTGTGGTTCAAACATTTAACGCAAATTATCTTCTTCCCCCTCTTCTTCTTCTTTTTCTTCGTCATCTTTAGTCTCTGCACTTTTTCTCCATCAAATCTCGATTCACCGACATGTCGTCTTCTCTTATCCCTCTCTCTCTCAATCCTCCTCTTCTTTCCTTTCATCTTCATCGTACGACAAGCAGTCCTTCTCCTCTAATCTCATTTTCCAGAGCCTCCAAATTCCCAATCCGCGCCACTTCTTCGAGCTCGGATCACGAAGAAATCCGGTGGCTCCGCGAGGAACAGCGCTGGCTACGCGAAGAGCAGCGGTGGCTCCGCGAGGAGCAGCGGTGGATCCGCGAGCGCGAGTCGCTTCTCCGCGAGATTTCGGAGCTTAAATTGCAAATTAAAGCTCTAGAGAATCGCAATTTAAGTGATGGAGCCTCCGTTTCTGTTTCCGATACCATATCAAACATCGCCGGCTTGTTACAGGTGAATATTGTAATCTTGTTAAGGTATTTGATATATATATATATTAAAAGACATTGTGAAAAAAATGATTATTTTTAAATACAGTTATGCTTTTAATAGAATGATTCTGGAAATTAAAATTTTCAAATTTACTTACAATTTCTCTTTTTTATTTTAGAAAAAAATGGTTTTCTTTTTTTTTTTTTGGGGGGGGGGGGGGGAGGGACAACTTTGCAGATAACATTGATGTCTAGGATTAATGATCTGAGTTTGATATTAGTTTCAATGAAGGTATGAATGTTTGTTTTATTGAAGCAGATGTTGAAGGAGAAAAATATGATTGCGGAGAGAGCAACAGTAGCCGAGAAGGAAAAATTTGAAGAAGAGGAACAACAAAAGGAAGTGGTTAAGATTTTGGAAGGTGAGAAAAAGAGGAGGAAGGCATTGAGGGTAGGCAGCGAAGGAGAAGATGTCAAAGCGATGCAGGTGTGCTTAGCATTTTTGGAAAGGCGAGTTTTTTGTTTAATTATTGTTTTAGAATTGTGTAGAGTCTATGTTTAATTGTATTGATGCAGACATAATTTACTAGGATATAATGAGGTATCTGGGTTGCAGGGTTTGTTTAATTGTGTTGTAAGGAATGAGCACAACTCTTTGATGAAATAAATTAATAATCCTTAAAAGTGGATACTTTGCTACCTGGCATTCACATCATGTCTGATATTCATATTTCAGCAAAGTTGAAGCATCGACATATGTCATTTTGGATTTAAGGCATTTTAATTGGTTAAAATATCTAAATTAGGGGAGTGGATTAGTAGGGAGGGATAGGTTGTTAGACAGAGAGTGAAGACTGAGATGAGTGAACTTATTGCATGCTTGAGATCAACATTTCAAGATCCTGTAATGGAAGGGCTTCTTTGGCTCTAAGTTCTGGACATTTATTTTCATGATTCAGCATCAAAAGCATTGGTGTTGTATTCAAGGGTTAGCTTCTAGCATGGAACAAAATATAAATCAAAACAGAAGAAAAAAATGATTGCAAGACATGAAAGAAATCTAAAAGTCTTAATAGTTGAATTTGAAGCCTTAAAATTGATGAAGCTATTTGACAATTTAGATAGTAACATTCAGGAAAATTGTATTAAATTTCTGGGAACAAGGCTGACAAATTAAATGCATTTTGATGTAAATTGAACCTCTTTTGTTTGTAGAAATCTATGTCAACATTCCTTGATTATCACATATGTTGTTTTCAGGTACTAATTTTAATTCAATTTTGATGTGAAGCTTCCTGGATCGAGGTGACATGTTGAAAGTTTGCTGTATACTTCTATTATTTTCAAGTGTTTTCATTTAATATATATTCCTGATCATCTGTATTAGGTTTTTACCTATGGGCAGTTGTATATCCTTTATATATTGGGTGTAAATTTGATACCAAATTCAGGTTATTTAGTTTAAAGTCTTTCCCATTCTCTTTTTCTTTTTCCTTTTGTATTTGTTCATTAGTAATTGTATGAATGATTTTGAAAGTGGATGTGTCATAGGTTTTGATTTGCTCCATGGTTTGACCATGACAGGAAGAATTGCTAAAGTTGGGATTTTTCTCAGGCGAGGAGGACATGGAGTATTCTAGCTTTTCGACTGGAACTGAACGTGCTGTGAAGACTTGGCAAGTAAGTTGTAAATTTTTCCAAAGGTTATATCACACGGCTCTTGCAAAATCCTCAAAATTACCATAAATTCAATAACATTCCCAATATACTGCAATATCTGTGAAATTATTACTTGTTAGATCATATTTGGTTAACAGGCAGCAAAGGGTGTCACTGAAGATGGAATAATGACTTCAGAACTTCTTGAAAGGTTATATATGGAGCATCGAGTTGAGGATAGTGACACAAACATGAATGCTGATCAGAAAGGAATCATTCAGACTATTCCACCGAAGGTAAGGTTAAGTTACAGTGTTTCCAACATCCTAGTGAGTATGACTTTTGTGTGTTTTTGTTGGATCATTTGCTTATCTGGTTGGTGAATTCGCCTTTTAATTGCAGTGAGGCTGCTAATATATGGCAACTTCAATGTGATTTGTGTGCTTTTAGCTAATATGCCGATCAGGCCATGCCATTTTAATTTATGGATTCATGTTTGTGCAGATATGCTTTTGATTTTATTCCAGTCTGCTAATTTGGTGCAACAGAAAATATCCCTACCAACCAATAGAGCCCCCTCTTAAGAGCGGGATTGTGTTGCTGTATTTATTGTGTTGCTGTATTTCTGTTAATCATTTTATCTATGTATATCTGGTTAAATTTTGAAATGGCATATACCATAGGGGACACTACCTCCAAAATAGAACATGTACATCTGATTCATCCAGGGGATTGAGAACCTTTAGTTCACTGACAACAGTGTAAGAAGTTGGCTCATATGCGCATCTTAAGCTGTCTCAGAATTTCGCTTAGACATTAGGATTGAGAAGCTCAACTTGAATAACAATGCTATTATCTAATCTACCGAAAGAAATTAGATAGAAATGTTTTGGTGCGAAACCTTAGTTATATTACTTACATCGTTGAAGTTAGAAACCCAACTTGGATTTTGTGTTTCATTGACCACTCCTGACATTCTGTAAACATGGGTAGACCATGTTGATTCTAAAATTCGTCCTGGAATTTTGAAAATTGTCATAAATCTCCATTAGATCCCTCTAATTTTATAATTTACCAGAATCCTGCCCTAGGGCTGAAGGTCTCTGCCTATTACTAAGTTGTCCTGGCTGATAATTAAGCCAAAACTTAGGGGATAATAATGAAATTTGCTCTTGATTTTAATATGCATTCTGGAAAGGGGGGAAATGGAAATCCAAAATGCATTCTTTTGTGAATGTTTAGTCTAACGGTTTGTGTTGGTTAATTTTGTTGTGGATGTTAAGTGCACACTTGATACAACCAGCTGTAGATATTAGCAAATTCTGATTATTCATTAATAGTTGTTTTCCTTCTCTTAGTTGCCCTATATAGTTAGCTGATGGCATGATAAATATGCATATAACGTAACTGAAAATTGCCTTAGAAGTTTTGAAATTTCCTGAACAAACTTGAGTTCATTAAGTTGTAATGTCTTTCAGGAAGGCCCAAATGGAGCTCCAATTGCTTCTATTACTGAAATCTCGGAAATTAAGCAGACAGTTGTGAAAGAAGGTGCAACAGAAGTTGATTTATCTGAAAGGCGAGTTTTCCTACTTGGAGAGAATCGGTGGGAAGAACCCTCTAGACTTGCTGGCAGGGGTAATCAAGATGCTGGAAGCAAAGCCAAGAAAGCCACAACCCAGTGTCTTACTTGTCGTGGGGAGGGCCGGCTGATGTGCCTAGGTACTTTTGTCACTGCTCAGATTGAATCTCCATTTTGAATAAATAAATTTTTGTTTTTGAGATGAAGAAAGAACATAGATTAGCTACTGTCTTACAAGAATTAGATCACAGCTTTAGTCAAAACTAATTCAAATCATGAAACTATCAGAGGACGGGACAAAGAATCTTGCTTCTGAAGCAGGATTTCTTATAATACAGAAACCTCTAACTATGCTAAATATTTTACAAGTTTCGTAATCAATGGAAGTGGCCAAATCACTTTTTGAAGCAGTTTAGGTGATGTTAAGTTTTTCAGCTGCGATAAAATTTTGTTGGTGATATTGGTCATTATTTTGTCCGACGGAATTAACCATGACGGGGCATGACCTGTAGGTCCAGGTTATTTAATTTACAAAAAGACTTTATGCATGTAACCCAACTTGCCTGCAAATCTTTTTTTTTTAAATATTTTTTTATTCTTGTCCCCACAGAATGTGATGGAACGGGAGAGCCCAACATTGAACCACAGGTACAAGGATTTTTTCTGATTTTTTTTTTTTTATGTTTCATTACTGTCATTATTGTTCATCAAGATTTGGTTCATATGAGTCAGTTCTGTGATGCAGTTTATAGAATGGGTAGATGAGGGAATGAAATGTCCTTATTGCGAGGGCCTTGGATATACAATTTGCGACGTTTGTGAAGGAAAAGCCGTGGTTTAATGTGCATAACTACATTTTTAATGCATGTAATATCATTTTTTGAACAATAGGTTTATCATACCCAATGATACATGATATAAAGATAGCAATGATGATATCTAATGATATCTAAGCTGTGTATAAGTCCTTAAATAATTTCCTGGCGGCGAAGAGATGGTCGTTCAAATTCAATGTTGTAGCCATCAGAATTCAAATCTTGCAATTATGCATCATTTACTATTCTACCAAGCGCTCTGTAAATATTATAATCAAATTTGGATTGAACACTGCCAATCGACCTTCAATTTTTATCTCATTAGGTTCCAAAGTGGCTTGCAGTATTATATGTTTCATAATGGTTGCGTTTGGTAAAATGCATTGTATTGTATTATATTATTTTAATGCTGATGTATTGTATTATGTTGTATTGTATTAGTATTGTATTATAATAATGTTATACAATATTTGGTGCTAAACCGTATTGTATTATTTTTTAAATTAATTTAAATTAAATATTATATTATATTATATTAATATTTTATATTATATTATATTATATTAATATATTAAAATGCATTAATATTTTATGTTATTATTTATATTATTATTAATTTTAAATTAATATTATTTAAATTTATTCATATTTAAATATTTTTTATTAATTATAATAAATTATAATAATTTATATTAATAATTATAATGTAAAAATAAATCAAATAAAAATATTATATTAAATTAAAAACTATATTTATTTATTATTTTAGTACTAAAATAATAATAAAGCAAAAAGTAAAAGTTAAAAGTAAAAGCAAAAAAAAAAAAAACAAAGCTAATGCATCAGTTGATGCATTAACCCCCCACTCCAATTCCTTGCAATTTTGTTCCAAATATGGGTTTGATATTATTTTAATGTGAACAGTATTATAATACACTATAATCACATGCATCAAACACACCCAATGAGTTATATTTGTCGATATACACCCTAATTTGTTCATTTTCGCCTTCTTATAGCGAGGAATATTTAAAAAAAAAATACAAACAACCCAGCAATATTTAATAGCCGCATTCGCACAAACAAAGAGAGAATGAGTATGGTTATGTGAACTCCCATATGAAGAGCTTCAGGGCTTTTCTTCAACCAATTTAGCATCACCTGGATGGTGTGGTTCAACTAATTTGGGATTAGCTTATCCCCAACTGTGATGTTACAAATACAATCTCTGAAGACATTGGCAATGAGTGAAATCAACTATGTACTTCTCTTCAGTCTGATAAGACAAGTTAACTCAAATCAACAATTCTTGTGAACAATGAACAGTCGAAGAGGCTTCAACAGATAAAATAACCGTTTGCATTTCGCAGCAACAAATCACCATAGGAGTTAGTCATGAAAATGATTATGAAGGGTGATGAACCTCGTTGAAGAATCTTCAAATAGGGAGACAATATGTGATTGTTTCATCAAAGGATTGGAACTTGGGTAGAAAACAAAAAGTAAAAACATGAAGAATGTAATCCTTTAACCATCGAAGGATAAACCCAAATGAAACTAAAACTGAATAAATAATGCAACAAGCTCATTAGCGTGACTTGTGGAATTCAGGAAAGACCAAACTTGACTACTGGCATCCGCCGGATGATCATGAGAATTGGAAGGACACTATAGATATTATTCAAATAAAAAGATATGAAGATAAGGAATAAAATTACATTATTGTTTGCACCATCAGAATTAAAACCATTGTACAATATTTTCGAAGATGAAACTTTTATTTAGGTGAAAAAAAAAACCACAAAACTGGGCTACTCCTGCTATACCAGCATTTTTCCCCCCTTTTTCCTGTGTTTGGTAAACGCGAAATACCTCTATTCAAGCAAATAATGTTCCAACATAGTATAAATATCAAACCCGCTTCTCTCTGATATTTGATTGAACCTTACAGATTTGTCTTTGGATTGCTGCTTGCGGCAGCAACACGTCTCGTCACAGACCGCATGGTCACGAATTCCTCAGCAGAGGAAGGATGTATTCCCACCTGTAGAGCCATCATTAATTACTTCATTAGTAACATAGCCACCAATAATAGTACTAAGAGCCCAAAAAATGTTGAAAGTGATATGGACAAGGCATCAGTGAAACGCAACGACTTAAAACCAAAAATTTATCACAAACTGGGATCATTCCATTAGTTTGGGGAAATTCATCCACACTCTTCCTCACAATGCTGACATGATCACATAGTTAACTCATGCACAATATTCATAGAAGTTACTCTATAGGTAACACCATTTTGAGACTCTTTGCATTTCAAAGACACCATTATTTGAATTCCCCACACCATTACTTCAAATCTAACTGGTCACATCATGTCAACGGTCAAGTCAAAGAACAAATGAGATATATGTTTAGAGCCTATCAAGGAAAATATGCATTATAGGAAGCAATGCAAACATATAAATTAGAAACTCAAGCATACCGTGCTGTCAAATTGTGCCTTCGTAGCTCCACATTTCAGTGCAACAGCAATACCCTGTGAACAGAAACCCCCAATTTGATACCATGATTCAAAAATTAACAACAAATCTTAGACAGGATGATCCTAACAAGCCTCCAAGCCTAAAACCAGGGCAGTTTACCTTGTTCCAAATGGATCTTATAGTAAATCAAGAACTATATCAGATATAATCCAAATTGTTATATGTTTATCTGCAGACATTTATGGATTTGTCAAAAATATCATTTTAATGGCCTCCTCATTTGGCCAAATGTACATTGTTTTGGTGTCATGCATATCAAAAGAATTTTCAACAAACATAATACCATGCCAATTACTCTGATGCATTTAGCAATTTATATATAATCTATTGTATGGAGATTATCTATTTCCGCAGACTAGAAATAGATCAACTGCCATGCGAGAGTGGAAATTGGATTAATCTATGATATTGAAAATTACACTGTAGAACTGGGGTAAGCAAGCTAATCTATTTATATTATATACACTTCCATTCTGAACTCGTCCAGCTTGTAGATCCCCCTCCAATTGTCAAGGATACTTACACTAATAATCCCATTAAGTTAAATGTGGTAAGGTTACCCTTTAATAGAACATTTTCTAGCAAGAATTATGTCATTGAGTCACAAAATTTCATTGGATCTGCTAATTCAAAGGTTTGAACTTTACCACACCAAGGATTATTGACAAATGACAAACATGTTTGGAATAATTTCAGAACTCTTCTGACAATGTCCGCCAAAATCACTACCATCCTCTTAAAATTCTACACAAGTAGTAATCATTCGTTCTCCATCGAATTACATAACCAAAAGTACACTTTTATTTATTACAAGATGACTGTTTATTCTTATTAACTACCAAAATTTATTATAATTAACTATCAAAATGAATCTCATCTCACTATTTAGGGTATTTTAGGAAGCTCAAAATGGAAACTTATGTCCAAGAATCAACCTAACCAAGTCAAAAGCACGATCGTACCTGCATTATCTCAGGTGCTTCTGGCCCACACATTGATGCTCCAAGAACTTTTTCCGTCTCGGCATCCACCACTAGCTTCATTACTGTCTTCTCTTGCCGTCTAATAGCAAAATATACAAAAATTAACTTTAGATAGTCAAAGACCAAACATTAATGCATAAGATCTGCATGCAGAACTATCTGGCATTCTAAAAAACATAAGTAAAAGGTTAAAATCAATTAAAATAATAGCACTAATCAAAAGAATTCATAGGGATAAACATCCATAAGTTTCCTCAATTTTCTTGCTGGCAACCAATTTACTAAATATAAACACGCATAAGTTTCCTCAATTTCCTTGCTGACAACCAATTTATTAAATAAGTCAAAAGAATAAGCGTAACCCCAGTACATTCAAAGACCATAACAGCAGATCCACAGGATCAAGGCTATTTTTTACATAAATTTTGAAGGGGTCATCTGTCACTCCTCAACCTGTGGTCTTAATTTTTCACAAGATACGAAGTTGATATTTCCTCATGCAAAGGAAGAATAGATCTTACAAGTTCATAAGCCAGCGACCTCTGAGCTTAACTATTTCTATGGAATGTGCAAGCTGTGTTTATCATAAAACCCAATACCAATATCATTATTGATGTCTCAAGGACTCTCTGGAGCCAGAAATAAATGCTGACTAGCAAAGATTTCTCATTCAAGAGGCTTTTAACCCCCACTTCTTTGATGCATATTATTCTCTATATTTGGCAATTTAATCCATTGTAAGATTTTAATATTAATTTATTGAAATGAGATCTCAATTCACTATACATACCCAGAGATAGTGTTCCTCATGGGATTGAAGCTTGATGTGAAAACAAGGATATCACCCTTTCCTTGCTCTATGGCCTGCTCCTCACTGAGACCCACTACAGAGAGAGGAGGTATGCTGCAATAGGCGAAACCATCAGTCTCAGAAGAAAAGAAACTAAAAAGAACTTTTTCATTTTCTTAGACATTTTCAACCCTTGCACTTTCGATTGAAGCAATTTGCCCTGCGCTTCTCTAGTTTAAAATTACACCATTTGTTAAACATCCAGAGGTTAAAAGTGATACAATTACAGAGAAGAAATCAATACATTGTAAATGTATTGGTATAATCTGAGAGGAGAAATTAATACATTGAAAATTTGAGAGCTTCACCATACTATAACCACAGGAAAGTACTTCCACTAGTTTATATAATCCTTTGACTCTCAATTTATATGGAAGGGCTATTTGAGATATGAAAGAAAAATCAAAATGAAATTACTTAAGGCAAAAGCGTGAGAGTGTAAAATGACAAAACCACTAAAATGAAAATAAAATTATCAACTAATGGCATCCTATTGGATCGAGAAGTCAAAGAGAGGGGATGCTATGAGAGGAGAACGGGGAATTGCCACTTTGGCAATCGCTTTATACAAGCCTGCGATGCACAACAAGAATATTTACCATGTTTTTCTTCATTATTGAATATAAATATATAATGAAAGATAAGCCTTCCTTTGATTGACATGCATCAGAATTTACTTATGGTTACTAACAGCCTCTCAAGTAGTTGACCAGAAACAATACATTTTGCTAAAGGCTAAATCTATGGTGCAAAAATCATCTGACAAGCGAAGTGTCTGGAAGAGGGAAAAATGACAAATAGCTTAAGAGTTCAGACCATTTGAGTTTGAAACACTTGAGTTTGAAATAAAATTGTGTGATCTACTTAACTTCAATAAAGTTTGGCTAAAGTGATTGTAAGTAGTAAATGTTAGAGAAAGGGAGGGAGAAAAGAGAGAAAAGAAAGAGAAAAAGAAACTAATTCTTACCAAAATACAGCACAGGGTACATCCCTGTAGTCTGGTTTGCAGGGTTGTCCACCAAAAACAGTTTTCTGCAGGAAGTGCAACATTATAATATTTCAGAATGACATACGATAATTAACGTGCATGCCAAAAAGAGAGCCTAAATAAAAACTAAAATTTCAAATAACATTAAATTGAAAGAATGCACATGAAAAACGTACTGCAAAGCACATTCCCTCCATCAAGGCGACAGGGGTAAGATTCATTCGATTAGTTACATCACCAACAGCCCATATACTAGGTACATTTGTGCGTGAGTTCTCGTCCACCTGCAAGAAAATCAGGGGGGAAGATATCACTGATATTATGATTCAAATAATTTACCCACTCCTTTTCATAACAGATCAGCATTGCAACCATTTCATGCAATCTTTGAGTCTTGCACCATGTATAGCAATAAACACTATGGATATACTCAGAGCTATTGTCTGTTTTGTGACCTCAAAAGATTTTTTCTTTTAAAAAAAAAAAAAAATTGCAGTTCCGCGTTAGAATTAGTTGTTCACACTGCATGGAGCCAGCTCAGGGCTCAAAACACAGAAAAAGGAACTGCCGGATGAAATTTCAGAGTTAAATAATTCAGAATAACAGATAAACAAACAGGTGCAGAAGGAAAAATGAATTGGATACGTCAGCTAATTCCCAGTCAAATCAGTCACAAACATTGAATAAAGCAAAAGGAATATCAGAAGAGTAAGCAAGTGACCTTCACAGCTCCTGTTTGATCAACTTCCACACCAACAGCTTTCAAATTCAACCTTTTTGTATTAGGTGCCCTGCCTGTTACATGCAAAAGTTTACTGATATTTTCTAGAAACAAGTTAAACAAACGTTTTCTTGTTCTTTTTCTTTTTCTTTTTTTTCATTTTTCTGAAAAGCCACTTCCATGTTTGAGTGAATTTATGTGACAGTACAGGACATACAGATAAAAAGAACATTAATGCAAGGGAGGTCAGCAGCACTCCCCATTTTTGTAAAATTCATAAACTTGAAAATACATGGAACTTCATTTAAAAAGAAAATTTGGGTAATCCAAAAGGAATGTCCGCATACAGCAATGAAAATTTAATTTAACTGGATACTAGGATAACCAATTCAATCATTTTTTATCATTTTAAGGTAGAACAGACTTTGGCTTACTTCACTGAAAGAACAATAAGCAGAAAAACATGCACACCAAAGATCTAATTTTTGGCCCTCCTACAAAAGAAATGCTGTTATGTACATAAGGAGATGATACATATATACGTACAAAAGTATGTGGATATGTGTGTATAGGGTAGGAGAGGACTTAGTCAAACATCTGTGAAACAAATGCCATCAGGAAGATGATAATGTTTGTGAGCATGGGCGTGTTTTGTAAGTAAAGTGAAAGGAGAGAGGACACTTTGCGAATAAAATGAGGAAAAAACATGACAGATGAATACATGAAGAAAAGGCCAGAATCTTCAAAATGGAAAGGTAATAACAAGCCTACTTTTGAATGAGCATTGAAGAATTGGTCAGATGTATTTCTACTCCTATATGTGAAGGTACTTACCAGTGGCAAAGAGTACAACATCTGCAACAATCTCTTCACCATGATCTGTAATAACTTTTACACCTTCCTCTGACTTAATCAACTGAAGATTAGATATTGCTATCAGCATAAGATCATATTACATAAATAAAAAGTATAATATTAGGAAGATGATAACAAATGACAAAATCCTTAGAAAAATAAACGAAAATAAACAGAAGCCTAGTGAATCAAGAAAATTCCAGCAAGTACCTCCTTTATGGTAGTCCTCGGGTGCAAATTAATTCCCCTCCCTTCCAGATTTCTGGCAACTACTGCCCGCATTTCATCATCAAACCCTCTGCAGACGACAAAGTAAAGAGTGTTGGAAACAAAAAGTTCAGAGAGAATATCCTTATAACAAGAAGGAATGGAAGGGCCAGACTCAGTAAGAAATATACTCTCATGATATAGGAAATGAAAAAGCAAGTCTATAACTTCTAATTATCATCCAAAATATGAGATTGGAAAAAAAAAAAAAAAAAAAAAAAAAAACAAATTTTTTTTTTAAAAAAAAAAAAAAAAAAAAAAAAAAAAGCTACTGTTTTATTTCAGTAAAAAAAAATTAAAGGAAACAGTTCAGAACAAGGCAAAGGGAAAGTGCCCATTGTCAATTGCATACCCATTACATTTATTCACAAGCTAAACAATATGTGGGCTCCCACTATGAGGCCAAAAAACAAAGAATATTTTGAAACTCAGCTATCAAATAAACACCACCTTACTCTGACATGGTTCACATCTCCATTCATAAGGATTGGTAAGTTTGCAATGCCAGGGGCTAACTACATCAATCAGTGAAAAGATAACTTAACAATTTCACACAAAGAGGTTACATCTTCTACATGTCCTGATTCATTCAAAATTTTGCCAATAACAAGATATAGTATGATCCAAAGTTCCAACTGGCCAGACCCACTGAATACCAAAGCAAGAAAATTAAGATACCAAAGTAAATTTTGAAATTCATATTTCTGCATAAGAGCATAGTGCACCTTGTAACTAATACTAAAAGACAATCGATCTAAGTTCACTGCCAACTTTTAAGATCGAGGGCCTGGCATCAGAGAGTGAAAATGAACATAAGCATGAAAAATAACCTTAATGGAAGTTCCTTTCTAAATAATAGATCCACAGTAGAACCCATCCCTCGCCATATGGAAGCAAACTCAACAGCAATGTACCTACATAACATGAGAGGATAATCATCTAAGATTATCAACAGGCCAAGTGAATGCAACTAAAAATTGTAAAAGAAACAGACAAAAACAGACTAAGGGAGAGTAGTCTCACCCTCCACCAAGCACCACAGCACGCTTGGGTAATTCTTCCAAGCTCAATGCCTCGTCAGAGGTTATAGCCAGCTCCTAAAAATTCAAAGGCCAAGGATGAATGAATGAAGAGAGGAAAAAAGAGTCCGCAATGCCAATATCTAAGTACAGCATTAAGCAATAAATAGTTTTGTCTAGATCATAGAATTAAATTCAATATTTCAAACAGAAGTCACAACTAAGGAACAATGAATCAAAAAAAAATTATCTGCTACCCATCAAACTAGAAAGATTTTCACAAGTGCAGAAAATGATGCAAAAAATATGGGAAAAAAACAATATGACTTAGATCAGATTGAGATAACCGGAAACTGAAGCTGACTGAACAGAATAATATGTTAAAAGAGAGAGAGAGACAGAAAGAAACGTAGTTTCACTCTTAGCTCACCTACAGCAGTTCTTGTGGGCCTGTTGCTAGAACTAAGATTTACAAATTTTTCCTTTATACACCAGCTTAGCTGAAATCATTCAGCTACTGATATCTAAATTTAAAATAAGTTGCTGACTGAAGAGAAAAAATTTCTGGTCAGTAGCACACACAGTTACATGACCGCATTACTACAGTACAAGTGTAGCATAGCTTGCCAGAAATTCCTCACATGAATCATCCAGTATGACCAGAACAAGGTTTGATAATATAGATATGAGTGATTCAGTGTACACACATAATTCATCCAATTTCCTTCAACAACTTGTGTACAGATGCTTCCTCCAAAAATACTTCAGAAGAACAAACGTTAAACCTGACTTCTGATGGTGCAAAAATGCAATTTCATAGAACAAACTTAACTGGTTTCTATATATCAGAAAATTCCAAAGCTTATAGCACATATGTTTTTATTTATTCACAACAGAGGCAATAGATCCTTAATGACATTGCAAAAACTAACATATACACTGATAATAGTCACTTTGCATTTTGAACCTACTTGTAATACGTTAAAAAGCAGCCAGCATGAATATTGTGCTGAATTAATTTTCAATCATGCAATATCTGAAAATCAAAAGATTACCTGGCCAGGAATAGGAGCACGTTGAGCCCTACTTCCAGTTGCGATCAATATGTACTTTGCTGAGTAACTTAACTTAGTGCCATCTAGTTGTGTGACCTCAACTTCATTTGGACCAACTATCTTTCCCTCCCCTTCATATAATTTTACCCCAGCATTAGATAATAATCGCTTGTAAATTCCATTTAATCTGAGTATCTCATCTGTCTGCAAATTCAAAAAATAAGAAAAATTAGAAATTGAAACATACAAAAACGAAGAGTAATTCTACATCCATGTATTAATCTGACTTATTAAAAAAAACAAGTAAAATTAACCAAAAAAAATCTTAAAGGAAGTAGAGGTAGGGAAAAAAAAGCGAGCCAAAATAAAGCATAAAATAGGCAGTTTTGTAAGAGAAACTTTCTGACTAACACTAATATGACTCATTTACCTCAAACATAATAGCTGAACCATAAATGAACTGAAACAAAAGGAACAACTACATTCTGTAAACTTAATGCCAATCCATTCCTCAAAACCCATGAGATGCACATTCTTGTAGCATAAGGGGTGTGTGTGTGTGTGTGTGTGTGTATAAACATATAAGTTTTTGTCCTTTTTTTTTTTTTCTCAGAAGAACTGAATCAAAGAAACCACAAAAGAACAAAAATTAAAACAGAAAGGCCTTCATCACACTCATTTACTCTTGCTTAATCCATATAAAATATATACAAACCTATTTTATCCAAATATAAACCAACTGAAAGCTGCACTTAATTTCTAACATCAACACAGATGTTGCCAATTTCATTTGATTCTCCAAACTTGTTGCTAAACAAATAACATTATTGGGCAAATAAACATGAGTAATGGAAGACTATGACACCACAAATACAAAGGTTTTTGAACAAATAAATGAATCCAAACCTTCTTTTGCAGAAGTTTTTTCCAGTCAAAGTCAATTTTCTCGTGTACCTCCCATCCATAACTCCTTGCATCCTAAAACACAAGCAGCAGAATCATCAAATCACTTTAAAATCAACATATAAAAGGGGGGAAAAAAGAATTTCTTAAAACATAATACAAAAATTTAGCAACTACCAAAAACCAAAATTTGAAGACCAATTGAATGCATGAGTAAATTTCATATCCATTTCTTGAAAATTTTAAATAAACTCTCCTATTATGTGATTATCCAGTGTTAAAACATAAATACAATTTTTAAAACATATCTTTAGGCGCAGATGATCACATCTACTGAAGGTCCATATAAAGATGAATCTTTTTCCACTGAAGAGCCCAAAAAAAAAAAAAAAAGCAGGATGGTGAAAGACTTTTAGTTGCAGCTATCAAGAAAGATCTTCAGTTTCAGCTATGCAATCCCTAAAACCCCAGCAAAGTTTACCATCTAATCCTTATGTGAAATATAATCTCATCTCACCTCAAGTTCACCTCCAAATGATGCTCCATAGACCAATATCTTTTTGGGTACACAACCACGAATGACACAGCTGAAAAATAAGAAGTTGAGAGATATCATGATCATTAGCACTTTACTTCCATAGGTTAATTAATTTTCAGTCACTATTATTACCCGTTAATACTCAACAAACAATCAATCACATTTCAAACATCTAATAGATAAACATTGCTTTTGAGCAACAAGTCAAACAAATCAATATTCACCTAAAGACAGCAGCACCATATCTAAAAGAATTATATCCACAAATAAATTTTCCTAATTTAACACAATTAAGCTTCTTGACTGCTAACAGCAGAGACCAGCAAGCAGCCCAGTAAATAAACGACCCCACATGATATTCTCCCATTATTATTATTTTTTTTTGGGGGGGGTTCAATACTCAATTGAAGGAAACAATTATACTGACCAATGCTCACGTTCATGCCAGGAACCACATCTCGTTAATGTTTGAAAACATCTAGCTCATTCATAACTTACCACAACTCTAGTTACTTTCAGAAATAACAAGTAATATTTGTTCACATATTGTCATTACACGGGACAGTCAAAGTTACTGATGCTCAATCTCTTTACCCATTTCTTTTGCAGGTCATTCAATGAAAAAAAATATATTTAAAAAAATGATTCAGAGTCAATAGAAATATACATTAATTTATCTAGCTATAAAATTTCAACTGCATCCCATTGTCAGCCTCATCTTAGAATTTTTCTCCCCCCAAACATGTAACCCATTTTTTTTTTTAATCAGCATCCCATCGCAGTCAAAATGAATATAAAAATCAGTACCCGCACCCACTATTTACCACTTGAAAGGTGTCTCTCAATTAATTCAATTAAAGTGCACCAAATCACTTTCTTTTGGGTGAAGGAGGGAGCCACCTAATTCTTGGTTCAGCATTTACTAATACAACATGAAAAAGGCTAATGGTCACAAGATGATGACACCAAAAGAACACCTAAAATTCGTCACTAAGACACTTGCTAAATCTCTCAATGTACGATGAGGGAGAACAATCAAAAATTTCCTCCAAAAACAAGTATAGATAGAAACTGTCCTTTTTATATTTGATCAGACTGAAAGTGATCATGCACGACCCCCAAAGCCTCTCAGTCCATGAGACAACAATCAGAAATTACATTTTGCAACAAGTAAAAACAGAAACTCCCATTTTCCAACTTGATTAGACTTACGCTAAAGATCACAAGCCTGAGCAAGAGCCCCTTTATTTAGCACATAGTCCAGCTCTATGATTTAGATTGTACTTTATTAAAAAGCCCCACTTCCTATTATGAGGCGTCCAACTACATAAAAGACCCACAGGGATTTGAAGTTAACGATAAGGATTTCTGACAACCAGTACAACATGATCTTGTTCATTGCTTTAGCATCCAACTAAGACAAAATGAGATATTTCGAAATGTCTGATAATCTAATTCATCACTAACAGAAGGCTGGCCATCTTGATTTTAAAAATTACTGCAAAGAGCACCTGAGTGGTTTATCATCCAACTAATGGTATAAAACTATATTGCAGATTATACCATATCCCACTAGCACATCAATTACCAAGAGAACTTAAGCCATACTGTTAAGTAGGTACCGCAAAGTATAACTGGAAATAAATTAAGTAAAGAAATATAAAATGAAAACATAGAAATTGAGATGTGATTTGAAGAACAAATATTATGATGGCAAGTGAGCTACTGAGAAGGACAGTAAAGCACTAGTCTATCAACTTACGTTCCACCAACTCCCCCAATTACTTCAGAGCTGATCGGATGAAAAGGAAGCTCGCATATCCCAACCTTGAAAGATGAAATTGAAAAAAGGTCAGCCAATAATTAACCATAAAGAACTTTATTTAAATAATACTAAGAATTATGACGAATCAAAAGACCAAATGGGGACATGCACAATCCATTTCATAATGAAACTATCAGTTCAAAATAATTTAGTGCATTACTATTTATGAATGCATGTGTATACATACAGGAAAACAAGTCAATAAGAAGGGAAAAAGCATTTCGAAGATGGTAAAGTAGAGTTGATCTTCCAGAGACCAACTGAAATCGAATTTGGCAAAACAAATAATTTGAAATCAGCTTTACCAATGGAACAAAGTAAGACATTGCAATAACTGGACCGAGGGGAAAAAAAAAATTCCTTAAGTTGAGTGCGACGAAACTCGCCAATCTGATTCTCTTCTTCTGACGAGTAAACATAACTTAGACCACAACTAGGTGGAATCTACTCAAATTGTAACGTAACATTGTAACTCTTACCATATATCAGCATAATTTAAATTCTCATATATGCAGGAATCTAGACATTCTTCATAATACTAATTGAAGAGATTTCTAAAACAAAACAAATAGCACAAGTGTCTTCTTTTCTATCCATGTCCACAAATAACAACAAATATTTACTTTCACTGATTTAAATCTCATAACAACGTATACCTTGGCTCCAAAATTAGCTGAAAATCGAGCAGCACGAACACCACCACTTCCAGCTCCAATAACAAACAAGTCGAAGTCAAAATGAGTTTGTTCTTCTTGATTGGGCTGGCTCAGCTCGCCATCGTTAAGCATCTTCCTTGCCATCGCTCTTTAATCAATTCAACTGAAGCCACACAAACAAACAAATTATAACCTAAATAAAACTATCAATAAACAAAAAGAGGAAAAAAAAAAAAGCAGCTAACGGTAACATTGTGTCTGGATAATCAGAAAATGAAAATCACTTCATTATCATTAAACCGAACAAATTAAAAAAAAACCCCACATATTTTTAAAATCTGTTTGGTTTAACGAGAAAGCGGAAGAAAACGATAGAAAGAAAAATAAAACGTTAATGTTGATTTCGTTGCCTGTGATTGAATAATAGTAGTCTAAATTAGCCTCAGTGAAGTGGACGAAAGCCGAAGTTTATGATCTTAATGATTAATTCGGTTAATTTATTAATAATTTTCCTACGGTTTTTCTCGGGAAACAAACAGAAAAAATAAGGAAGAGATCGTACCTAAGAGATGAGTTAAGGAATTGAAAGAAAAGCAGAGGCTGCTGCAGCAGCAATGACTAATGACTATGCTGTCGTAATTGAGGAAATAAAAACGAACGAAAAAATTTATTTATGAACGGAAAAACAAGAATGCGATCGCCGAAGAGCCACGAAAGTGGATTATAAAATTACTAATAATGATATAATAATATTAATAATTGTAATAAATTTAGATTCCCGACTTAATTAATATTTTAAATAGATTATGTAATTTTTGTTATGGTAATGACTAATGACAGACTAGATACAGTGAGCAAATCGAAGGAAGTGAATCAAAATGAGTACATTTACGGATATAGCCAAAAAACTTGTCTAATTTACAATAATAGCCCAATGAATTACCCTTTTTTGGAGGTTATTGCCGGGTGTATTTCAGTTTCTACTTTGTCGGTTCCATGGGTTAATATTATTTGTTCTGAATGTGTTTTATATAATAAAATGTTGATTTGTTTGTGTATATGTGGGCACGCATGGGTTAATATTACTTGTTTGTGTGTATATATATATATGAAAAATTATTACTGTATTATCTCTTTTTTGTCTTATTTTTATCCAACTACTAAAAAATTTTAACATGTTATCTGCACCACCTTTTTTTTTTAATTTGTATCAACTAGCCATTTTTTAATTAACACCGTTAAATAATTTAAATGAAATGATAATTTTACCCTTAAATAAATTAAAAACCCATTTTATTTTATAAAAATTTTGAAAAATAAGAAAATTATAATTATAAAAATACCCCTAAGTTTAATAAAAAATAAGTCCAAAAATTAGAATTTTTATTTTTAATAAAAATCTAAATAAAAATTATAATTATAAAAATAATTACAAAATTTTGGGATTTAATAAAAATCCCCTAAATTATTAAAATTTTNTTAAAATTTTGAAAATTATAATTTTTTAATAAAATAATTATTAAAATTTTACAAAATCTAAATTAAATAAAAATTGTCATTTAATTTATTTAGGAATAAAATTGTTATTTCATTTAAATTATTTAACGGTGTTAGTTAAAAAGTGGCTAGTTGATACAAATTTAAAACAAAAGGTGGTGCAGAGAACATGTTAGAGTTTTTTAGTGATTGGATGAACATAAGGCCAAAATGAGGTGGTGCAGTGATAATTTTCCTATATATATGTATCTTGGTAAATAAAACACTTTGTCGGAATAAACAAAATAAAATCTATCAAAAATTAATGTGTTATGGTATTTAAGGTTGATTCACGAGTTTATAGATGAAACTCAAAAATTTAGGTGAGGTCGGGAAACTAAAAGCAACCATCTATCGTCGATAAAATTTTAGGTTTCGCCTATGCATATCAAGTGATTCTCTAATTACATTTTTGTATTATTGTTATTATATTAGACTTCATAAAATCAATTTTTGTAAAAATTTATTTTTGAGGATTATGGGGACTGGGGAGGCTAGGGCATTTTATGTTTAGAAAATTGTCATGGTTGAAGTGTTTGTGCATATAAGGGTGTATCATGTAATTTGTATGATCTTGCTACTCATTGCAAGGTATTCAAGTGAGACAAGCTTCTGCCACTCAGTCTTTAACTGAATGTGAGAGCACTCGGTTCGAGTCCTTAGGTAACACTCTCCCTCAATTACGAATTAATACTTTAATTTAAAATAAAATAAAAGCTTGCAATAGCTATACAGGTGGTTTGACTATTATTTAATTTAGCTTCCTTGAAATATATTATAATAACCTCTATAAACTCATTAACACATAAAATTTTAGTTTTCAAATGTTATCACTATATAATTTAGGATTTAGCTACTGATAAATTATAATTTTGAATCCGGCGTGGTAAAGACAATACTTGCAGTCTTGTATAGAAACCTATAATGATCATTTCCAAGATAAAGGATCCAATCGGCAATAACTATGAGGATAAAAATCGTACAAAATCATATTGTTCGGTAAACATTTGTTACTTTGATTACGAAGAAAAGTTAATTTTATCTCACACTTGTATAATAAAAAACCTAAAATATCATTATTACTTCTGTGAAAATTATAATTCACAAGTTATATTTACTATACATTACTAATTTTTATTTTACAACTAAAATTTCTATTTTAATTTTTTTTTTACAAAAACTTATTACCAACCAATGGCTTACTCTATACTTTTAGTAATTTAAATAAATCCAGTAAATTAATAACAGAGATCCATCAAATATGAAAGCACACTTTGGTCTTTGGAGCTGAAGAACCATTTTTTTCTAAAATATTTATTATTATTATCTTATTTTTATAAAAATAAGGAGTGAGTAAAGATCAAATCAATTTTGTTTTTTAAACAAATAAGTAAATATGGTCAATCCGTAAATTTACGATCAAAATGGGGATGAGATGGGAAAGCAAATTTTGGAATCTGGCCCAACAGATTTGAAATGTTTGAACATTGAATGAATGGGCGTCTATTTCTGACTCTGACACATCCAAAATCAGGTCAAGGTCTTTAAAATTATAACTGTAATTTAATTATTATTATTTTTCTAAAAACGTGTAGAAAAATATTTTCTTTTGAAATATTGTTCTAACAAACTATTTTAATCTTCCAAAAAATAGAAAGATATTTTTTAATTAATTTTCATTTTTTTAAATGGAGTGTGGGGCACAGAATCGAAAACCACACATGATAGACCATACAGTTCTGAATTTTCTACCGGGGAACGATAATTCTGTCCTCTATTTTTTTTCTGTTATTTATTTATTTTCTATTATTTGTTCAAAGCTTCAAACCTAAAATCTTAAACTGAGAAAATAGAAATAGAGAATGGAAAATTATCAGTCATATATTTTTAAATAACACCAGTATCAAACGTGTTATAATATTTTTAAATATATTACTCATATACCCTAAGTTGACAAAACACTTATGCCGTTCACCGATCCAATAACTGGCGTTTGCGAGCGCTGACATCATAAAGGTAATTTAGTCTTTTTTAAAAAATAACATGTCATTCCATTTATATAGTAAAAAATGACATGTCATATGATATATTTTGATAAAAATGACATGTCATCTCATTTATCGGATAATTGTTAATAATTGCTAAAAAAAAGTTACTTTACAATCGAATCTACTCCTTCAAAATTTTACCTCAATTATTGAAGATCTACTCCTCCAAGCTCCAACTTAAATTTTTTATGGTATAATATGTTGTTAATAATTTTTTATGGTATAAGATGGATATATTTTATGGATAATTGTTAATAATATGTACCATTAATAATTTATATTTTTTAATAAAAAAATGTAATGTTAATAACAAAATAAAAAAAATTGTGTATTAAAAATTTACATTAATTTTCAAGGTAAATTAATTTTTTTTACGTCATTTTGAGTTTAAAGGGTAAAATAGTCATTTTACTCAAATTCTGTTAAGTTCTTAATGGTAGTAAACGGAAAGGTGGACATCAGAACTCTTTTATCAACTTAGGATATACGAGTGATATAAACAAAAAATATTATAGTACGTTTGATACCAGTGACATTTAAAAGTATATCAGTGATAATTTCTCTTAGAAAAATTGATCTTCAACATTTTGACCAAATCCACCGTCCACAACCCAATTGACATTTTCAGACAGTGCCTGTAGTATAATATTACTAGTGTGCCCGCCATGCACATCAAACTTTTATTGAATTAGTTTCATAAGATCAAATCGAACAATTAGATTGAATAATTCTAAAAGGTTTTAAGTAAATTGGATACTGTTAAAACCAAAAGCTTAGGGGGAAGCATATTAATATTTATTAATACGCTTCCAACACTTTTGCCCGCATTTATTATTCATTTGAAGAATTTACGAGGGTAGTTAAAATCAGCGGCCAAAATGTTTGAAAGGATTAGATGACTTGTGCTTTATTTTGGGTGCAATAGTGCAAGTTTTGTGTCTTTAAACAGAAGGCATTTCATTGCTTTCTAAGCATCCCAAATTCGAGTGAGTAATTTAAGTGAAGAATTGCTTTTAGAGTAAGTAATTGAGAGATTTTTTCTTTCAGTGTATATGAGAGTACTGAGTATATTTAGAGTAATTATTTAAATATTATATTATATTAATTACTAGTAAAATAATTATTTTCTTGTGCTTTCGTGAGTTTAGTCATTGTTGCCGAAACAAGCTTAAATTCTTGGTGTATTTTTTTTAAAAAAAATAAAATTGGTATGCTTAATTTCGCAGTCCACACATGACAAGTAGTATCAAAGTCATCGGTTTAAACTTGAGATTATTTATAGCTTGTGCAATGATGTGGTTTTGTACATATTTAAGGTAGTATTTACTTATCGGTTTAAAGTGAGAATATTAAGAAATACGAATCCGGAGAATGCGAGTGTAAATTAGGAGTGACAATATAGTGTTTACCCATACTAGAATATGAATATGGAATAAGAATTAAAATCTCATTTGTATGTTTATTTTGTCTTGGATTGAAAGTGAATTGTTTCAAATACAGTTTTACCCTATTTTAAGAATTATAGTTTGTAATTACAAAATGAGTTTAAAAAAAATTGTAAAATAAAGTATGTATTTGAGGTAGCGTTTATATTTTAAATTGAAATGAAAATTCTAAGGAGTGGAAATCTTGAAATTGAAAGTGTGGATGGGAGTGACAATAGATTGTTTACTTGCACTACAATAACAGTATGGAATCAGAATCATAATCTAATTTATATGTTTACTTTTCTTAAATTAGGAGTAAATTGTTTCAAATTACAGTCTTACCCTTTTTTTTAAAGAATTATAGTTTTTTATTACAAAATTAATAAAAATATATATGAAAAATAAAATATGTATTTTATTATATTTGTAAATTAATAATAATTATTAATATTCTTAATTATGTAAATCATAATTTTTTATTAATTTTAATTATGTAAATTAAAATTTAATGATAACAACACAAATAAAACATTATTATTAATAACATAGTCCATAATTAATATTTCCTTAAAATAAACTATTTATTATTATTAATTTTAAATAAATATAATACTATTATTTTCAAATAAAAATATTATTATTATTTTTAATTAATTATAACTTAGAATCAATGTAAAATTATTATTTTTGACTAAATATAATAATATTATATTTAAAATAAGTTTAATATTATTTAAATAAATATGATATTATTACATTAAATTTAATAAGATAAGGGTAAAAAAATTAAGAAATAGGAGTAGATTTTCACCCACTCCTCCCTTAAAATATTTAAGTAAACACTATAGTGTGAAGAATCTATGCTACTCACTCCAACTCCAATAAATAAATATAGCATGAGTTACTTAAATCTTATATCATAACCCTTCTTATGAAGTTAATTGTCCAAAAGAAAAACCAAATTAACAAATAACTTGCTTAACACAATGAACCAATCTTTATATTGGAACAACAATCGTGCACAAGATTATTGTATTGTAGACATCATCTAATTTGCTTCCATATACACTTTTCTATTCCTAGCTTCTTCCCTATGGTGTTCTAGAGAAATTCATCTTTCAATCTTCAAAAAATTAAATAAATAAAAGAGCAAATGTGTTTGTTTTATTTTAAAAATCGAAATGAACGAAATTTTCATTTGGTGATTTGGTACTAGAATTTGTGTGCATAAGTATTTATATAACTTTGTCTTGTCTCTATAGCAAGTGGTGTAGGTCTTGTCTCTATGGCAAGTTTTTATTGATTACCTCTAGAGTATAGTCTTAATTTTCTGTTGTCTATTTTGGTTTTTATCTTCTCAATTCTATGGCTGATTCAAGTAGTAGTTCAAAGTTAGATATAAATAATGATTATGCCCAACTAGCAATTAAAGAGGAGGAGGATGGTGGGCTAATCGTTGCTAGTGATGAGGCTACGGAAAATGGGGAAATCAGACTTGATTCTCGCTATTGTCTAGTGGAAAGATTTTTGACAGAAAAGGTGATCAATTTCGGTGCAATGAAGAACACAATGGCATCCTTATGGCGCCCTGGCAGGGGAGTTTGCATTAAGGAATTGTCTCATACGCTCTTCCTTTTCCAATTTTTCCATGAAATCGATATCAGAAGGGTGTTAGAATCTGGTCTTTGGACGTTTGATCAATACATTCTTATTGTTCGAAGACTCGGAGAGGATGAACAACCTCATACTGTACTTTTATTTCATACATCATTCTAGGTCTAAGTTTACAATCTACCTATTGGCTTTCAGTCAGAGAAAGTGCTGCAGAGTATTGGCAGCTACATCATATCCTTTCTGGAATCATATGTCAACAACCTTACTGGAATTTGGAGGAATTATATGCGCCTCAGGGTATTAATCGATGTAAGACATCCCCTTAGACATCGGATGCGCATTAAGAAAGCATGAGGAAAATGATTTTGGGTGGACTTCAAGTCTGAAAGACTGTACATCTTCTGCTACATTTGCGTTCTCCTTGGGCACACTAAAAGGACTTGCCCAACGCTTTATGAAAGTGCAGAACCTGTGGCTAAACCATATGGTCAGTGGATGAGGGCTCCAAAAAGGAAAAGCTCTGTGAATTCTGGTGATCGGTAGCTAAGATCAGCACCACTAGGGAAAGAAGACCAGAGTTTTGGAAACTACAACAAATCTACCAAAGTTATAGGAGTTGACTTTGATGGTGCCATAAAATATGGGATTAATGGAAGCAGTAATCATGGAATGGCAATTAATGGTGGAATTGTGCTCAGTAAGGAAATGCAAATCATATTGACACCCTGTACTCAATTGTGTAATGTTGGGAAAGCTACGGAGGAAGGTGCTATAGTCATGACCATTTCAAAGGAAACTGAATTTGAATTTAACTCAGGCTTAATAGTAACGGACGCTAAAAGGAGGAGAACAGCATTTAGGCCACATGATAAGTTAAGACTTGATGTTTCAAACATTTCAAATTTGGTGGAAGTGATAGGGGATCTAAAAAACAGACTAGCGGTGGGACCTATACACCAGGCCCACCGAGAGCAATGAGTTGTTTAAGTTGGAACTGTTGTGGGCTAGGCCACCCATGGACAGTTCAAGTTCTGATGGATTTGGTCAAGAGCAAAAATCCTAGTTTTATTTTCTTAATGGAAACTTTGTGTTGTAGAGATAAGCTAGAAGTTATTAAGGTTAAATTGGGCTATGAGGGATTATTTGTGGTAGATAAAATGGGCTGGAGTCGTGGGCTTGCATTCTTTTGGAAGTCTAAATACAAAGTCAATTTACTGAAATATGGGAGAAATTTCACTGACGTTGCAATTGAAGAGCCGGGTTTGGGGAAATGGCGTGCCACTGGTTCTTATGGCTTCCCTGAATCATACTGACGTCGGGATTCATGGAACTTGCTTCGATCACTTGCTTCCTTCTCAAAGTTGTCATAGGTTTGTCTAAGGGATTTTAATGATCTCTTAGAATCGAGTGAAAAACGTGGAAATCGAGCGCACCCAACCTGGAAGCTTCATGGTTTCCAAGATGCTGTGGCTGATTCGGAGTTAGTGGATTTAGGTATGGAAGGGTACAAATTCACGTGGGAAAGGTTTCAGGGCACTACAGATTGGGTGGAGGAGCGTTTGGATAGAGCTTTAGCAACTGTAACTTGGATTCGACTTTTCCCCAAAGCTAGAGTTGTTTGCCTTAAAGCATCCTGTTCTGACCACCTTTTAATTCTTTTATAGCCAGTTCCTTTGGCTCCTAATTCCAAATTGAAACAATTTCGTTTTGAGAATATATGGCTTCGTGAACCCGATTGTACGGAGATTGTTAAGGCTAGCTGGAATGATACAGGGGACTATTTAATTCAAGATAAAATCTCAGCTTGTGGTAATGAATTGAGGCGTTGGGGAGACCACCTCACTCATGACTTTAAAGGTCGCATTTCCAAGTGCAAGAAGAGAATGAGCCTATTACGAGGAGGACGCGACCAAGCTAGTTTGGAGGAGTTTACAGAGGTTCAGAACTAATATAACGAGTTGCTACATAGCCACAAGGTATTCTGGAAACAAAGGTCCAAGTCACTTTAGTTGAAAGAGGCTGACCTGAACTCCCGATATTTTCATGCTCTGGCCTCAACGAGGAAGCAACAGAACAAAATAAACAAGCTTTGGGATGACCAGGGCCAGAGGTGTACTCATCCGAACAAAGTTAATGATTTAATTATGAAGTACTTCACACATTTATTTTCTTCTGGTTGTAGTGTGTGTGATGAAGTTCTGGATTGTGTCAAGGTCCGAATTAATGCTAAAAAGAACCAGACCCTCATGGAGCCTTTCACAGCTACAGATATTCGTGACGCCATCTTTAGTATGCATCCTGATAAATCATCGGGTCCCGATAGTATGAATCCTGCTTTTTGTCAAAAATTTTGGCATATTGTTGGTAATGATATATCTACAGCTTGCTTGGACTGTATTTCTAATCGTGCATTTCCTGCTACCTTAAATGATACATCCATTGTGTTGATACCTAAAAAGGCACAGCCTGAACGATTGGACGATGTGAGGCCAATAGCATTGTGCAATGTCCTGTACAAAATTATTGCAAAAATGTTGGCTAATCGTATGAAGGTAGTTATGGGATCTACTGTTTCTGAAGTTCAAAGTGCTTTTGTACCTAGTCAAGCAATAACATATAATATCCTAATTTCGGCAGAAATTGTGCATTATTTAAAACGGAAGAGACAAGGTAAGAATGGGGTAACAGCTCTCAAGATTGATATGTCTAAAGCATATGACCGGATTGAATGGGGATTTCTTAAAGCAATTATGCTTAGAATGGGTTTTGCTGCTGATTGGGTGGACTTAATAATATTGTGTGTTACTACTGTTAATTACAAGGTCATCCATGAAGGTATAGAGTGGGACCTATCATGCCTAGTCGTGGACTTCGTCAGGGTAACCCTTTATCGCCGTACCTCTTCATCCTTTACGCAGAAGGGCTAAACTTGCTGATCCATCATTATGAACAGGCGGGACTATTACATCATGGTCCTACAGTGGCTAGGGGAGCACCTTCTATTACACACCTTTTTTTCGCTGATGATTGCTTCCTATTCTTCAAAGCTACTGACAAGGAGGCTTGCTTAGTGAAGAATATTTTGGCTATGTATGGGTCCACTTCGGGCCAGGTAGCTAATTACAACAAATCCTCAATATCTTTCAGTGCCAACGCCAAGGAGGAAGCTGTCAGATAGGTGTGTGGGATTCTTGGAGTTTAAGTTATAGAAGGCCATGGTTTCTATCTCGGTTTGCCATCTTGTATTGGCATCCACAAAGCTACGGTTTTCATATATATCCGAGACAAGGTGTGGAAGTGTCTTCAGGGGTGGAACCAAAAGGTACTTTCTAGAGCCGGAAAAGAGATTTTATTGAAGACAATAGCACGGGCAATGCCAAACTTTGCTATGAATGTTTAACTCTTGCCCCTTGAGTTGTGTAGAGACCTCGAAAAAATGATGAACTCGTTTTGGTGGGGTACTCGAGGTAATAGCAGTGGGGGCATTAACTGGATGAGATGTGATGGATTATGTAGACCAAAAGCATATAGGGGACTTGGCTTCAAACAACTCAACAATTTTAATATAGCAATGCTAGGCAAATAAGGATGGCGGTTACTATCTAATCCCCAGACTCTTGTAAGTAAAATTTTAAAAGCTCGCTATTATCCTAAATCTTCCTTTGTTGGGGCTTCATTAGGCAGCAACCCGAGCTACGCTTGGAGATCGATCATGGCTGCTCAAAAAGCTATTATTCAGGGCAGTCAGATCCAAGTTGGGGGGGAGGGGGGGACAACACACTACTATTAGTAATGCTCCTTGGCTCCCTGATAAGGAGAATGGACTTATTACGACAGAATTGACAAAAGACGTTGCTACAGCCCTTGTAAGTGGTCGTATGATATCGAACCAACGGCGTTGGGATTATGATGTGATAATGGATATATTTAACATAAGGGACTCTGAGCTTATCCTTCATATCCCTCTTAGCTCACGACGTGCTAGTGATGAGTGGTATTGGCTTACTGATCCGAAAGGGATATACTCAGTTCGCAGCTGTTACAAGCTGCTAGACTTTATCAATGAGCCTCCTGACAGCTGTATTTGGCATAAAATCTGGAAACTAGTAGTTCCTACAAAGGTCAAGAATTTTATTTGGCGTGCTGCAACGAATGTTGTTCCCACTGTTGATAATCTCATTCAACGACGTGTAAAGGTAAACTCCATATGTCCCATATGTAATGCATCAAACGAATTACTTTTGCATATTTTAATGGAATGCCCTTTTGCTAAAACATGTTGGCTATTATTACTGGTTGGTTTTTTGGGTGCCTGGGTGGCTACACGAATTTTGGTGCTTGGTTGGAGGATTTATTTACTCGTTGTAGCAATGCTAACTGTAATCTTGCGGCCATGATCTGTTGGAGTCTTTGGATTAATCGAAATGGCAAGGTTTGGAGGAATAAATATGGCAGGGTATCTAACATTCTTAATATGGCAGGCCAGCAACTATTCCAGTGGCAACAAGCTAAGAAAAAACACATTCCTTTATATATGAACCTGCTGCTTTAAATCATGGTTCAATGTACTGGGAGAGACCTCGGGAGGGTTGGTTTAAATGTAATGTTGATGCTGCGACTTTTCACTCGAGGAGAAAGGTTAGTTTTGGGGCTATCATCCGGTGCTCAGAGGGCAGGTTTTTTGTAGCAAAATGTGCTCTTTTGCTGGGACGTTTTGAGGCCCGTGAGGCAGAAGCACTAGGTGTCAGAGAAGCTCTCAGTTGGATCAAGAGTATTCATGCTCTTCCAATTATTATTGAAATAGACTGTTTGGAGGTGTTCAATGCTATAAGCAACAATACTGTCTATCCTAATAGTTTTGATCTTGTAATAGATGGTTGTAGAGCATTAGCTCGTTCCCTAGGAGAAGTGACTTTCTCTTTTGTTCGTCAATCTGCGAATATTGTCGCCCATATTGTTGCAAGCATGGGGGATTCTATGTCAGGTCCGGGTGAGTAAAGACATGTTCCACCTCTATGGTTGTTTACTGCTTTTTCTATTTAATGAAATTCATATTTCCCTAAAAAAAAATAAAAGAACAAATGAAAATTTAAAAGAATTTTCTTAGCCGAAAAGAAACAGATAGAGCCACGAAGGAGAGCAGACTCCAAACGGAAGCTTTTAAAAGTAGAAGCTTTTAAAAAGCATTTTATCACAGACTAAAAATAGAATACCTAGGATTCACACAGTATATAATAAAATAAATTAATAAATAACTTTACTATTAATAAAATTTATTGTCCGAATATTCAGTCAAAGAGAAATGATTACACCCCCTCAAGTCCTCAATCCTAGTAGAAGCCTATTTGTCGGCAGGTCAAGAGGAGCTCAAAGATGACAAAGGTGGTGTGCAAGAGTGGGTACTGGGTAGTATAAATTTTTCTCCCACTTAAGATACCAGTTATAAAGTATAATATTATCTATGAATACCCACTCCATATCCAAACTTGAAAATTTGACAAAACTATACAGCAAATCTTTTAACACAATTGCTATATATAGTGCTATCAAGGAAAACATAAAGGGGTTTCTTTTTGAAATTTGGTCCAAAAAGCCACAACTACTGGAAATAGGGGTGGGCACGGTTCGGTTCAGTTCGGTTCGGTTCGAAATTAAGTAGAATCGATTTAAATCGGTTATTTTATAAAAAGAACCGAATAAGAACCGAATAAGAACCGAACTCAAACGGTTCTTTTCGGATCGGTTCTGTTCGGTTCGATTTTTTCGGTTTTGGGCCTATTGGGCCTATTTTGAATTTTTAAATTTTTAGCCCATTGGGCCTCATGAATGTAAAAAAAAATTTCAACAATTAATTTATCCTAATGTTATTACAAATATTAACAATAAATACAAATTATTCAAAACACATTTTATCACTAATATCTTACTAACTATTAATAAGATACTCCTAAAATATGAAATATTAAAATTTCAAAATGCATAACCAAACTTCAATACTCCATCTATAAAGACTTACGAAATTGTAACACTTACATATATATACTCCTGATTGTGTGTATGCAAGTTTATGTTAAAAATTATTCAAAACACATTTTATCACTAATATCTTACTAACTATTAATAAGATACTCCTAAAATATGAAATATTAAAATTTCAAAATGCATAACCAAACTTTAATACTCCATCTATAAAGACTTACGAAATTGTAACACTTACATATATATACTCTTGATTGTGTGTATGCAAGTTTATGTTAGTTATCTTACATAATCAGTTAAAAATTAATAAATGTTTGATTTGGATAAAATTAAAAAATAATTCAGTTTTTCGGTTCGGTTTTTCGGTTCAACTAAGTGAACCGAATACCGAACCGACATTTAGGTTTTTTTTACAAACGGTATTTTCGATTTTAAAAAAAAAATAAAAACTGAACCGAATTAGAAAAAACCGTCGGTTCGATTCGGTTCTTTTAAGACTATGATTTTTTTGACCACTCCTAACTGGAAAATCATTATCGTTCTTTCCAAGTGTATGTCACATTCTGAATTTCTGATGCTCGTTTAAAAATTTGCAAAAAAGCGGGAAGGCAGATCATAAAGTGACAAATGAACCCACATGGTGGCTTTCTTTTTTCTTCAAAGTCTTTTCTCTGTATCTTCTTGTAACTTTAGTAAATGTCAAAAGCAGGACACTTATTAGACGAGATAGCTGGGACCATACGTCTTGACAAGGAGAAGCCAAAACAAAGACTGGGTGAGCCACACGGCCTTTGGCCAAGCAGACAGGGCAGTTGCCCTCCGATTTGGAGGGCAACAGTTCGAATTCTCATAAATATATTATGAAGGTATTTTTTTAAATTAAATTTGAATGAAAGAAATATTTTTTCTTACCTAAGTGTGAGAAGTAAACATTTTTTAAATATTTATAAGGATTAAAATTTAGACAGTACTCCATTAGTATTGATGTAAGTTGGTCTTGATAATAATATGATTTATAAATATCAGTTATAATCTCATGTAATATGAATTGTAATTTAAATAATAATCTCATGTAATAAAAAAAAAATAAAGACCGGTGACATGCAAAAAGGACCAACCACAAAGATCCAAGAATTAGGACCATCATGTATACACATTATCAATGATTACAAATTTTTCACTTGAAAACTGCTCCTTCCAACTCTCACTAATGCACAATCATATTGAATATATACAGTTCCGTAATCATCGTAACTTTTAAATAGTTCTATTACTGTACGAGCATTTTCTTTTCTTTTATTTTTTTTAACTCATCTCCCGGTTTTTATTTGTGATCAACACTTGCTAGTGGAATGAAGTACTGTTAATGATTGGATTAGGCTTCAAACTTTTCCTAGTCAATTTTATTGGAATTCATGCAAATTAATTATCTTTTCAGTGGATGGAAAGATTAAGTCCTTGAATTTTGTTATTTAATGTGGTTACAAAACCAAATTTATTATAAATTGTTTTTTTCCTGAATCTTCCGTAGGTTTGTAATGGCTTGTTGCACTGCTTTCAAAATCAAAAAAGAAAGAGAAAAGTGAAAAAACAGGGGAGATTTTCTAGTAAGCCCTTTATAAATACAACGATGGACAGAGACCAAAAGGATGGAAAGATTGAGGAAGAATTGAAGAAGCCGTGTGACGAAATATATATATATATATATACAAGGAATATCATGCTAGTACGAGTATATTGGTTATTATGATAAGTTTATGAAGTAAACAAATTTGAAAATTTATTTAATATATATCAATTAGATGATAATAAAAAATCTATGCTGTCCCTAATCAATTAACTTATTTTACAAACCGCAAACATACAGGTGTGTTATGACTATTGTCGCCAGTAAGTTAAGTTAATTAAATAATTTATATATTATTTAATTTTTAATTTTGTCTAATTTCATATTTTCTTGGCCTCAAAACTGAAAAATATAAAGAAATTGGGTAATATGGCATTTGAAAATTTAGTGAAACATATTTTGTGTTACTGATAAGAAAATGCATTGTCTTATATGAGAAATACAAATAATATATAATCCTTAATGTAATAAAAAAAAAGAGTTTGTTAAATAAATAAATTTATCGAGTATTTTAGTTGTTTCAAATATCCCCATGCCGTTTTTGACCACTTTCACACCTAAAAATTTGAGGGGTGCTTCTAGTTATTAATAAATTGAAGCTCCCACGACTTTCAACTATCTGTACTTTTTCACATTTCATCTGGCAACAATTCATGAGCTTTTTAGCTTGGAGCAATGCAAGCCAAACACCAAATAATCGAAAGCAACGAAAGGACGAATCCACATATGAGTTTAAGCTACAGAATTAACTTGGTTTTTATTGCTTGTCTATGAAAGAAAAACTTCCTCAAAGCCTCTTCCGGCATTTTATCTTTTTAGCTGGAAGAGGGTTCAACGAAGCAAACAAATTAACATCTTTACAAAGATGGGGTGGGGGGCACTTACATTTGATAATTAGCATGAACAATGAAACACAGCAGCTCCGAAACACTTTGCTTTGTTTGCTATCTTTCTAACTCCAAATTCGTGCGATATTGCTGCAGCAGAAGGGGATATGCTTATTCTATCCATTATATTGATCTCAGGCGCCTGGAGAACTGTTTTAGGCATAGATAGCGCCCACTGCATGCCCCAAATTGAGAGAGGCCTCATATATATAAGGGACCGGAAGTGCCCGTCCATTGTCCATGCCTCAGGGGTCTGAAACCAGTATCTGCATATAATGTAAAAATACAAGACTAAATATAGAGTAATGCAGTGTTAACCTCCATCAAATGTATACCATAAGTTTTTAACATGTGTTACAAGGAACTTACCCATAGCCCTCTTCTGACCAGCCTGCAGTAAAGATGCCTTCGGCAGTAGTGAATGCCTCTTTCTCCATTCCAGCAAGGATCATGGTAGCTGCCACACCGTACGTTACACCTGTCCATATTTCACGTGACTGCATGCAAGTCTCATCCACTTTCCCATTTGGATGCATTCCATTTACAGCACCCATCCTACCACCTTTAACTTTCATTACATTGAAATCAAAAATTTTCTGGAGGGTACTTTTGATTTGAGCCTCATCAAAAAGCGAAGGTAGGCCTGAAGATGCTGTATACCATTGTCCTGCTAGCTGATCAGTTTGTATAGATTTACTATTACTGCTTGAACCACTATCATAATTAAAATAGGAACCATTCCATAGTTTTTCTTCAAACACTGATTTTGCCTTCAAAAATTTGCCTTTGCAGTATTCAGCAAAGGGCTTGTCACCAAGTTGAAGGGCCATTGCTGCAGCAGCTTGTAGTGCAGCAAGCCATAAGCAGCCACAATATGCACTTACGCCATGCACTGTCCAAGTATCATATGTTTGGTCAGGGAACCCATCGTTTTCAATGAGACAATCACCATCTCTATCAAACTGCTCCATATACTCCATTGCAGCACGGACAGCAGGCCACACATCAACTCCAAATGACATATCACCAGTTGCAGCAAAATCTCTATAAACCTGAAGCACAAACTTTGGATTGAGATCCTTCCATTGGCTTGTGTCGTGTATATTATATGCATTCATTTCATTCCATGGGTCATGTGTTCCCAAATCATGAGGAACTGCTCCTCTAAGCTTACGAATTCCTGTGTTACCCTCTGCCAAGAACTTTACTTTTCTTCCATCCTCAGACAACACAGCTTTTGCAAAGTCCCGCTGAATATTGAGTTCAATCTTCGGAAACAACTCAAGAAGAGCAAAAGATGCATAGAAGTGCACATCGTATGTACACCACATGACATACTCTACTCCTTCCAAGTACAGAAACCGACCACCATCATCACTGTCATTTTCTTCATTGAGCAATGTGATAGGATGATGTTGGGAGTAACTGTTGCTTCCCTCATGATTAACTACTGATTCATCTTCGCTGTAATAGTCACTAGTTGTAGTATGCTTAACAAGAGCACCATCACTTAAGTTACCTTCAGCTTCAGTTCCTTTAACATCTGTCTTTTCTCCATTTCTATGGTTTCTCTTGTCTGGAGCTGGCAAACGAGAATCTGTAAAAACTCAATGCAGTCATAATGCTATCATTATGGCCAAAATCCAAATTAAACATATGAAAAATGCAGTTAGTACAAATGATTACCAATCCAAACTGTTCCACCAGCCACCAAGAAGTAGAGCTCGTTAAATAATGTGAACTTATACCTGCACACCAAAAGATCAGGCATGATTCATCACTATCATGAGTTAAGTAACAGTGTGACCCAAAAACATAATCGTCATAAGGTTAAGGGCCCCCAAAAAAAAAAATTCACTTTCAAGGCTTGTGGATGATACACTACAGCTACATAACATAAACAAAAATTACAAGAATTTAATGAATACACTGGGCAAGTAAAGAAAAACTACTTGGTTAAACTGGTTCCAATGCCACGTCAAGTAATCACTCCATGCATAAGCTTAAAGTAATAGATGACTCAACTATTGTATTTAAACTCTAAGATTAAGAAAGGAAGCTTAAACTTCAGACAATAACAGTGTAGCCGAAACGGCCAAAGCCATTGTAGAAAATCAACTACATACAAGGGGTCAACAATGCAACTTTTGTAAAGAGGATATTGACATGCATTAATGCCAACAAAACCAAAATGTTAAGACATTACAACCTCCTGTTCTTTGAGATGTATATGAAACATACATGTGCACACCCACAGACATATTCAAGCTCTGAATGATGTACATCAATGCATGTATTAAGGGCATCATCTACATACATTCTCAGGCTTAAGATAGGATGAGGGTACTGTTTCGAAAATTGATCTAAAAGAGTAAAATTTCAGGCATTTAAGTATGAAGGACTTCATTACCTTTGCACTGAGAGGACCCTTGATACAAAAGCATTTTCCCAAACCAAACAAAATGGTTGTAATTACAAGATTATTATAGTTGTATGTAGATTTACCATTCTGGAAGCCTATCATCCCTGAGGATTGGATTCTGCCATTTCTCAATATCTTCTTCCCAACGCTTATAATCTGCATCAAGATTTCGAAAAGCTATGTTAGGTTCCTGCATGAAATACAGTAATCCGCAAACACTTTCATCATCATCATCATCCAAGTACACTTAAGCAATTAACAAAGAGAATACATTTGAGTATAAAACACATCCAAACCAGAGGTACATACTCATCAAAGCATCATGCACCAAGTCCTGAGCCGCCCCTTCAGAAGTGCCATAGAACTTCGTGTATCTCCTGCCAGGATGAGGGAACAATAAAAAAACAAAAATCAACAGTAAAGCACCAGAAAATATGGCAAGATACATTTTATATTATGATCAAATGTAACATTTTATGCACAGTTTATAAAACAGGGATTAACTGAATATTACCTGTGGTATGAGCTCCCCTTTAAAAATTTTACTTTTGGTGATGACCAAGCAAGAGCAAATGCAACGGTGCACTTTCCATGAGGTTCCACCCATGCAGAAGCTGAAACTGCAGCACAGAGTGCTTCTCCAGGTGATGATGGCATGCTTGGTCCAGATTTGAAATTCTCCCGATCAAATTGCCCATCCTTGAGATGCAAACATAAATGAGTTAACTAAAATTGTATGGTATGAACAATGCCTAGTGAATTAATACCTGATAACCAACTTATTAAGAAGACTACCACAGGGATGTCCATAGTCAGTAAGGTGAATGTACACAGGTCCAAATGGACCATTGGTTAATTTAAGCAAAATGCTAATGCAAAACATGCCTTGTAGGATTTAGGAGTCTAAAAAACGCAAGAAATCTTTACCTGCACCATCGTACCCCACATACCCTTCGCCGTGACACAACTCCCTTCTGATAGCCCAAAACATGGCAGAACGGTGACATTTACATTTTGAGTTTCACAGGCAGCTACAGCAAAAGTTACAGGAGGATTCCCCCTTGCAGTCCTGAAATATTGTCAGAGTATGCAGTCAGTAAAGAAAGTTTAAACAGCTTGATAAAATTTAACCAAGACAACAACTTAAAGTCGAGGAATTTGCTTGAGTAACTTTTATGAAAAATTCACAAAATTACAAGAAGTAAACAATAAATTCTAAGTGGTTAAATAAACATGAATTAGTTGTAGACTACGGGACTCGAAGAGGGGGGGGGGGGGGGGAGAGAAAGCCAAGAAGAAAGTTAAAACAAAAATTGCTTGGGTGTAACCGCTTGAGATATAACCATAAATAAAGCCTACTAAAAGATAGAATTAATATTGAGAACGAAAAAATGAGCATGGGCAAAAACGACTAACAAAAACGTCTAAAAAAATATTTGCAGAAGGAAACTGCATTAGAAATGTAGTTCCTGTACTCCTTAAAAATTTCATATCCTACGGCTGCATACAATTTTTACACACCTCAGGTCATTTTCTAAACACTGCAACCACTGGAATTTCTCAGATAGTATCAAATTTCATGAGAATGGACTTGCCTGTCTAAACAGGTAGAAGGGACTAGGAACTGAAAAAGTTTTGAGGGAAGAAATTGATGTCAGACAAAGCAATGAATCTATATCATATATTATCTAAGAAACATGAATCAACATGAGAAAAGACATCCACAATGAGAACATACAACACAACCACAAGAAGCAGAGAAAAAAGTGGGGGGAGGGGGGGGATCTCTCTCTTCCTCATGCTGCAGGAATTTGGAGTATGAAAGCTTCTAACAATTACACAGTCCTTATGGAAAACTTGTTGATTACCAACATTTTATAATCAAACCTTAAAACAAATAAACCGAGGAAAAAACCCTGTTTACCTGTTTGACACCACAGAACCAAAAATTCCTGGATCAAATTCTCTTATCTCAAAAGAAAAAATAAATTAAAGGGGTGAAGTGACCACTTATATATACATCAAGATATCAGTATCTAGCAATATTGGGCATACTTCCCCCTGCTGCCTTTGCCACCACCTTGATTAGGGCGGCGGAAAGCAAGGGATAGGCCTTAATTGATCTTACCTTGAATGTAATTACAAATTCTGCAGGTAAGAATATAAACTAAACAAACAGAACATTAGAGCATATCGCAATTTTCATACAATACACTTGCAAATTCCCATCTCATAAGAACCTCAAAAGATATTCTCTTTTATGCCCATTCTTTACTTTTTCTTGGATAAGATTTTTTTTTTTTGAAATTTAAATAGTTATGCTTTTCTTGCCTAGATGTATGGGAGGAAGAGATCAGAGGATAATGGTAGGCAGGATGTTAGTATGCTTGCCTTCACTTTCATGTCTTAAAACACTGAAATGACCAAGAGAAATATGCAAACCAACCGTCAAATATAGCTAATAAGGTTTGATGACTTGCTTGTGATGTAGAAGTACACCAGAGACTCCATCGTCGCCTCTACCAAAGAAAAGCGAGGAAAGTTAATACATAATTCAAAACAGTTAACGAAATAAGCAGCCTTGCTATTCAATAGAAAAAGAGAGTGAGAACATAGGTAATATATTACTCACAAGAAGGGTTCATTGACATGATCTCCTGACAAATGTGAGATTCCTCCAATTGAATTCTGCGCATAACAAACAAAGAGGACTGAATATCCAAGAATTGACTACATATATGTATATATATATATATATTTTAATTTTGTAACATGCAACAAATATGATATTAAGATAAAATCGTACCGCCCATGTAAAAAGAAGGCTGACTTTTGCCCTATCCTTCCCGGTGTTCACCAACTATATCCCCAACAAGAAATAATGATCAGATATTAAACTAATCAAAGAAGTAGCAACAAAAGAAAATATAAGTAAAAATAGAAAAAGCAAATGAATCAACTACATGAGCAGACACCGAACTAGTGTAAGTAGCAATGCCAAAAACTGGACAGATATATGATAAACTGACACCCTGTAACCAACCTCTCAATTTCAAATTCTGACACAAAAACATAGAACTACTACATGTCAGCAAGCACTGCACGGCGCAGATGAAGACATTTTAGATCTGGGGAAGAGATTGACAATTATGGTCAACTAACAGATTTGTCTTTATTTCTGTCAGAGCCAGAAAACAAAAAATCCACTTACAATAGCTAAATGGTGCCAAATGCCACCATTGGTTACAAATTCTGGACACAATTTTCATTCCATGACTTCAGATGACAGAATTTCCTTGCTTCACCAAAGGAACTATTCAGGAATCTTCTGATTATATACAATTAGTTACACCCCACTAGCTTGGATCCATATATTTCTAAGAAAAGACTTGTGAAGATACCAAAAATTGCCATCCTTTGACTATCTTATTTAAGAATTTGAATGAACATACCGTGTAGACAAAAACAGCAGTGGGAAGACTGCTATCTCTATAGTTATGAGGTATGAAAGGGGATATTTGTCGACAAGATATTTTCAATTCCGGGTCAGGTTCACCTACAATACAAAAAGTAGAATACATATAAATAAGAAGAGGACAAGAGGAATGCTCATTGAACAGAAAGTATGATAAGAAAATGATACCATCATATATTGTCCATGCCCTTGGGAATAACGCATGGTAGGTTGAATGCTGACCACTAAGATTCCAGCCCCAAGAATCAATACCCTGATCTCCAGCTTTTCTGATGGAGCATGTGTGAAATTAGTACAACAGACATCAATTTTTTCTAAGAAGCATAGATAAAAGGCTACATATAGATGCAACAATGTCATACAAAAATTCTGCCTCCACTTATTAATTTTGATTCAACTCACATGATGAAAGACTTTCATCTTTTATTTTTCATGTTCATTGAAAGTAAGCTCAATGAACTAGATCTTTAATTTTTCATTAATATAGACCTTAGGCACAAGTTCAATCTAAATATAGACAAACCTCGTTTAAAAAGTAAATAAAAATAAAAATAAACGTGAACAACATTATTTGGCATGAATAGTTGATTCACAGAAGTACGGGCATAGCCACAAAAGAGAATTAACACTATTAGCTCAAGAAATGCTTGAAAAAGAGCATGTGCAGAAGAACAAACTTACAAATGGAAACAAGAAGTCTATGAATTCCTCGGAGGAACAAGGAGCAAGGAGAGAAGAAATAACCCCTTAGGGATTGTCAAATGGTTACACTTCTGACAACCTCGAGGTACCTCTCTCAGATGGGAGATCTAAGAATACATCCACTCACCACAAGCTGTACGGTTCCCTCACCACTCAGACATGACAAACATGGGATGCTCTCAATCCCCTACGGGACATCTGCTGCAACTCTTTCAGCAAGACAATTCCCCGTAATAACTCTGTTATCTCCCACCAGCACCCGAAGAAATTAAGGACCCCCATCCCCTTAAAGATTATCTAGAGTAGTATGAAAGCCATCTCCAAATTTGCCAAGGAACACAAACCCCACTGAATCTCTCTTTCCCAGCAGAGAGTATAAAAACCAAGAAAACATATACAAAGCTAATTCGACGCAATATCCCACAAGCTTGATTTTGGCTTTCAGTTGTGGATGCTAAAATAATATTTTATTCTATTAATCTATCAACAGACTTCTAACTCAGAACATATGATTGCCAATACGTGTATTGTGTTTCAGAAAGAGAAAAACCAAACTCAATTAAATTTTTCCCCTTACCCTAAGCCTTCATGCTGGCCCGGTGCCAAAACAGACGCATAATGTTTATTTCCTCCATCTCGAGATATAAAAATCTGCAATTCCACAATAATATATATCATTGAAAGTACATTCATTGTTCAGAATCCACCTTCTTCAGCATCGTACCATTTTAATGGATACATACAACCATAAAGAGCACAAGATATTTAACAGCCAATCTTTCCCATAGATGTCATGTTGCAACACATGACAATGCATCTGAACAATATAACTCAAGCATGACAGGCAAATATATGATGGGCAATGAAGTTTCGATCACAAAAAAGTTACATGCAACCTAGAATCTTGAATTAAACAGCAACCAAAGAATCTCTAAAGAAATTATCAAGCATCCATCTATTATTTTCTTCTTTTTCAAAGTTGTTTCAATAAAACTAGTAGTTTGGAGAAGCTCAGTTTGATTTGTCAAGCATGCATTTGTCACCTTTTCCGAAATCCTACATTCTAGATGGAATTGAACACTATTCAAGCCCCAAACCAACAATCCTACCACGCCCGCAAGCCCACACACCCACACGCGCGCACACACAAACCCCACGAGAGAAGGGACATCCATCAGAAAATATCACCACAAACAAGCATACATGTTTGATAAAATAGCTTATTTGTTTTTAAAAAAATAATAGAGCAGGCAGATAATAAGTATAAGAGAAGATCTTTACAGAAAACTGATTGGCCATGACAGGTGAAGGTTCACATGTACCAGGAACAATCTGCCATTGCCTGAATTCGCCCCTGAAACCTCTCGATATGCTACCACTCCTGTGACATGAACAGAGGTTGATGAAATTCAGATATATAATAAGATTCGACAGTAGAAAAACTTAAATGATAGCAATGGTCAACTACGTACCCCATTCCTCCCAGAGGCACCCCCTGTGACGCCGATGGCTTACAGCTTATTCGGGTGAAAGGATCAATAGGTGCTTTCTACACAGAACAAGGAGTCATAGTTCAAATTAGCAATCAAGCTTCATTTGGATAATTCATTCACTTTTCGTATGTTATTAAGAGTAAAATACTCTAATTGCAACATCAAGGAAATTAAGAGCATTACCCTTCCATATGATGCCTCTTCCCTGACATAGGACCATAGCCGTATACCAAGTCGAACCTACATGTATATTTACACACAAATCAGAATATGTAAATCAGGCAAGCGAACATATATCTTAAACAAAGAAAAGGACACAATAAAGAAAAATAGTGATAGATCTTGCAGAAGCGATATAACAGTAGAACTGTATGCCTCTTGAATCAATCAATAAGTATAACAACATAGCATTTACCATTTTAATTGCTTCCATAAAAGTAACACTAAATTCTTTGAGAATATTAGCATGGCTGTTCAATCTCCTTCTCCAAGCTTGCTCAGGTGGGGCAGCACTATCAAAATCAAGCTGCAGAAAAAGTGCAAGTCAAAACATTAGTTCAAACAAAACTGGAAACCAATACAAAGCTTGCAAGGAGGGAAGCAATACGAAATGAAGGATAAGGGAATAAGAGAAGAGACAAGGCCACATACTTCCTTCTATTAGTTCAATTGATAATAGCCAAAGAAGAAGCTTGCCACCTGATAGTATTTGGTGTCCCCTAAGGAGGTAATGAATAGAAACTAACTTAATTTAGTACCTTTAACCAGACTTATCTCTTGATCCCTAACACCCATTCATTTAATGACTGGGTTTTTTTTTTTTTTTTTTTTGGGGGGGGGGGGGTTTTAAAAAATTTTTTTTTTTTTTTTTTGGGGAGGGAGGGGATTTACAAAATTACTTATCCTTCCCATTTCATTTCCTCTCATAATCTTAAAACCAATCAAGGAAAATGGTCCCCTGCCCCCTACATGCTTCTCTATCCAGCTTCACTTGCTTTTTTCAACAAGATCACTCCCTCTTCTCTTTTCCTACTAGGCCACAAGTAAATCTCCATGTCCGACTAAACGAAAACTTAATTACCTTGAGTGATCACAAAACAAATATCACTTATAAACAAAACAGATGTCCCATCAACTAACAGTCATAATATTTTGTAACGAATTTTGGATTTGTATACCGGAAAAATTCATCATTTTGTCTCATCTAAAACATTATCACTATCCAGTTTAGCCACAAATTTCGTTCTAGCCTAAACCGGAAGGGAATCTGGAAAACAGACTTATTCATTTTATTCTAAGCTTTATACACAGAACAGGATCAAATATTCAAAAACTTTGAACCTCAAAAGTCAAAGTCTTAACACAAAACGAAATAATCGCAAGTGATTATGATAGAATCAGCAATTTCAAAATAGGAAAAAAAACAAAAAAAAAGTACCGGAAAATTCTAATAATAAAAAAAAACAAAGTACAAAAACAAAAAAAGAATTGCAAGTGGAAAGCTACCAAGAACTTACCAGTTGCAAAGTGGCTCGGCCGACGTATTCTTCAGGAGGCCACGAATGCTTTCTACAGTGAAACAAATTTCCGCTAACCATAATTGTTGTCAACTAATTTTACCAAAATATCCTCCTTTCTACTCTCAAATTTAAAACACGTTCTTCCTTTAATTGTAAACAAAATTTAAAATCAGAATCTAAGCCAAGCAAAAACCAGAACCAGCTTGTCTTCAAAGATAGCTTCGCTTCCCTTCGCCTTCGCTTAAGCTAAAAACAAAAGAAATATCGGTGTCGTCGACTCCACCGAATGAGGAGTCTAAAGAATAACAAATGTGAAAATATCGGATCACAAATCTCGGGAAACGAATTTGTTAACAAATAAAATTAATTAATATAAGTCTTCTCGGGAGTTGATTTGATAAAAAAAAACGGGGGAAAAGTGATGGCGTGACGCGTGGACGGATCAGCCGCCTGTATGCGTAAACTGCTGCAGTGACGGGTGACGGGTGACGGGGATCGCCAGGTGGAGTAGTTTGCAAAAGTCTGATGATTTCTATTTCTTTTTGTAAATTTCCTATAATTTGTATAATCTGAGTTTGTTGTCTCAGTCCACGACTACGAGAGCTTTTAATTTTCTAGTCGGAGAAGGAAAGAGAGAAGAGAGAGAGCGCCATAAATTCAGAAAAGCTTGCGTAAGCAAGCAGCGTTGGCTTTCGCTTTTTGGTTTTTTATTTAATTAATTTTTTTTTGGTTGTTTTCATTTTCTGAAATTATTGATGCGTGTGGTTTCTTGCTCTCAGCTCTATGTAGTGGGACTTTTTTTTTTTTTTTTTTTCTTTCGCTTTTTTTGTTTCTGACGTGTAAATATAAAATTTACTATTTATTCATGTATACACACACATATATTGGGGTAAATATATATGCACACAAACGAAAGAAATCTAAAAGACTTAATACATTAGCAAATATTGTAGCTGAAGATTTGCTTTAAAAAGAAATGAAATAATGTCAGGGTACAAATCCGCCGCGATTTTAATATAATTTATAAGGCGTTATAAAATTATTAATATGTATTTTTTTATTTTTATAAAATAAAGTCATTTTTGTGTTATTTTCTTTTATATTTAAGAAACAGCAATATTTAACGTCTTCTAATTAATTTATAATTTTATTATAATTTATAACTGTTATAAAATTATATTATGTATATATTTTTAATCTTCTAATGATGAAGACGCTCTTTAATTTTTTTTTATTAGATTAATCTAAAAAATCTCTTCTATGTCATTTTCATGATCAAGAAAAGAAAAACAATTTTAACATATTTTTACAATATGATATAAAAAGTTTGATGGCTATTTTAATAAAAATAAAGTCTTCAAATCTAGAAATGAAGATTTGAAAATTTGATGACGCGCACCATCTGGCGTCTACAGAGTCCAGAGTATCAAACTGATTCAAACTTTCAAACCGAGTGCCTCCTGCCAAAAAAGTTCCAGTGGTTTGTAGAACACTAAAAGAACTTGGTACTAGCCAATAAAAATTGCTCCACATAATAGTATTTGCATTTTTTCTTGTATATGATTTTTTTTTTAACTTCTCGTTCAACTGAATATTATTAAAATGTAATTAAAATTTTATCCTCTATTCAAAAGATATTTTTATTTCTCTTCTTGAATAAAATTAATTAAATATTTTTCAAATTCTTCACATATGACATTAATCACTCCAAGTTTAGAACAAGAACAAAATAATGTACAAATTTTGCACTAAACATGCACAAATCAAAGACAAAATAGAGAAAAAAAAAAGAAAAACGGTTTTTAGAAGATAAATTAATTTTCTTTTCAAATTTGAAGTGATCACAATCAAAATTTATTTTCTATTCCTTTACCTTTTAGTATTCCAGCACGGATAGCCAATAAAAGAAAATTATTCGAAAACTTCTAGCCAATGAAAGAAAATTATTCGAAAACTTCTCGACTAAACCCATGGGCATTCTTAAATTTTTTTTCTTTAAAAGGTGATGCTGGTAAGCAAAACACCTTAGTAAAAAAGACAATAACTTGCTTTAACAAATGCCTTTACTCAATCAATTTTTTGTCCTCATTTTTGTTGGTAAATAATTTTTTTTTGCAATGGATTAAGCCTTTTTTAAAAAAAATTACATAAAAAATGACCGAGTCAAAAAAAGAAGTTTTTTTTTAAGAACATATAAGGAAAGTTGTTCAAAATCTTTTTATTCAATTGTAGAAAATAATTCCAAGAAAAAAGTCCTATAAAAATGAGTATTATTTATTCAATAAAATAATTTAACTTCCTCCTATTAATCAATAATCAACACTATTAATAATAATTTTAATTAAAATTATTAGATGGTCTTGAGCTTCTCTCAACTCCAAAAATTAGGTCAAGAGATTAGGTTTTCTCTCACACTTATGAAGTCACCACCTGCCCCTTCACATTAATGAGGGATAACTCAATAATCTCCACCTCACACATCAGTCATTGAATCAAAAGCATAAATACATGTTCTCTTCATTAGATTATTGAGCCGAGATGTTGATAAACCTAATCTCTAAAACTAGTGATAAGTAGTTTTTGGGGGTTGAAAGAGGTCTAAAACTATCTAATAGAAATCTAAATTAATAATTTTTATAAATTTTATAAGATGCATAAGTTGCACAATCTGGTCAAATAAACGAATGAAAATGTGGTGCATATGATAAGAGTGGGTGCATACAATAATAATTTAAGCTGTAGCGCATGATGCTACATGCTGCCGATGCTTTCTCTAGTTACCCACTTTTCCACCGCCACACAATTTGGACCAAAAAATCGTCCACCGCACGACAATGAAAACGAAAAGGAAACATGAAAGCAAAAGAGGAAACTTGAACTTCGAGTTCCGTTGACAATTAGACAACCGACAATGCACACAAGTTCACACAATATGATTGATAAAACAATCCTAATAGTTGTTTGTTATATGTTAAGATCTTGGCTCCACCTTTATGATCTGTTAAAGGCCACTTAGCTAGATTCGCAAGGTCTTCTTGTTTAGTATTTTAGCTTTTAGTGGTTTATATTATTAACATAAAACTTATTTTAGTGTGTGAATAATTAATAAACAAAATTACTAATGTAAGTAATATATTACGTTTTAAACGGTGTTTGAGCTACGTTGAGTTGTACTGATCTTCTTATAATTAATGTTATGTCAAGCGTAAATTTATAGTAATGTATTAATAACTATTTATTTATATGTTCATTACAATAACTATCAATTGCATCATTTTAATTAAAAAATTAAATGAAACTTAACTTAATTTTGAATTCAAATCTTAAATTTTGTAATTTGTGTTTAATATTAAGTTGAGTTGAGTTGTGATAATCTTTCTATATTATTTTGCCACACATTCATTTATCTTAGTATATAATTAAGATTTAATTATATATTATTTCTCATTTAAATACTATCAATTACAGATTAATAAAACTCAGTTCAATTCCGAATATGAATTCTTTACAAAATAGTTCATGCATTTGTTGCGGGACAACGAGATCAAGTTTGTAAAGGATACAAATATCCCTTCGTTAAAGCTATTCTTGAATTTGTACGGCGGATAGATTGAAAAGGAGCCAAAAAAAAAAATGCAAAGTATCGTGTACTAAAAATTACTTGTTCGTTCTTTACATGGTTTATGATCCATCTTTAAGAAAAATATAATAGCTTCAAATGTTTTCCATTGAAATGGGAAAGATAAAAAAAAAAAACAAAATTGCTTTCGTTAAGTATGCTTTTCTATAAAATGTTATTATTTAAATTAAAAAAAAGCGCAAAAATATTTAGTAGAATTTTTATTTTTATTTCTATTTTTATTTTTCATTTTATACACACGTGTCATTAATTTTTTTTGTTTTGTTTCTATTTTATCGCCCTCATATATATGGATTGATTTACTAATATAATGATAAGCATATTAAGACAATTAATTGTGGTTGTATTAATAATTAAGATGTTGTGATTTTTTATTTACAATTTATGTGAAATAAAATAACTAATCATCAAATACATATGTGTGCGTGTGTTATCGGTAAATATTCTTCGATTCACAAAATTAAAATGCGTTTAACATTAGGTTTAGAATAAGGAGAAGAATACAAATATTTGAACTTAAGGATCTGATAAAATAGCAACAAAATAATTATAAAATCATATACTTTGTTAAATAAAAGTTAACATTGTTTTAATTAATCGTATAATACTGAATGGTTTTAACGTAGTTTGTGTCACCATTCTCTCACTACTAGTACTCTTTATTTATTTTTCAAAGGTGGAATACAACAAATACAAACATATACTAAAGTAAGTCATTACTTTAGAAATTCAAAATCCACGCAAAGTGTTAGATTGTTGAAGGTGGTTGTATAAAGATCATATGTTTGGTATTGACTTTAATAAGATTAATTAATTTTCATTTAAGAAGGATTAAAGATGAGGCTATGATTACAGTATTTCAAAGATATCATGCTCCATATTCTAAATATCATTGAACAAATCAAATAGTTATTTGCTAGAGTCTAAGGTGTAGAATATAATATTATTGTCCCGTAGTCCCTAAAGCTATATATATATATATATATATATATATAAATTACCTAAAGCTTAATAGTTATAGTTTAAGAATATAAACATCTTACATGGAAGCTTCTCAATATAGTTTTGTATTTAGCCGATCTAGAGGTGCTCATGAGGTCCTTGAGAGCTTGAATTTTAGAGAATATAAACACATTTTCGTATAAGTAGGTAACGTTATTTTTTTTAATTTATTTATTTAATTGCATTTTGATTTATAATTAATACAACATAAATCACTAGTAGATGGATAACATGTGAGACTTCTGTAGAAGTAGACTTGTTTAAGAGTCGTTTTGCCAAACAAATTGAAGTCGCTTCCAAAGTTCCAGTCAGCCAGCGATCAATCTGGGCTTAATCATTGCAGTCCGGGTCCCCACTAACTACTTTTCTTGTAACTTTACGACTAACGAAATAATAATTTCTTAATCATTAAGTTATGGGGGTCAATCAATTGAGTAAATAAAATTTCTTTAATAAAAACATGAAAATTTAAAATTTGTATCAAGTTATATGAACGGAAATTAAGGACATTGGATTGCCTTCAATTAAATTAAAAAAACAATATTCTTCATAATTAATTCTCTACCACGAGGTAATAATCACATCCAATACTTATTATCGTTAATTTATGAATAAAAATTTTAATTTTAAAACACGAGAATGTTTGTGGTACAATATTATAAATTAGAGTTAATTATACTTAAGTGACACATGTTTTGATAAATTTAAAAAAAATGACATATTTTTGAAAAACAGTTGAGCATGTGACAATCCGTTAACTTTAACAGTAACAATAAATTAATTATAAAATAATATTTTTACCCCTATAATTAATTATAAAATGATGTTTCTATCCCTATGATAGCTAAGAAATATCTTTTCTATCCCTACAATTAGTTATGAAATATATTTTTGCCCCTACTCAATCATTTTTTATTTTTTAAATATAAAATATAAAAAAATTTACATCTAAGTGTAATTAACAGGCTTTTTGGTTAAATCAAACAAATCTTTTAAAAAGAATTTTCTTGTTGAATGAAACTTTGCCATTAAATTTAATAAGAAAATTTTATTTGATTCAACAGGAATTTTTTTAAAAAAAGAATTGTATGATTTAACAAAACAAAACCCGTTAATTGCATTTAGATATAATTTTTTATTTTAAAAATAAAAATTAATTGAGTAAGGGTAAAAACATATTTTGTAACTAATTGTAGGGATAAAAATATTATTTTGTAGTTATTATAGGGATATAAACATCATTTTATAATAGATTCTAAAGGCACAAATGTCATTTTATAATTAATTTATTCTTCCCCTTAAAGTTAACAAAGTTAATGGATTGTCACTTTCTCAATTTATTTTAATAAATAAATAATTTTTTTAATTTATTAAAATATGTGTCACCTAGAAATAATTAATCCTATAAAATATTAGTAACATTTAAATGCTGTGGATATTGATGTACCTATTTTTGTTGTACACCAGCATAAATGATCTCCACGTGTGCAATGTGCATAACCAATCCAGACAAATGTCGATTTATCTTTTTGTTGTAATGAAATTTTTAATATCATTAATCTCTTGTCAAGAGCGGAATTTAATTTTTATAAATGCAGTATTAAAAAGAAGACAATATACACAACCTTATCTAATCCGGATTTGGATCAATGAATCCTTTTCCAAGTACAAGACAGGCTTATTGTATCTTTTGAAAAAGAGAGGGACAAATGCATGGACTTGCTTTCAAAAAGTGGCACCCAGCGATTGGCTTCACAAAGATGAGTACGACTGAATGAGTGTATTCAATCAATCATTGTCCTGAGGCTATGTTTAGAGTAAATTAAATTGGATTATATTGAATTAGATAGTATGCTATTAATTGTTGAAGTTGATATTTAATTTTTAATGTTACAGTAAATGAAAACTGAATAATTTTTTATGTTTAATATTAAAAAAACATACTGGTAAAAATAGAATTTTGAATTAAAATTTTGATATTTAATCTTAAATCAAATACAAGTTAAAAATAATTCATTGGAAAAAATTTTCAATTAAAGTAAAATCTCTTTATTGTCATATTGTTGAGACTAACTAATTTTATTATTATAAGGAGATTATAACTCAGTGGAGGTTAAAAGTTATTATTTTAACATAATTGTCCTTAGTATAAGTAATATAAATGTTAATACATTAATAATCAATGAATGGAGTTGTAAGTTGCACGAAGCTCTAAACATAAATGAGAAGTTAGAAATATTTGACTTCAATTAAAAAGGGGGTCTATACTAACGAGTTACTATATATCCATAAGTTCAAAGATGTGGTAACAACTCTAAAAAATAAATGATTACTTAAACAATTTTAGAAATTTTTTTATTTCATGTAAAACGTTTAATATAACATATACATTTTTATTATATACAAATAATTATTGTTATGGAGAGACATTACTTGATCTAGAAAAATATTTTAAAATTTTAAAATATGAAAAATATAGGAGCTTCAACCCCTTCTCGATTTTCAAAAGGTTTAATTTAGTTTACTTTTAAAATTTTTAAAATATAAAAAAATGCACATTTTTCAATCATATTTATATTTTCTCTTTCATTTTAATAAAAAACTTTCCTGAATTATAATAAATAATTTAACAAAATTTTGTAAGTTTTAAGTTGGTTTTCATTTTTTAATAAACAATTTTAGTTACTAAATTGTAATTTATTTTCTTGTAATTTATTTTTGATAAAAAGTTTAATCATTTTCTTTTAATTCAGGTTAGGGTGGACTAGTGAAGTAGTTAAAGAAAACAAAAATTAAATAATACAATATTAAAAAAATTAAAAAACAAAGGGTATTTGTATTCACTGTTTTCTTATTTAAATTTTTTTAAAATTGTATCATTGTTTGTGCTAGTCCCTTTAGCCTCATGCACGCGTGATATGAATGACCCTATATATTTGTTTGTGAAGATATTACTCATAAATATTTTAATTAACCCTTTTTAATATACAAATTTGTGAATATTTATTTTTAAAATATTCTATCACTCAAAACTTTATTTATGTAATCTATATTTGGATAAGGTAAAAATTGAAATTAGTCTATATCATTATCGAAGATAAAAGTATTTGTTCGCTTAAAAGTTGCTCCTTTTCTTTGTGTGATGGAATTACATTAATAACTAAGAAAGTAAGAACTTAAGTAGGGAGTTTAAAAATTAACTTGAAGGTTTAGATAAGGTCCATACGGATCTCTTATTTGAGATATACTCGAAAAAAGAATTCAATTGTACAGTGATAAAATTAAAAAAAAATACTTACCTAAAATATAAGATCCTTTATTACCTGGATCTTATCATGGAAGAATCAAAAAACAATTTTCACCCCGGTCATAAATACAATTTATATAAAAAGTAAAATAAAGATGCTTTGGATAAATAAGATTCACAATATAATTCTTATTAATGATTATCACAAATTTGAACAAACAATAAACTAATTTAATCAAAAATCATTTTCAAGCACAAAACTTTACTCTTTATTTACAAAACAATAATGACAACAGATCGATTTCAAAAATTGAATAAAAATTTAAAATTTTTATTTGATGTAGTTATAACGAATCCTAATGATAGAAAAATTAGGGAAAAATGATCTCTTTAATAAACATATTTGTGAATATGTATTTTTAAAAATATTCTATCACGAAAAGCTTTATTTATATGGTCTCTATTTGGATAAGAAAGTCAAATGAATGCTTAAATTTTAAGGTAAAAAATTGTATTAATCTATATCATTAGCAAAAATAAAAGTATTTGTCTCTTAAAAGTTACTTTTAGTGTGTAGGAAAAAAAATATTTGTGGCTTTCCTTGTCAGCCAAAGGATGAAAAGAAACAAACAACTTTGCTTGCAAGCAAATTGCTTTTATTTGTGTGATGGAATTTTACTTCCATAATGACCGTTATTGTTTAGCATCAAGTCATCAGCAAGCATCATAATATAAAAAAAAAATCAACAAGTATCATAATATAAAAATAACTACTGGTTGCATTTTGTTTTAATTTTGTTGGCCAAAGGAAGTTGGGAAGAATTTGATTCCCTTGTTGAACTCTAGAATAACAGAGAATAATATCAACCTAGGCGACCATTGACCATTGTAAATATTTTTGCTCCGTTTGTCAACACCTAACTCTAACAAATTTCTTCAACTTGAAGAAAAGTGTCAATATCAAAAATCATTAATTCATTATATATCCTATAATACTTTAATGCCTCGCAAAATGGTACATCCAATGACAAGAAGGCAACATAAAATTCCCTTTTGGGTTGGGGTTGTTCGAGATTTTAGAAAAAAAGTTGTAGCCAAAAAGGATATTATCTCCAAATGAAAATCTAGTTTATTAGTCTTTCATCGTGAAGGCAAGGGGTCAAAGTTTCTAACACAAAGGATACATTTTTTTTTTGAAAAGAAAGTAAACCTTTCATAAATCACAACATCTCAAATACAACTTGGATCTCAGCTAGAATAGTTCCTAGCCATATAGAAGAAGAATTTCTTCCCAAAGCCAATTTAGTTAGTGAGTGGGCATAAGCATACATTGTCTTGGAATGTGATGAACAATAACTTTTTGAAAACCTTTTAACTGATTTCAGATCTCCAGAATTGTCCAAAAAATTTCTGTTCTGCTGCCCTTGGTGTTGTTTACAAGTTGAACCACCTCTAAGCAATCTAACTTAATGATCAAGGAGGTTAAATCTGCTTCTTTTGCCAAGCTATTGCACAGTCTCAGCCTCAGCCAAACTGACTGGTCCCTTAAGATGAATCTGATTAATCACGGCTGCAATTATCTTGCCATTAAAATCTCTAATCACAGCTCCCACGCCTGCAATCTGATTCTTAGTATTGATGGCAGCATCCACATTAATTTTGAAAATATTTTCAGGGGGAGGGAACCACTTCTGCTGTTTCTCTCCTCTGGGGTGGGCAATATGAGAAGGTTCTGTCTTTCTTACTCTTTGAAAAGCTGAGCCTTTACAACATGAGAAGGGAGGGAACTCCACTTTTGATGCATCATAGATAGTTTCTTCTCTGCAAAAACTTTGCCTAGATTTCTTAAGTCTCTTAGAGGCATCCATAAGATATGTCTTTGCAACACTTTCCACAAAGTAGAAACTTTTCTTTTCAAAATTCTGCATCATAAAACACAAAACCAAGCAAAATAAAATGAACAACCCCAGATTTGTAAATTTAGGTAGACAAACAATAATAAACCACCACAGATCTCTAGATCTGAGTGGAAGAACATACCACCACAGATTTGAAAATCTGAGTGGAAGAACAAAATCACCACAGATCTGAGGATCTGAGTGGAAAAACAAAATCATCACAGATCTGAGTGGAGAAAATAAGTAAAGAAAATAAAAAATGAATGAAAAAAGAAGGTTTCGTCGGAAAACCAACTCATAGAGCTTATTTTCTGGCAAAAGAAGAAGGTGAAATGTTACTGGATGTTCAGAGCTTTTTTTTTTTTTCTCTGGAAAGCGTTTTTATTGTAAAGGATCATTTTCAAAGGATACATTTAATTGGGGGTGAGTTGCTTGTGAAAAAAGTCACTAGTAATATGTAAAACGTTACTAGTAATATATAAATTTTTTTGTAGTATTACTTTAATGTAATAAATTAAATTAGAGTAATATTAGGGATCATTGTAGTTGAGTCTCAATTTAAATCTTAACTGATATATCATTCATCTATTATGTGATAGATTATTAGTTTTATAAGTTAGCGAATCCATTATTTAATAAATTAGTGATATATTATAACTGTTGAAATTCAGGTTGGGACTGAACTACTGGCATCCCCAATGCTATTGATAAACTGATACAGATTAGCTCTGGACGACCATAAATGTGGATATCAAAAGACTTTTGACTATAGAAATGTCCATGCCAAAAAAAAAAGGCTCTATTTATCTACTACTATTACGGAGATCTAGAAATAATCTTAATTATGAATCTAATGCATAAGAAGGTAGTAAGTGATTCAAGGTGTAAGTTACGTGAAGAATCTGGTGAAACTATAAAATACACTCTTTATTACTGTGAACAGGCTAGGATGGTATGGAGGCTGACACATTTTGATGAGGTTATTTTACATAATCGATTTAATTGCCTTCCGGATATTTTTGAACATATAAAATCAGTCTTGATTGTGAATGAGTTGAATATCTGTTGGTTTTGATTATGTGGGGAATATGGGGTGCTAGAAATAAGGTTTTGTATGAGGGGATTGATGTGCCTTCTTCCAGTGTTGTCTCTTGCAACCTCGGATTGTGGGATTCTGTTGTAAATGGCCTTATGGAAGCCGTACGTGCAGTTTTAGAGCGTCCACTTTTAATGTATGTGGCATCGAAGCCTCCACCAGTTGGATGATTTAAAGTTTTAAACTTAATACAGATAATGCCGCATGGGCTGTGGATACTCGGTGCGAGATAGTTGGTTATGCCGATGAGGGTACGAAATCATGCAGGGTCTAGTTATGGCGGCAGAGGTGGATGTTGGAGTGTATTCTGATAATGTTGATGTTGCCCACACAGAAGCCTTATGTTTTAGTTTACGGCTCACTAGGAAGATTGGTTTGTCTTCACAGATTGTTGAATCGGATTCATTACCGGTCATTCAGTTTGTGTTGGCTAAGTAATTTTGGATCATTACTAACTTACAATGTCTGATTTTACAGAAACAAGATTTTTACGTGGGTGGAAGAATTTCTACCACATTTGAGTTGCTTTCTTGAACTTTACTCCAAAGTCACATATAGTGAGTTTTATTTAAAAAAAATAAGAGAAAATATTTATTGTTCACTCGTTTTTTCTAACTTTTTCAAAAATACATAATTTCTTTTTTTTTTCTGTTGGAATTTTTTTCTGCTGGATTCCACCTAAAGTTATATTTTGTTTTATTTTTTTACTTCCGTTTGGAATCCGTTAAGAAAACCAATGGAAATTTAACCAAATGACCATTTACCCCCCAAAGCAAAAATTACAATTTCACCCTAAAAATGACAAAAGTAATCAGATTAAATCTGATTATTTCCCCCATCAGTCAATAAAGAAATTAATTCCATAACCATTAAATGCAAGATTTTTTTTAAATATGTCTGTAATTAGAATGCTAAATTATAATAGGGAAAAAGACACAGAGACCCCCAACATTTGAATAAGGGACATAAAACCCCCTAAAGTTTTTAAAAAAGACACTAAAACCCCCATTTGTTAACAATAAATTATAATTTTAAAATACAATTACCATTATACCCTTATAGCATATTAAAAAATAATTGTTCATTGTCCAATTTATTCATATATTATTAATAAAACTACGAATATAACTTCATTACCCAATTTTTCTATTTAATTTTTATCAAATTTCCTCTTCAAACTAAATAAATTTAATCCATTGCTCAAAAATAAAAATAAATTAAATTGATTATTAATATAATAAAAATAACAATTCTCCATATGTTATTTGTTGTAATTTCTTATATATAAATTAAATTGATAATTTCTTAAAAATAAAAATTCTCCATATATAAATTAAATTTATTTTAATTTAATATATGTTATTTTTATATTAAATATTTGTTATTTTTATTATATTAATAATCAATTTAATTTATTTTTATTTTTGAGCAATGGATTAAATTTATTTAGTTTGAAGAGGAAATTTGATAAAAATTAAATAGAAAAATTGGGTAATGAAGTTATATTCGTAGTTTTATTAATAATATATGAATAAATTGGACAATGAACAATTATTTTTTAATATGCTATAAGGGTATAATGGTAATTGTAAAATTCTCCATATGTTATTTGTTGTAATTTCTTATATATAAATTAAATTGATAATTTCTTAAAAATAAAAATTCTCCATATATAAATTAAATTTATTTTAATTTAATATATGTTATTTTTATATTAAATATTTGTTATTTTTATTATATTAATAATCAATTTAATTTATTTTTATTTTTGAGCAATGGATTAAATTTATTTAGTTTGAAGAGAAAATTTGATAAAAATTAAATGGAAAAATTGGGTAATGAAGTTATATTCGTAATTTTATTAATAATATAGGAATAAATTGGACAATGAACAATTATTTTTTAATATGCTATAAGGGTATAATGATAATTGTACTTTAAAATTATAATTTACTATTAACAAATGGGGGTTTGAGTGTATTTTTTAAAACTTTAGGGGGTTTTATGTCCCTTATTCAAACGTTGAGGGTCTCTGTGTCCTTTTCCCATTATAATAATAGTATTAGAAATAGTCTAATCTCCCAAATTATCAATTGAATTTAAGATAAGTAGAGTTTTATTATTCATTGAGTTTTAATCTCTAATAATTAAGATTTTTTTGTACTTCATTAACATATCAATAATGATATTCATTAAACGAAAATTACAAACAAAATTTTTCGTTAGTTTTATTATTAATGTTGTTTTGGAAGGTAAACTGGTCATTTGGTTAAATTTCCGTTAGTTTTCTTAACGGATTCCAAATGAAAGTGAAAAAATGAAATAAAATGTAACTTTAAGTGGATTTAAAAAAATATTGTGTATTTTTTAAAAAGTTGAAAAAAATGAGTGGACGATTGATATTTTCCCAAAAAATAATTGTTCATTAGATCATAGAAATAAATTATTTGTGGCAATGGCAAAATCTCCTTCACGAGAGCTCTCTCTCTTTGATAGAGCCTCATGAATGGAAGTACCTTGAGGGGCCTGTATGACCCACATGGTCACTCCGAGAGTGTGTTGTTTTCTAGTTTGAAGTTAGATTAGTTGTGTTACGTAAGTCTTTCAGTTGAAGTGCAGTAAAGGCTAGAGCAGAGTTGGTGAGGGTTTTATTCTTACAGGGTCTCCGTGTTAGGTGACTATTATCATCAAATCTATCCCTTGCAATAACTCTATGGACACTGAAGAGTTAATCCGTAAGTGCAAAGCAATCACGATCAGAGAGGAAGACAAAAGCAAAATGTCGTTGGGAGTAAACATGAAAAAACAAAGAGGGCAAGTGTTAGCAGGCTGCCTGATGGGTAAAGTTCTCCTCTTAAGGGGAGTCAACAGAAAGGGGCTCAAAGTTGCTTTACAGCAGGTTTGACGAACTTTTAAAGAGGTTAAGATTGAGAGTCTGGGGAATAATATATTTATGTTCAAATTCGCAGAAAAAGCTGAAAAATGAAGAGTGCTATCTGGAGGCCCATGGCATTTTGATAGGGTGTTGATTGTCCTCACCGAGCCAAAAGGTATTGGGGAGGTTTCAAAGCAAGCTTCTACCTACGTCCCCTTCTGGGTGCAGATATGCAATATTCCAATGGCGTGTATGGAGAGGGACTTTCTGCAAGAACTCGGGGAAATGATAGGAAAAGTGGAAGAAATTGAAACGGATGAGAATGGGGACTGCTTTGGGGAGTTTGCAAGAATCAGGATTTTCATCAACATATCACAGCCATTGAAGAAAATCTTATTCCTAAAACAAGAGGGCGAGACAAATATTCCAATGCCAGTGGTGTACGAATGCTTGCCATATTTCTGCTTCTGCTGTGGCATTATCGGTCATCAATTCAAAGAGTGTGCTCAGTACCAAGGCCAACTAAAAGAAGATCTCTCATTTGGGATGTGGATGAAAGCACTCATGATCGGGGGACGCTCAAGGAAATACCGAGGCAAAGAAAGATGGCAGAATGGAAGTGAAAGAACTGAAAAATCGACAAGTTCAGAATTCCATGATAAGTCCCAACAGCTCCAGCAAGAGCAAGTGAATCCAGCTGACAAAAACGGGTTAGGATCCGGGGAGGAGGAAATGAGTCAAACTAAGGAGATTGATAGGACTAGTGAGGTGGAGTGGGTGGGTGAACAACATTTAATGAAGAGTGTGATAGAAATGATGGCTACGAAGCAGGCTAATGGCGAAATGTAGGGAGGAAGTACTGTCAATGTAACAGTCCCTAGAGATTTAAGAATCAACGCGGGAAATGTAAACTCAACTGAGGGGGAAAAATAGAAGTAGTGAGGGCCGAAAAACACAAGGAGACTTTGGGCTCAAACGCAGCCCAAAAGGAAGCAGAGGAAACAAAAATATATTCCAAGGCTGGTAGCTCCCAAACTCAGATAAAAAAAAAGAAATGGAAGAGGCAGGCACGTGCTACAAAAAATGAAGGGGGAGCAAACTCGGGCCTAAGAACTCATAAAAGGCCAATTAGCAAGGCAGCATGGCCAAACTCGAAGCTAAAGAAAACTAAAGTGGATGACCCAAGCCTTTCGAAAATAAAGAAACTTTCTGTGATAGCAAAACAAACCAAGTTAAGCTGGGAGCTGTTAGCAACAGAGGAAATGGAGCTTACAACTTCAAGCTTAGAGGAGATATCGGCGAGGGCTAATAGCCAGCCCCGCCGGAAGCCATGAAAATACTCAGTTGGAACATTAGGGGTCTGGGGAATCCCCGAATGTATCTAGCTCTCAAGAAAATTCTCCAAGTGCACAGTCCTCACCTTGTGTTTTTATGTGAAACAAAGTTGAAGACTATGCATATGAATGAGGTCAGTAGAAAATTGAATTATGAAAATTGCTTTGTTGTGAGTAGTATCAGAAAAGGAGGTGGTCTAGCTTTGCTTTGAAAGTCTGAAACCAAAGTGCAAATTAAATCTTTCAATCAGCATCACATTGATGCTGAGATAGTGATGGAGAATGGGAAGCGTATTTGGTGTACGGGGGTTTATGGTCACCCATACATGAGACAAAGAAAGCATACATGGACATTATTGAGGCGGTTATCGGGTTTCTCTTCCATCCCTTGGTCATGCTTCGGAGACTTTAATGAGATCCTTCATCTGTTTGAAAAGAGTGGGGGAAATGAAAGGCAGTTAAGCTTAATTACAGATTTTAGAGAAGCTCTCCGAGACTGTGATCTTTTAGACATTGGTTACAAGGGGTACCCTTTTACGTGGAGTAATGGAAGGTTTGACCCTGCTTTTGTGGAGGAACAACTAGATAGATTTGTCTGTAACAGCGCATGGAGAGACATTTTTTTCGGATGTTGCAGCTACTAATATTGACACTTGGACTTCTGATAATTGTTCGGTGGTGATGGAAGTTCAAACAAGGGGCTGTGGGATGAATTTTAACCAAAGGCGAGCCACTCGGATCCATTACGAAGATATGTGGAGCCCTTACGATGCTTGTAAGGAAATCGTTGAGGAAGAGTGGAGTATGCAGGGAAGATGGAATATGGAAAATCTTGTTTCGGTGTTTCAAAAAGTGGCCAAGAAATCTATGGCCAGGTTGATTCTGTGGAGCAAAGAAGAATTTCGAGGGAGACAAAAAAAGTTGGAGAAACTAACGAACCAGCTCCGAAGCCTCAAGCTTAATTGGGTTCAGTATGTCGATGGGAATAAGATTAAAGAGGTGGAAAGACAAATCCAAAACTTGTTAGCCGACGAGGAAATTTTCTAAAAACACCACTCAAGGACAGATTGGCTCAAGGGAGGGGATAAGAACACAAAAATTTTCCATCACAAGGCATCCTCAAGGAAGAAGAAGAACCGAATCTGGGGGATCGAAAATGCAGCTGGAAGTTGGATTGATAATGCCGAAGAAGTAGAGCATGAATTCAGCAAATACTTCACCAATTTGTTTACTACATCCAAGCCTAATCAAGCTCAAATAGCAGCTGCACTGTCAGGAATATCTCGAAGAGTTTCTCGGGAGATGAATGATTTCCTGGAAATGCCATTCACGCTCGAAGAAGTTGTGGAAGCATTGACACAAATGTGCTCAACAAAGGCACCGGGTCCGGATGGCTTGCCAGCAGTGTTCTACCAAAAGCACTGGCAAACGGTCAAGTAAGGAGTCCTCTCAACATGCCTCCACATCCTTAACAAGCAAGGTGATGTAGCCCCACTCAATCACACTTATATCGCTTTAATTCAAAAAAAGGAAAGCCCAAAAAAGTTACCGATTTTAGGCCTATTAGTCTATGCAATGTTATTTATAGAATTGTTGCTAAGGCAATAGCTAATAGGCTTAAACATGTGCTGCCCAAAATTATCTCGCCAATGCAAAGTGCTTTTATTCCTAATCGGCTAATCATCGATAATATTATTATAGGATATGAGTGCCTCCATAAGATAAGACATTGTAAAAGAAGAAAAAATGGCTTGGTGGCATTGAAGCTTGATGTGAGCAAAGCTTATGATAGGTTAGAATGGGAGTTTCTTGAACAAACGATGAAGTCCCTCGGGTTTTCGCAGAATTGGATCAGCCTAATCATGAGGTGTATAAGCTCAGTCACATCCTCAGTGATTATAAATGGTGCTGTAAGCAGGGTGATTCGGCCTCAGCGAGGCGTCAGACAAGAGTGTCCCTTATCTCCGTATTTATTCATCATTGGGGCTGAAGCTTTCTCCTCTCTTCTCCAACAAGCAGAGTACCAGCGGCTTATTCATGGGCTGTCATTTGGGAAGGAGCTTAAAATCTCTCATCTCTTATTTACGGACGACAACCTAGTATTCTCGAGAGCCTCAGTTACCGATTGCCAAAATTTGAAGAGAATTTTCGACTGCTATTCTGCAGCCTCAGGCCAGCTTTTTAATCTCGATAAATCTTCAATGTTTCTCTGCGGCAACATTCAGGCTGGGCAAAAGGCAATAATCAAAGACATCTTCCAGCTCAACGTTGTTTCAAGACACAAAAAATATTTAGGCTTGCCTTCTATGATTGGGAGAAAGAGAAGTAGCTTTTTGCTGATATCAAGCTGAAGATCCATAATAAAGTCTCCAATTGGCAGCACAAATTTTTCTCAATAGGTGGCAAAGAGGTTTTGATCAAGGCGGCTACTCAAGCTATTCCCGCATATGCAATGAGCGTCTTCAAGATTCCCATGAGCATTTGTGATGACATTCAGCGAATAATAGCAAAATTCTGGTGGGGATCAGGAACCGATAAGAAGGCCATCCACTGGTCGAGATAAAGCAAGCTAAGTATGGCTAAGTGCAGAGGAGGAATGGGGTTCAGAGAGATTTCAAGTTTCAACCAAGCGCTAGTAGCCAAACAAGGCTGGAGGATCCTGCAATTTCCAGACTCCCTCGTGGCAAGAACTCTGCAGGCGAGATATTTCCAACACAAAGATTTCATGAAGGCAAGACTTGGCTCGAATCCCTCTTTTATTTGGAGAAGCATTTTATGGGGCTGGCAAGTCATATCCAAGGGTTATAGATGGAGGATTGGAAATGGCCAAAGCATCTTGCTGCATAAAGAGAATTGGTTGCCCAGGCCCTTGACCTTCAAACCAATTTCCAAGCCAAGCTTACCAGATGATGCCTTAGTGGCTAAGTTAATAAATGCAGAGCATGGGTGGAATGAAGAGATGATTCACAGGCACTTTGCCAAAATAGATGTGGAAGCAATTGTTAAAATTCCATTGCCAAGGAGACCAATGAAGGATGAAGTAATGTGGCACTACGATAGAAAAGGCCAGTACTCGGTTAAGAGTGGCTATCAGGTTGCTTTAAATCTGAAATTTCCAGCTAGGCCGACAAGTTCAGCAGTTGAGCAGAACCAATGGAATACAATATGGCAGCTCACCATACCAGAGAAAATCAAGATTTTTGCTTGGAGGGCTGCAAAAAATCTTCTTCCTTCGACTGAAAATCTATGGAAAAGGAAGGTGATTCAAGAGCTTATGTGTCAAATTTGTAACAACAAGCTGAAAACAGTTTTTCATACTCTAGTGGGTTGTAAGGTGGTGCAGAAAATCTGGAAAATTACCAGATTTGAGGATGATTTAAAGGAGTGTGTTGATCAAGACATTTTAAGCTTGTTGATTGGCCTGAAGTTGAAAAGGAGTAATGATGATATTGAGCTGCTGGTTTCGATCTTATGGATGATATGGAATGCTCGAAACAAATGGATTTTTAAAAGAGTAAAAGAAAGCCCCCAAGTGACAGTCTCTAAGGCTGAAGCTGTGCTGGAAGCTTACCGAAGAACCCAACTTCCAGCAGCCACTCATATAGACAACCAAAGATCTCCAATGCTAAAGGCCTGCAATCCTCCCCAAAAAGGATTCTTTAAGGTTAATGTAGATACTGCCACCAATTCGAAGAAGCAAATTGCAAGTCTAGGGGCTGTTATCCGAGATGAAGATGGGAATGTGATTGCAGCTGCAGTCAAACTTTCCAAGTTCTATGGTGATGTGTGTTTAGCAGAGGCAGAAGCAATCGAATGGGGGCTTCAAGTTGCAAGGAATGCTTGTATAGAGTCTTTGATTGTGGAATCAAATGCTCAAGAGATTATTAAGTTAGTTAACAACAATCGAAACTGCAAATCCGAGATCTTTTGGACCATTTCAGACGTGCAGAGAATTTTGAAGAGTTTTAACTCAGTTTGTATCCAATATGTTCATAGATCTTATAATGCTATAGCCCACTCTTTAGCTAAGCTAGCTCTAGAAATGCTCGAAACTATTGTTTGGATGGGTTCATACCCTCCCCACTTGCTGTACTTATTTTCTTCTTTGAATTGAATTGAAGGTACTTTCCATTAAAAAAAAATAAATAAATAAATAAATTATCTCGACAGAGGGGTGGTGGTGCAGTTGGCTTTCGCGTCAGTCTCATAGCTTCTGAGTTGTCCTGAGGTCATGGGTTTGAGTCTCTCTCACCCCATCATGGCTCTTTAATTACAAAAAAGAGTACAGCAAAAGACTGCCACTGAAATTACAACAAAAATGTAGCAAAAGACAGCCGCAGCTGCAGTGGCAGGAGACGCATTCAGTAATCATATGACCACAACTTCCAAATTACAAAATGAAATCTAAGCATTGAACTTTTGTTGCAAAAGTCAGTTTAATCAAAATTGAACCATGATGAGCAAGCTGAAGAAACATATTTTCTAGTTTATGAACAGACTTGAAACAGATGAGCAAGATCAGTGCCATTCTATTCCTCCGAATGTTGTAGATCCAACTCCTTCCCAGGCTTCACCGTAGCCCACTGCTTCGCTGTCAACACCTTCCATATCGCTGTCCCACCAGCCAAAACCATTTGCATCTGCTAGCAGATACCACATGTCAAAATGTATTATTGATGATCAACCAAACAAATAGGGTCAAAATTGTCTAAAACAAGAGAATAACAAGTCTACTTGTGCAGGAAAATGAGGGGTACTAACAGTGATTATAGCAAGGTCTTGATTTCTTGTTTGTTATTGAGCTCTCTCCTCTTCCTTTCTGCTTAGACTTTGAATCCTCTCCTAGCACTACAAAAGGCTTCCGAGTTGTATGCTTCTGTACATCTGCACAAGGTACACTGAGAAACTCTTAAGCAGAAAAAAAAAAAAAAACATCAAGGCAATTGATGACTACCAGTTGGCCTACTTATATGTCACGCAATAAGAGATGTGAAAATGACATAAACAAGATCTTAACATTCCATAACTCCTAAGGAAATCAAATAACAAGTCAACAAGATACATTCTCAGACTTGACATTCTAAACTCCATTTATTTTTCTTACAATGCTTATACCGTTTCTCTCATGTGCTATACAGATATTAATTTGGTGGATATATGTTATGGCTGGTCTCTTTCCATGTCTTCTGCAGTATACATCGATCTGTGCGCGCTAATTAGATAAGTTAATATATTAGGCGCAAATCAGATTGACATGCTATGGTACCCAGATGAGTCAGATGAAATTTGCAAATGTAAGAAAATAGGTGCCTCGGCTTGGTAGTGACACCAAGTCCAATCATATATGAATTAAAGTTCCATGACAGTAAGACATATAAATAAACTATGTATGTTAAGCATTCTATGTAACTTTAATCAGCTATCAATGCAATATTTACACCAGCAGGTGACATGTAATCAGAAATTGGGCACTCAAACATTTCAGCCGCTCCTTCCCCCCTGAGAATTGGGGTGGGGCATAGACACATTTGTCAAAATGGACTTGTAACATTACTGGATTCCTACAACTAAGCGTGAAAAAACTGTCCTGTCTAAGAAGCACATCTTGTGCTATGTGATTTAAATTATGTAATTGTCTTTCTCGATCCGAGATAAATTCTTGAATTTACTTTATCTTTATCTACTTTCTTTTCTATGGAGCAACATTGTGCTTCTCGTGACCATTTCCTTTAATTTTTGGGTTTCTGAGCACACGTTGCACCTCAAAATTTTATCAGGTTATTTGATCATTGTGAGGCAGAAATTGCGAAATGGTTCAAAAGGAATCCCATATTTACCCCAGAGTTTTGAAGTCAGCGAATTAACAATGATTCAAAGCAAAAGGAAATTGCTAACTAGCTTTCAGAATGCAAATAGCATACCTTCAAATGGATTCTTCCTTTTTCTTGATTCTTTTGCATTGTATTCGTCAGGAATTTCTATTTCATCAATGCTAATTGGACATGTATCATCATCACCTTTACTAGTATGCTTGAACTGTTCTAAAACCGCTTTGTCAAGAACATCGCTTCTTTCTTTTTCCTCTACTTTTGTGACACCCGTCTGCCCATCGGTGGTACCAGTGGAGTTTCTGGAACCCACTGGTGTCAGAAATGGACATGACTTTCCCTGTGAACAACTACTCTGTAAACCTCAAATAAACTCTCCAAATTACACCGGACATACCAGTAATGAGTTTGGTTGCTAAAAACAGGCAAATAAAATCTTTAAAAAAAGTAAAAATTACTCCTAAATTTTTTCTTTCCTTTTTTTTTTTTTTTTGACAGAAAAATTTTAGTAAAAGCTTGATGGGCCCTGATCTCTTGTACTACCCAAATAGTTTTTACCAGCAGATACTATCAGCAGGAACAACTAAAGTCATTTCTATTTATCTCTTGTAGTGTTTGAAAAATATAAACTTGCTTTTGTGATTAGGTTAGAAAAGCATTTGAAATTCCCTTTAGGAAAAGCAATTAATAGGAGCTCTTTCATAAAGTGTTTTTTTTTTTTAAACAGAAAATGCAAGCTTTCTACAAGATCACTTACAAACGCACTCAAAGTAAAAACAATAAAACGACATAATTCAGCTACATTTCTTTCAGACAAAGTAATTTCATACCATTAATATATAATTTTCAAATTGCAAAAAGAAAAAAAGTTTTGAAAATTAAACTCTGCTTAGTATCCTTAAAAACGCTTAAAATTAACAACTCAAAAACTTGAAAAATATAAAACCAAGAAACTTTTTTTTCCCCTTTTGGTGTCAATTTCCAGTAGTTTCTCAGCAGCCAAAAGGGGGTGAAATAGAAAAGTACCTGAACTGTTTTGGGTAGCACAGAACTTTTGTGCAACTTCCAGTCAAGAAAATCGGATAACGATACACACGAATCTTTCTTTGTAACTAATTCGTCATTCACGTCTTCTTTAGTGTTCTTGAACCTAATTTGTCACACTCAAAATTACAAATGACGTACAATCTTTAGCAACAATTTTATGAAAAAAAAAACTGAAAAATTTTGAAAAAGAAAAAGAAAAGGGAAGCGGGTCGTGTTATCTTACGGATTTGAAGACCGAGAGAGGAACGATGAAGTAATGGAGCGTTGCCCTAAAGCCCTAATTTCAATTTGCTTCGATTTCATTTCTGTGCTTGAGTTTTAATTTTTGTTCTTGTTTTTGTTTTCGTTTTTAGCTTTATCGCTTTTGTTTGTTTTACAATTTCGTTTGCCTAAAAGTTTTGCGCGCGCTTTTGAGGCCTGGCGCCAGAGGTTTCAAACTTTTAGCAGTTTTTACCTTTTTGGGCCTACGCCCAATTCGTAGTTACTTACAATGAAGCCCACTAGGAGCTAAGTCAACTAGTCAAGATGGTAACTGGTAAGCAATATTAATGATGATATTCAAATGTAGTCATTAATAAAAAAACATGATAAAAATAGTACTTACGTAATTAAATAAAGATAATTAATAACACCATTGTTGACGATGATCTGGTTGTGAGAAATATGTGAATAAAGATCATTCCTGGACAAGAACTCAAGCTCAATAGCCAGTTTTAGGCCTAAGCTCAATTCCTTGTACAATGATTCAATACTTGTAGTGACGAATCAAAATCATTAGGGCGGCACGTCAACATGCCATCATCTTTGTCTTCGTTGAAGAACTCACCCATCTTAATCTCCATCCACCCATCTCTCCTTTTTTTGAGATAGTCGAGTCATATTTCTTGAAGGATCTAGAAACATGCTTTCGCCTTTTCTCATTATCGATTCCGTCAATGTAGACGCCAAACTCTATTCGTATCCTTTCAGATGCGTATGCATGTTTGAAATCAGAAAACTTGAAAATAAGGTGAGGCACACAGTTGGTTCTAAGAGAAGAACTTCTGGTATCTATCCTTGCTTCAACGTCAAAGCACCACACGAACTTGGCGCCAGCCACCTTCGGAAACCTGTAAACGCATTGACGCATGGAGCAAATTGAACAGCTCGTGGAATTGATTGTATCTACCAAAAGATAAGATTACAAATGCGTCAATGCCAACATTGAACGAAGCTAGCCGCCGGTAGAGAAGTAAATGTCCAGCACTCTTTTTCATATATAGAAAGCCCTTTTGCCCCAACAATGTAACATTTTTTACCACTCTCCTCCTCCGTTCGAAGGTCTGTTAAAGGAGAATTACAGAAGAGGAGCAAAAAGCATAATGGGATTTACCATCTTTGGTGATGACTTCAAGGTGTTTTAGCAAGTCAATTTTCGGATATTACAATGATCTGCGGTGGTCACTAATTAAGTACAAGGTTTATGACCAATTGTCCAAACATATTTCACAAGGACACTGTTGTGTTTTAAATATGTTGATGCCAAAAAACGACTTCAATAACTGAATATATTTTTAATGGGAAAAATAGCAAAAGCTGAGTTTGTACAGTGAATTGAACATGATTTCTCAACTTCTCATTCACAAAAAAGGGTCAGGATTTGCTGGTGGGATTCCGACAAGAATTTTCTAATGCAAAAGTTAGATCTTTTGTGTAAAAGAGTATTTAATAAATAAAGAAATTACACATAAAAATGTAATGCATAATGCTGTCCAGTTATCCTAAAAAGGGTTAAGATGAAATTTACTCTCTCTCTTATTTTTGCCTTGTGTTACCCCCTCTCTTGATGTCAATTGTTTGCTTAAATACCTCTCAGGAGGCAGACAATTTTATTCACCTATCTTCCTAACATGGGTAGTTAGTTCACATGAAATAATCGAACCCAACAGAGTGTAATTACAAATGTGCACAACTTTGGACATTCAACATAATTTCGTTGCCCAAGTCTACAAAGACAGCAAGCAGCAGCAAAATTACCTCACCTTCCTCTCAAGAATTAGAAAGCAGGAGGAGCAGAATCATTTTTGCTAAATTTTATGGGCAAATTAATATAGAGCATATGATTTGATTATTAAGTTGCAAATTAAACTAGGTAATAAAAGAAAAGTCAAGTTTGACTTACCATAGTACCATTGTTGATGATGATAGGGTTGTGACACAGATGAAAGTAAAGATCCTTCTTGGACAGGGAAGTGATCAGGCTCAAAGATGAAGCGTAGACTGAGCTGGAAATGATGTAGAAACTTCTCCCACACAGAATCAGAATCTGCAATGCAAGCATCGCTAGGAGTTGTAAGAGAATTGATTAGGGAAATGCAATTGGGATATCCATTTTACTTCTCTTCTTTCAAACTCACAGTACCTACAACTATAAGATTTCTTCTTTGTTAAGCAATGTAAGTTCAATGGACAAGGCAAGGTTATTAAATATTAAATTATTAGAAGCAGTAGATGAAATTTTTGACATTTGTTCCACAAGCCTTGAACAAAAACAACAAGAACGCATAGCTTAATATTAATGCTTGGTTGTAAAGAACGTATAGACATGGTTAGCTTTTCCAGAATGTTATCTAATTCATCATTGCAAGAGAATTAAAAATTCCTACGTAAAAACTGGAAGCACCATCAGTATAGCTAGAGTGGATTGTATATATTTTGTCTCATCCTGTAGTTAGGTTGTTTGGCCACCAAGGAAATTTTGATAATTAGTTAATTAGTATGCACTACTTAATCTTTTAATAATTACACCATTTATTCAATTTTTCGTTACCTCTATTTAAAATTCTTTATAAAAATACCATTTTTCTTCTTCTTATAAAAAGTGGTTGGATCATATAATTCAAAAGATTAGATGGTGTATAGTAATATCAGAATTCCTTACTTGTTTCATGAATTTTCATTAAAGCATTGGTGGTTCAAATATAAAATTTCCACTTATATTTGAAAATACGTGAATCAATATTCGTTGCATTAGAAAACGACCTCTATTTTATAAAGCATTGATCTAGCGAGTTATGGTGATTGGTGAGTGATACTATCATGTCCAATTAGTTTGCAACCAGGGTCCAAACCAGGTTCTGGCCTGGGGGCTTGACAACCCCTCGTCAAAAAAAAATTCAGAAAGGTCAGGGGTATAAATTGAAATTTAGCCTATTTCTATGCGAAAGTTACATTTTTGACCCCCTTGTGTTTACAATATTTTCTTGTGTCTATCCTTGAACGTAAATTTCTAATTCTGCCCTTGTCTGCAGCTTCAACTCTATTTTCATGACAAATTCAATAATTGTGTCACATGTATCTAGTTTTCTATGCTATGATTAGCGAAGTTGTTCGCTAAATTATTTATATCTCATTTATGTATATTGTAAATAATAAAACATTGTAGACGTGACTTATACATTATGCACAGTGGGTACTCGAGTTACTTTTGCTCCCCGAATTTCAACTTAATCATAGATCATATTTTCTTACCTTGACATTATTCCAAGAGAAATGTGTTTCAAATCAAAATTTGACTTTCGAAGATGGATTAATTTCAAAGTTTCATCCCTTTGATGTTAAGGAAGCCCATGTTGCAGCCAAAAGAGTAGCTCAGTTAGCACGTGTGAGTCAAAGCCAAAATCAGCAGAGTCTGTTAAGAAGCTTTGCCAGCTCAGCAAGTTTGTTGTAGCATGCTTTTCATTCTGTTTTGTAATTAAGCTTACTTGATTAGTTAAGTTTTCTTAAGCTTAGCTTTGTATATATAAACTGATGTTGATTTCCATTTTATTGTAATTTTGAGAATTGGAGTAAGAAAAACTTCAGATAATTTTCTTTCATTTTCTTAGTTCCCAAACACATTTTACAGTTGCAAATTTAACTTTCAAACATGGTATCAGAGCCAAATAGAGCAAGCTCTAGTAATCAACAAATGAATTCCAGAAACATAACATCAGCAAATACAAATCAGATTAATTTCTCATTTAACACTCCGATCAAATTAAATAGATCCAATTATCTGCTCTGGCGATCACAAGTTCTGGCATCGATAAGAGGAAATCGATTGGAAGGCTTCATAGATGGAACCAAACCAGCACCAGAAGAAAAATTATTACTCACTAGAGCTGATGGATCTGCTCAAGAAATTGATAATCCAGAATACCAAAACTGGAGATCGCAGGACCAAACCTTGCTTGGATGGTTGTTATATGCAATTAATGAAGGTAATCTTAGCCTTGTTGTTAATTGTGTAAGCTCGTTTGATGCATGGAGAACCTTAGAGAAGAAATTTGGAGTTCAATCTGAGGCTAGAGTACTACAACTTAGACATGAATTAAATACAATAAAGAAGGAGGCATTAAGCATTGAAGATTACTGCATCAAGATGAAATCTATAGCTGATAAACTTTCTAGTGCTGGTAGTCCTATAACAGAGAAAGATCTGATGTTAACAATGTTGAATGGATTAGGATTAGGCTATCGTGATATAGCAACTTTCATAACTGGTTCTAAAATGGAATTTGATGATGCTTATGCATTGTTGTTAACACATGAAACCAGACTTGAACAAGATCAAGATGATAAGAATATGTTTAATGCAAACTATGCCTATGCCAATACATGTTATCCTAGAGCTTTCTATGGTCAAGCCAGAGGTAATTTCAGAAGAGGTGGATATGTTGGTGGTGGTTTTGGTAATATTGGTAGTAGATCTCATGGATTTGGAAGAGGAAATTTTAGTCTACAAAGAATGTTTAATGGAAGCTTCAGGAGTGGAAATGGCAGAGGATAGTTTTCTGGACAAAATAATGCTTATAGTTTTTCCTCTCAACCACCAAGAAACATGACTCCATTCACTAGAAATGGATTTGTTGGAATTAATGGATCAACATGATCTACTGGAACCATAGAAGAAACTACTTGTCAAATCTGTTTTAAAGTTAGTCATACAGCTGATATTTGCTGGCACAAATTTATAGAAGACTATACTCCTACTCCAAGAAATTTCAGTAAGGGAAAAGAACAGAGATCTGCATACTTTGCTAATTTTGATGGCTTCAACTCATATCTTAGCTATGAAGAATATGAGTGTTTCAACTATATGCCACAAAATTTTCATCCTACCTCTGGAACTTATCTTTGTCCTGGAGTTGATGCTTACAATCCTGGAGCTTATATGGCAAATCTTGAAGGAGTTGCTGATGATGGCTGGTATTTGGATAGTGGAGCTACTCACCACTTGATAAATAATATGGAGAACCTGCAGCTCAGAGAGGAATATAAAGGTAATGATCAGCTAATCATTGGTGATGGTAAAAGATTATCTATCTCTCATGTTGGACATGCTTTTCTGTCATTTAGAGCTTCAAACTCTCATTATTCTCATCCTGTTATAGCACTTAAAGACATGTTGTTTGTTCCTTCAATCACTAAAAATTTGTTAAGCATTTCTAAACTCACCACTGATAATTCTCTCACTGTTGAATTCTGTGGAAATTTCTGTTTTGTAAAGGACATGAAATGACAAGTTCTTCTGCAGGGCCTTGCTGAGAAAGGTCTCTACAAGCTGCTATTGAAACCTAAGCCTCTATCACCTGAATCTCATCTATCTCAATCTCAGATAAATAAGCCAGTTTCTATGCTGTCAGTCTCAAATGTGTCTTCTGTTCATCAAAATTGTAGTGCTTTTACTACAACTTGTAATAACTCATTTTCAAATGCTTGTAACCAAAAACTTGATGATCTAACCTTATTGCATAGAAGGTTTGGTCATCCAAACTCAACAATATTGATGCATTTGCTTAAATCTTGTAAGCAGTTTAAAGTCTATTCCAAAGCTTTTTCATCTTCTCATTACTCTATCTGTGATGCTTGTCAATTATGAAAGACTCATAAACAACACTTTCCCACCACTGAAACTAAGAGTACACATGTGCTGGAATTGATATACACTGATATTTGGGGACCTTCACCTACTGTTTCTAGGAATGGATATAAGTATTATATCAGTTTTGTGGATGACTATAGTAGATACACTTGGGTTTATCCTCTCAAGCTTAAGTCAGATGCTCTTGCAGTCTTTAAACTCTTTAAAATCCAAGTAGAAAACCAGTTCAGCACAACAGTTAAGATGTTGCAATCTGACTGGGGGGGGGGGGAGAATATAGAGTGTTCACTGATTTCTTAAACCAAAGTAGGATTATATTTCGACATTCATGTCCATATACTCATCATCAAAATGGTTTGGTTGAGAGGAAGCATAGACATATAGTGGAATTGGGATTGACATTATTAGCTCAAGCCGGTTTGCCCTTTAAATTTTGGTGGGATGCTATACACACTGCAGTTTATCACATAAACAGATTACCTACCCCTATGCTAAAGTTTGTGTCACCTTATGAAAAATTATTCAAACACAAACTAGATTACAGCTTCTTAAAATGTTTTGGCTGCATTTGTTATCCATATTTGAGAGATTTCAACAAGCATAAGTTTGATTTTCATACCAGAAAACGCGTCTTTATTGGATACAGCCCATCTCATAAAGGTTACAAATGCTTGACAAATTTAGGAAAAGTTCATATACTTAGACATGTAAATTTTGATGAAACCATATTTCCTTATTCAACCAGCAACATCTTTTCTCCTTCTGAAAACACTTCCTCTTCTGAGATTCCAGTGTCATCCTTTACTCAACAGCAAATTTTTCATTTAACAACACTTTTTGCCCCTGGTAGCAGTCTTGAAGAAAATTTCTCAGCAGACTCAGTAAGAAATGAACAGATATCTTCATCATCTTTACATACAGATATTCTACATCATGAGATACCTAATCATTCCTTGCTAGAATTTTCATCACCTCACATATCCTCTTAAAACTTAGAATCAATTCAGCCACAAATTGAATCACAAACTATCATTCAACAATCATCATCTCAGCATATTCCTGATGCCTTAAACACAAGCCTAACTCAGAAACCTTCTTACAAGATGATCACCAGATCCAAATCTGGTATCTTCAAACCAAAACTATATACTGCAACCTTAATCAATAAAGAACCTGATACAGTTCAAGAAGCTCTTAATGATCAGAACTGGCATCAAGCCATGAGAGATGAGTATGAGGCTTTGATTAGGAATAAGACTTGGTTATTAGTTCCATCTTCAGCTGAACACAAAGTTGTAGGCAATAAGTGGGTGTTTAGAATCAAACAAAACAATGATGGAAGTATAGCTAAGTATAAAGCTCGGTTAGTTGCAAAAGGTTTTCAACAAACAGCAGGTGTAGACTACTTTGAAACATTTAGTCCTGTTGTAAAGTCTTCCACAGTGAGAATTATTCTGAGCTTAGCTGCAATGCATGAATGGAAAATTAGACAAGTGGATGTAAACAATGCATTCTTAAATGGAGTGTTAACTGAGGATGTTTACATGTGTCAACCTGAGGGGTTTGTTGATCAACAGAAGCCTAACCATGTGTGCAAATTAAAGAAGACTTTATATGGTTTAAAACAAGCTCCAAGAGCTTGGTATGATAAGTTGAGAGATAGTCTAGTTACCAGATAAGGTTTTAGAAAATCAAGAGCTGATACATCATTGTTCTGTAAAGGAAAACAAGGTTCCATAATCTTTGTTTTGATATATGTTGATGATATACTGATTACAGGTCCTAATAGTGCAGAATTGGAGCAATTTATCTTGGAATTCAGTAAAGTGTTTGCTCTGAAAGACTTGGGGAAACTATCATATTTCCTTGGTATTGAAGTTTCTTATGTTGCAGAGGATATCTATCTGTCTCAGAGGAAATATATCAAGGATTTGTTGAGTAAAGATGATATGTTAGAATGCAAAGGATGTGACACTCCAATGGTGACATGAGCAAAGCTCTAGAAGGAAGCAAATGGTCATTTGGGCCAATATGTTGAAGATCCCACTGGTTACAGAAGTCTTGTTGGAGGATTGCAGTATTTAGTTCTAATAAGACCAGAGATAGCTTATGCAGTTCACAAGCTAAGTCAGTATGTATCAGCTCCTACACTTCAACATGTCATTGCCTGCTAAAGAGTTCTTAGGTATCTAAAGGAGACTGTAGATTATGGTTTAAAGTTTTCAGCAGAAGGAGAAATGAAGCTCTCAGGTTACACTGATGCAGATTGGGCTTGTGACATAGATGATAGGAAATCAACAAGTGCTTATTGCATTTATTTGGGGAACAACTTAATATCTTGGTCATCCAAGAAATAATCAGTGGTTGCTAGGTCCAGTGCAGAGAGTGAGTACAGAGCCCTTGCAGCTGCAAGTGCAGAACTCTCATGGATTCAGTCATTACTTGATGAACTTGGTATTGAATGTATTTCTCTTCCCACGATTTGGTGTGACAATGTCAGTGCCATAGAACTAGCTAAGAATCTTGTCTACCATTCAAGAACAAAACATATTGAATTAGACATGCACTTCATTAGAGATAAAGTCCTAGCTAAGGAACTGGAAATCAGATATATTCCCAATGAAGAACAAATTGTAGACATCCTAACTAAGCCGCTCACTTTTCTACATTTCAATTATTTTCGAGCCAAACTCAATGTGGTAACATGCCCCTTGAGTTTGAGGGAGGATGTTAAGGAAGCCCATGCTGCAGCCAAAAGAGTAGCTCAGTTAGCACGTGTGAGTCAAAGCCAAAATCAGCAGAGTTTGTTAAGAAGCTTTGCCAGCTCAGCAAGTTTGTTGTAGCATGCTTTTCATTCTGTTTTGTAGTTAAGCTTACTTGATTAGTTAAGTTTTCTTAAGCTTAGCTTTGTATATATAAACTGATGTTGATTTCCATTTTATTGTAATTTTGAGAATCGAAGTAAGAAAAACTTCAGAGCATTTTCTTTCATTTTCTTAGTTCCCAAACACATTTTACAGTTGCAAATTTTAACTTTCAAACATTTGAAATATAATTATAACCATGAAAAAAATAAAACAATGTGCCGGTTTTCGAGGTGATACTTTTATTGAACAGTACCTAATAAGAAAAAATATATTACACCACAAACAAGAAAAACATTGAAAAAATAAAAGTTGGTTTGCGAGGTGATGAAATATAATTATAACCATCAAAAGCAAAACCAGATATCCCTATTTCAATCTCTCTCTCTCTCTCTCTCATAGCTATGATAGTAAAAAATCACAAATCTTTGCTATTGTTCTTACTTCGCCCAAGAAAAAGTTTGCTTGTCAAATGGGGAAAAAAGTTCTAGAATACTACTTTTGCTTTGCATTTTCCTTCTATGGGTTTACAAATTTTCATATTTATGCAAAAATGAGGAAGCATGGGTTGTAATTACCTTGCAACCTACCTCTCTGCCTCACAAAAATAAACAAAGAGCAACCTCGTCATCAATCATCACCTTACGTAATCTCAACTTTCACTGTCCATCTCAAACTCCATTAGCTTCAACCTTTACAAATCGCAAGTAAAAAAGCCTTTCCTCTCTCTATATGTATCATCTAATGCACCTTTTTAACGAAACCCATTATCTCATGCAGTCATTCAATCAGTCACTTGCTCACAAACTCTCCAAAATACAGAATTTTACTCAACACTGAAGGCCTTAAACAAAATTAGATGAAAAAGAAGAACAAAAGCTGGAATTAAAGGTTTAGGTTGCAATCCTCTAGTTTGCGTGATGACGTCAGGGAGTGGACGGTTTGCGTCGCGTCGTCGCCATTCATGGTCATTGTGGCTGGCTCAAATTCGATCAATGGGTCTATGATTTGGGTGTTGCTTTGCTGTTTGCTCGGTGGTGGTAATGGCCGATTGTGTAATGTAGGGAACAATTGGCCGACTAGGGTTTGGTTAGTAGCAGTAGTTGATCAATTAAGAGTGTGACAATGAGTTTTGCTAGGTTTTGAGTGCTGATTGTGAGAGTGAGAGTGACGATGATTGTGCCTAGGTTTTGAGTGCCGTTTGTGAGAGTGAGATTAACAATGACTATAGTGGGTGTAGGCTGATTGATTGAGTGTGACAATGAGTATGACTATGTTTTCAGTGCTAATTGTGGAGTGAAAGTGATGATGAGTGTCCATCGAGTTTAAGTGCCTTTGTAAGAATGAGAGTGACGATGGTTGTGGTGAGTTGTGTAGTGTTTAGCACTTATAAACACACAGTTTTGTCTTATATATATATATATATATATATATATATATATATATATATATATATATATATATATATATATATATTATTTCAAACATCATTTCACAAGCTAAACATCGCATTTTAGGTTTTCAAAAAATTAAAATAATAATCTTAAATTTGGTGAAACATGGTCAATATCAAACTTCCATCATAATATTTGTGATTGAGTTAATTTTTATCATGTGCATATTATAAATTCTTAATAGACAAATATTCTGTCACAAGTAAATCAGTAATCGTTTAATAGACCAAAATTCTATTACAATTCCATCATACGTACATGATAAAATGATTTATGTCATAAAGTGGTTGTTATCTGTTTCCAATTTTCTTGTAGTGTAGCCATGGCCGCCACTTGTAACCAAACAATCGCAGCTTAGTGCTGCATTTTGTTGTCGGCATAGCCAAACAGTCAAACGATGGCCATGAAATCTCAGTCGTATGTGATACCTCAACCTTGAAACCTCAATAGCAATGGCAGCCGCCGGTCACAAAAGCTTAATGAAATTGTCTTAATTCTGAATTTCTAAATAATTTAAAAAATAAATTGCTGAAATTGAAAACCAAATTTCCCAAACGAAATTTTTTAAATTCTCAATTTCTATTTTTTTTATTTTCTTATTGAAATTAATTGTTGAAAACAACTACAAATTGTTCTTAGTGATTTAACATGAAGTGACTTTGATCTCACTTGTTAGAACAATAATTTTTTTTTTTGAAAACCATCACTTATAATCTAGGAACATTCATGTTATATAACTAATAATCAATGAACCAATATGTGAAGGCATACCTGAATCTATAATGCTTAATTGCTCTAGAGTTATGTGGTTTACCTTTCAGATCAACACGTTCTCTTAGAGAATCCTTTAATTTTCTCTGTGTACTCTCTCTAATGGTGGGATGTCAGAAAGAATATAATGATTATACGTGTGACTTAGGGACTATAATCACTTATATATATATATATATATATATATATAATTTTTCATGTTATCTTTAGGTATTCCAATTTCAACCCATCATAGAAATTGGAATTACCTTTAAGTATCTACAATTAAAGGTTCAAACTCATATCACTTTTGATTGAACTTAACCTTATATGATAGTTCGCAATACATAATTATTCACATATAAGTCTAATGTTGGATTAAGGATCCAACATATAATTTTTGTTTTTCTAGAGCTACTTAATTATCATTTATCGATAACTAATTCAAATCCGTATTTTACAAAAATATGAACGTTCACACTTAAAAATGAGTCTTGGTTTAGGCCACATTTGGGATTAAGGTTGGGTAATTATAGTTTTTAACGTGTTTGATAAACACTAACTACTATAATTAGAAGATAAGTTGATTTAATTTTACACTTTCTGATGAAAAGTTTATTATATCTCTACTATTGTTGTCAAAATTATTATTTAAAATTTATATTTATTATATACTATTAATTTTTATTTTAGAATTATAATTTTTTATGCACTAGGTATAACTTGAAAAATACAATACATCAATACTAATTAGGGCCTTAATTGGATTAACGCTTCTGTACTTGTTATTATGATCAATGCATTTTTGGACCGTCTAGTGGAGTGGTTGAACTAAAGTTTACGTGGCGCATTGATATACGTGAAGGAAAAAATAGAGACCAAAATTTTTCAACGAAAACAATCTTTTGATGAAAAGAGAAGATTATATTTTGTGTCCGTCTAAGTTATGTTTAATGTAATTTATGGCTTGGTCGTAAAATTTTATCTAGCCTCTTATATTTTATGTTATTTATAATTTATTTATAAATATTATAAAACTTTTTGGATTGTAAAATTTCATTTAACTCGTTACACTCAATTTTATTTTATTGAAACCTTAAAGTATGAATTTGCCCCCTATAATTTTAAATTCCTAAAATAACATCCATTTAATTAAAAAATATAATAATTATTAAATGAATTATAATAATTATTATTTAATTATAATCATAAATATAATTATATTTTTAAAAATATAATCATATATTTAAAAATTGATGGTTTGACATATTCACATTATGCGATTAATTTGTTTAAAGTTCTCCAATAATGCACCACTTTCTCCAATGACTTCCATTAATTGCAATTAATTTTCTCTTGATCACAAAACTTTTCGTACTTTTTTTGCTTTGATGTTCTATTAATGGTGCCATGCCAAAATGTTTAGACAACACCAAAAGTGGCAATGGAAATTGACGTGAGCTTCATTCACAAAAATGTTGGTACTGTTGCATATCAATTAAAAAGTAAGTCATTGGGGAGTTACTATAAGTACATACCCATTGAAACTCTTAGCATCATGGGGCTTTTTTTGCAACCGTTAATTGGCTCCATAAATTCTATTACATAAAAGAAATAGTAGGGATTTGTGACTCTAATTACTCTCTCAAATTCGTTTCCTTATGATTTGTAATTCACAAAAAGAATGTAATAAATAAATAAATAAATGTTTAACCCGCATATACATATAAATAATGTGAATACGTCAAATTGTTTAAAGTTCTCCATCAATTTTCTCTTTATATTGTTAAAAATATAATCATCTATTTAAAAAATATAATTATATTTATGATTATAATAAAATAATAATTATATTTTTTAATTAAATGGAGGTTATTTTAGAAATTTAAAATTATAGGGGGGCAAATTCGTACTCTAGGGTTTCAATAAAATAAAATTGAGTGTAAGGGGTTAAATGAAATTTTACAATTCAAAAAAATTTATAATATTCATGAAAAAATTATAAATAACATAGAGTATAGGGGCTGAATAAAATTTTACAGCCAAGCCGTAAGTTACATTAAAGCAGACCCTTATATTTTAAAGAGTAATGCTACACATTTTAAATTTTTTATCCTAAAAAATTATCTCAAATGATGTGTCATTTATCAATTGGTTGGTGAGATAATACAATTAAAACGAGCATTCAAATAACGACAATTTGACAGTCAATATATTAAATGAGCAGTTTGCCAATTTGGAATTTTAAATGGTATTATTAAGAATTATCAATGCCAGGGTTAGATACGACACTACAAATTTTTGACACGTGCTATGACGTTTTGAAAGTAGAAAATTTTGCCTTCATTTTGCATGACATTTGGTTTTCTGAATTGAGTTGATTCTCATAAGACAATAATTATTATAAACTATGAAGACGGGAAGCATTACCGATAGAAATTTGCTGCGAGAAGTAGAGCTCAAGTGCATAGTAGCATTAAAGATCATTCTTGAACGAGAACGAAACAGCAGAAGATGAGAAAGAAGTAGAAATGATATCAAAATTTCTTTGAACCCATTTTTGAACTTGGCCATTTCCCAGTGACTAAATTAATAATTAAATGTAATCGGTAATACAACATCTTTCAAAATTGTACAGCACTGACTATTCCACCCTAAGGATTTTTCAAAATAGTACATTGTCGACTATTCCACGCTAAAGACCTATGAATACATCTTTACATTATACATTCCTCAGACAATGACATAATTCATTCTATGTGACAACGCGTTGGTAAGATCTCAAATAGAAAGCTCTGTCGTAGGACCCACAACTCTCTATTTTGAGATGAGCGAGACTGCATGCACAGATGCACTTGATCAAGATCTTCGAAATCAAATAGGCTACACAAACAAATAGTTCGTTTCATTTTCATTGAAGAACTGACCCATATTGATTGATAAGAACTTATTTAATATTAAAGTGCTACGATATAAAATCTACATCTGTTGTGAAAAAGTCTCGTCAATAAAGTAAAACTTAACTATATTTGATAAATATGATTTTAAATAATGCTTTTAACAAAGTAAATGAAACAATCACAAGATAGAACATTCAAATCCAATCGTCAGGTATATCTCCCCAAGGTATAAAACGCTGTACTACGCCCACGGGAATGTAATATTTTTTCCCACTCTCTTTCTCCAACACAAGCCTCTGTTAAAGAAGAATGACGCGATATTGTTAGCTATCTTTTTTATGCAGTCGAAGTAGGTGCAAAGCATATAATGATACGTACATACAAATTAAAATTAAATCACCTTTGATGAATAACAGTAAGGTTAATTTTGGATTAACTCCTCCAGTTAAATAATTTTTTTTTAAAATATCCTCTAGATTATGATTTTTTATGATGTTATTTGAATTTTTACGGTATTGATAATGAGTTCATTATAAATCTTTGAATTTAAATGTTTTAATCTTTATTATTGATTTAATTTTATAAATTGTAACTAATTACTTAATAATTAATAATAGATATTCAAGTTCTTAGATATACTTTTATTTTTATAATGTGACAAATATTTTATTAATCATCAATAAAATAAAAAAAATTGAAAATACAAATATATAAATTAATTTAAATGTGTAAATAACAAATATGGATTATTCAATCTTCAACAACACATGATAATACATATCATTTCTTTCATTTATAATTGGAACAATATAATTTTGAATTCTAAGTTTTATTCGTTGGCTAAGATTGGTTTGAATTAACTGTTGCTATATTTATTAATCTAATAAGTTTTTATTGACAAAGATATAATAATGAGAGGATAAACAAAGATTAAGTTATGTTAATATTAAGATCCATATATTTTTAAAGAAAAATATAAAAGTTTCAATAGACTATTCTAGTTTCTTTTTATTATTTAATCTTTAAAAACATGCTTAACAGATTGATAACTATCAAGTTAAATTCTAAATAATTAAAATAAAAATATTCTCTTTACTAACTTTTTATTTTGTGAATAATTGATTAAATATAATGGTGTATATTTATACTGCCACTGCTATTGTAATTTTTATAGTAGCATCATAGAATAACCCTCCAAACTATTATAAATCTTGATTTACTGTTATTTTTTCTCAAAAAGGAGAAGAGAAAAATAGGGACATGTTGATAAAAATTTTTGTCTTCTTAACAAAAATGGGGAAAAAGTAAGATTTATAGTAATTTGAAGATATTTTAAAGATTGTCATTTTATATGAGATAATCCAATATTACCCCTTTTTAACTCTAAGAAATAAATCGTCTAGGTTTGACTTACCAAAGTACCACCGTTGATGATGATGGAGTTGTGACAAAGATGAAAATAAAGATCCTTCTTAGAAGAGAAAGAAGTGATCAAAGATGAATTAGAGACCGAACTCGAAATGATCTCTTTGTAATCGGACGGCAGAAACTTCTCCCACACAGAATCAGAATCCGCAGCTGATTTGAAGACACGACATGCCACTGATAATCTGCAAGCATCGCGAGGAGTTGTAAGAGATATGATATGGGACATGCACTCTGTCGGTAGAGTATCGGTGATATCCATTTTGCTTGTCTCTCCTAATGCCTACAATTAACTCGCAGCACCTAATAATTCTAATCCTCATAATAGTAATGCCTTGCCTTTATATGCAAGATTGCTTCTTCAAATTGTTTAAGTAAAAAATGGACCTAATCTTAAATTGATTTTTAAATGCCTCCAAATTGGACCAATAGCCGTAGACAAAAATTTGAACATGGGTTGCAGATTAAAAAAAATAGAAATTTATTTATTGCATTGAATTCGAGCCTTAAATGTCCAAATCTTATCTAAGTAATGTATAACACACTTTTTTTTTGGGTAAATCTTACGTAATATTACATGAGAAATTTTTAAATATATTAAAGGTAATATAATTAACTAATATATGTATAATAGTGTAATTAAAATTTAATATAACTTTCACTTACATAATTAATTTTTTAAAATAACTATATATATATCATTATATTATTTATTTATAATATAACTAAGATAATACTTCTCTTATATTCTAAAATTTTTCATAATAAATAAAACAAAACATTTAGTGCATTATTCATGAAATGAGGGATTGCAACGTGATTCATGGAAAAGGGTCTTCGTTTGACTTGGGGTCAGCCTAAGCCGCCTAGGTCCTAGGCCTTGGCCCCGGTTGTTGGAACAAACGTGCAGCAAAATGGTGCTCCACGTCAACCAAGTCAAATTTTATAGGTCTTTTCTAAATAATAATAATAATAATAATAAGGCCAATGCTATCTTATGTTAAACGTAACATATTAAATGTAACATATACGTTATTCATGTAACCCCACAAACACATAATTTATACAAATAATATAAATATTAGTTAATATAAAGTCTTTGATATAATTTAGACTTAACCACAGCTTAAAGCCCATGACCCCACAAGTACATAATTTAGAAATCAAATCTTGAGTGACATTGTCATTGTCTAACGAATCCTTTCCAAATTATTCATGTCGCAACCAGCACTTAGCTCGTCCTCATCTCATTATAAACTAGTAGCACGCTGCGTGCTCATCTCATTTATTTAACTATCTATATCCATTTTATTTATTTCATGATTGATATAAAAACATTTCTTTTTCATTTTATCGTAGGATTATGAAGATTAACAAAGATAATTATCCTGATGATTTGTATTTTGTAGTGTGACTTCTGTAATGAACTAATGCTAATGTAAGACATATTACCAAATTTTATTTTAAATTTTATTTTAATATGATTAAAGCAAGTTCAAAAAGTAAAAAAAAAGTCAATTATTCAAAAATCAAGGACCTTCGGAGATCCCTGTTATTATTCGAGAATCCCTATCCCTTCCTCTTAAGCAATTCTATCTGGAATAGGGAGGCGATGGGGTATATATGCAAACTATCAAAGATGGTACAAAGACATCGATCCCCTCCCCTTCCCTTCTCATTGTCATCCCTACTCATGAAAGGTGGTTGCAAAAAATTCATATCAATGCTTTAACTTTGTTCAAAATCGCCACAATGTCGAATGAAGAACAAGAAAATTTAAAATGGCATGCAACGTGTGTTTGATTACTTTAGAAAGGAGATGGGGAGTGGGGATTGCAAATGGACCGGCTCAGATCGGGTTTCACCATGCCGACGCCTAGGTTTTCAAGAAAGTCTTGGCCCTTGGAAGCCCAGGCCTAACTTGGGAAGGTTGGGCTGGATTTTTCAATCATTTTTATAAATGAATTTTTTAAATTTATTTATAACATAAGTAGTGATATTTGACCTTCTTAATATTTTTTATTCTCAAGATTGTCATTATTAAAAAATAAGTATTTTTTTTTTCTCTTCAAGCTCTCAATAGATTAACTTCTCATCTCTTTCATCTTTCTTTAATTGATTCACCATTTGAATAAAATATTATCTTTTAATCATATTCCAAATTGAAATTAAATAAAACTTTAGGTTTATCACAAAAAATAAAATCAATATCATTAATAACATCAAAATCCATCACTTATTCATCAAATTTAACAAAACCCAATATTAAAATTCATTATTCCCCGGTGGAAGTGATCCACTAATGGATTAATGGTGAAGAAGATAAGTGGTAGTGATGGTGAACATGTTGTTGATAAAGGTAGATGGTGATTGTGATGGTTGTCAGAGAGAAGGGGTGGGGCCGGGGGAGGGAGTATAAAATAAAATAAAAAATTTGTAAATAAAAATAATTCTAAAAAGTAATAAGATAAATTAAGGGTGCGTTTAGAATTGAAGTTGAACAGCTGTAGTTTAGAAGTTACAACTGTAAAGTGTTTGGTAAACACTAACTGCTATATCTTGAAAGTTATGTTGATATGATTTTTTAAATCACTTGTATAATGGAGAATCTATTATATCTTTAATAATTTTATAAAAAAATTTATTTAAAATTTATATTTACTATATATTATTAACTTTTATTTCATAATTACTGTTTTTTCTACAATAGCTGCAGCTTAAAAGTTACAACACATCAATCTCAAAAACATCCTAAAAAATCAAAATTTTAGAAGTTAAATATCATTAAGCTTATAACTATTACTAATTTTTATTGAGTTGTGGGCCAAATTAATTTTCACATGGCTTCCACAATAATCGGTCTCATCATAATTTTTTTAATTAGAAATTAAGAATTTTGATTGATCTTGTATTTATAAATATCCATATGTAGTGTTTTTGACAGATTTTGCGGGTAGGAAAAGACAAATCTATTTAGAACAATGAATTTGTATTTTTAAGGGAGACGGGGTACCTCACTGGTTTGTTGTGTGTGGTGCTTTTGAATCCAGTGGAGGTGAGAAGAGAAGAGGGAAGTGATAACGATGGTGAAATGTTTGAACCAAGAAATGTGCCCTTCAAAATAAGCTTCGCGCTTGCAAAACAGTGAAATAGAGGTTAAAGGTGAAGTCGGGGTACCCCGACGTTCACACTCCGACTCTCAAGTTAGTAAACTCAAGCTTTTATGGTAAAGAGAGCTGGCCAGCCCTCTCTAAATCAGGGTTTAAGGTTGAAAACAACCTATTTTTCAGAGTGTGAGTGTTCATGGGTGAATGAGAACATGAGAACATGATTGAGAATGAAACCTAGACACCTTTATATATGGAGTACCTTAGTTGCCATGTGGCGTATCCTTTTTTGCTATTGGCTATCCCCTTTCAGGCCTCTCATGTCCTTTTACCTTTTTATGATTTTTGGGTCGTTATGTGCATGCTTGGGAATCAAAAAAGCGTTCGCGACATATCTCATCCTTTGGAAATACGGCGCACGCTGGAGAGTGGTCCAGCGTACCTCTGCAGTGACTGTCGGGTAGGCGACTGAGGACTAATGTACTTGGGACAATGTCCTTCACTTTTTGGCAGAGGTGGCAGGCGGCTGTCCCCCCCCTTTTTAGTACGATGTTTTGGATTCCTAATTCTGACATAATCGAATATTATCTTTTAAGAGGTGGAGACATTTCTCATGGCGGACTTTTTCAGAGGATTCTCTTGAGTTAGATCTATCGAGTACCCCAAGTTATATGGGGTACCTCGATTTATGCAGGGTACCTCGAGTTACCCTAAAGTTATGCTTGGTACCTCTAATCATGTCGGGTCCCTCTAATCATGTAGGGTACCTCTATTCGTGCGGGGTACCCTGAATCATGCCAGGTAACTCGGATTATATTGGAGTTATTTTGGGTACCTTGAATTATACGGGGTACCCCAATCTATGCGGGGTACCTCTGATTGTGTCGGGTACCTCGAATCATGCCGGAGTTATTCCGGATACCTTGAATTATACTGGATTTATTCCAGGTACCTCGAGTTATTCCGGGTACCTTGAATTATATTGGAGTTATTCCGGGTACCTCGAATTATACAGGGTACCCCAATTTATGTGGGGTACCTCGAGTTACTCTAGAGTTATACGGGGTACCTCTGATCGTGACGAGTACCTCTAATCATGTCGGGTACCTCTAATCATACCGGGTATCTCGAGTTATTCCGGGTACCTTGAATTATGCTGGAGTTATTTCGGGTACCTCGAATTGTATGGGGTACCCCAATCTATGCAGGGTACCTTGAGTTACTCTAGAGTTATGCGGGGTACCTCTGATCGTGTCGGGTACCTCTAATCATGTCGGGTACCTCTAATCATGCCGGGGACCTCTAATCGTGCGGGGTACCTCGAATCATCCTGGGTACTTCAGATTACACTGAAGTTATTCCATTCGTCCACACGTGGCGTTCTGCTATCTTTCCTATTTTTCCCCCAAACATGTAGCATACTATTAGAAAGCTAATTATATTAGTGTCACAACTTTGGTATTTAAAGCAGCACAATTTTTCTGCCAAATAATTCAATAATTCAATTTAGTAGTCAGCCATTTTTGGGTGTAAGCTTAATTCCTTGTATAATAAGGCCAGATTTAGTGAAGTTATCAAAATCAAATAGAATGCACGAGTCCAACTACCTTGCAACAGTTGCAAGGTACCCCAAGTTTTGCCCTTTTCTGATGCAGCCGATAAATCTAATGGCTAAACTATTCAATGGCTGAGAGTTCAATTGATTATTAACACTGCAATCCCTAGTGTTTATTATAAAATCGTTAAAAGTAAAGAGTTTTTACATATTTACTTATATAACTCATGTTGTTTTAAATTTTTAAAGTTTGATCCATTGATCTAGTTTGATCATAAAAATGAGTGACAGTATAAGGACAACAATGTAATATTACATAAAAATTTTTAAACACATGAAAAATCGATAAATATAAATAATATTTTATTTATTATATAATATATATTTAATATAGAATAAATAAATTGAATATGTATAAAAATATTACTTATTAACCTTTCAATACTTCAAAAAATTATAAAATGAAAAAGGTAAAAAATTCAAAATAGGAAACATGTAAAAAATAGGTTGTAACACTTTATTATTTTAATATTATAAAACTTTACGTTTTTAGTAAGTTTATGTTTTTAGTGTTAGTTGACGTGTTTGTTTATTTGTACATACAATATGTTAGTTTACCTATAAAATACCAATATTACTTTGAAATTTAAGGGAGCCATTTTAATGTTTTAAATTTTAAAATGTAGCTTAATAAAATCATAGAAAGATAAGCAAAGAATAATATAAAAGGAAGTTAATTAATTTATTATTTTTTAAGAATATTTCAAAAGTTTTGAGTTTTATGTTTCTTGGGAATTATTTTTTTTAAATAGATATTTGAGCTTGTGAATCTTATTGTAATTATAATTTACTATTTATTCCTAATTTAAAAATAAGTAAATAGTAAATTTATTAGTTTCTAAATGCTCTTTTAAATGTAGGGTGCTTGCTTAATTTTTATTGTAACAGCCTAAACCTTTTAACGATGGCTAATCCACCATTGCAAAAGATCCTGCAAGATTATCTTTACTTTCTCTATATCCCTCTTGGCCATCATGACTCAAAGAATTAAGAGTTCGTTTAGCACACTGTATTGTATTAATTAACGTATGTGTATTATATTATGTTATATTGCATTAACAGTATATTATAACAATATTGTACAATGCTTGGTATTACACTGTACTGTATTAATTTTATATTAATATTAAACTAACATTATTTAAATTTATTATTAATTATATTAAATTATTATTAATATATGAATATAATATGATATAATAAAATAATTTATTTTTATTATAATAAATATATATTTAATGCTCAATTAAGGCAGAATAATAATGAGAATTATATTTATTAAAATAACAAAATTAATAAAGTTTAATAATGATGACGACGACGACGATGACATTTATATTAATATAATAACTAAAATAATAAAATTAATAAATTTTAATAATAATAGTATTAATAAAATTAATAATAACAATAATTAAAATAATAAAGCTAAAATATTCTAATATATTATTAATGACAATAATGTTAGCCTAAAAGGCTACACATAATGTAATTTTGATGATAATAAACATGTGTCTTAAGTGATTTGATAAATATTGTATTTTACATTTTCATTAGTTCTTGAAGGATAATATTTATGATGAAGTGAATTACGTGAAATTAAGTTCAAAACACTCAAAGGACAACAATGAAATAAAGAATAAAGTTAAGAGCTCAACAGACAAATTATTGCAAAAAATTCTTGTAAAGCCGGTATGATTTAATTGATGTATTATTTAGTATTTGAGAAGCTCAATAGTTTATTTAAATATTTACTTTTCATAAACAAAAATGTTTTATATTTATAAGATAAAGTATTTAGAGAATTTGAATAATTTGGAATAAAATAAAAAGTTTTATAATTTTTTATTTTAATAAGAATTTTTTGTAAATTCGGAGTTGGACTTATTTGCAAATATTTGTAATATATTGGATCATATTATAATTTATAAAGGTTTGAGGACCCGAATGTAATCCAAACATTTGAAATCCAAAATTGGGCAAAGAGTGAGCGACTAACCACTTGAGGCCATGAGGAAAATCTCATATTTTCAAAATTTGGACTAAAGTGAAAGATTTTGAGAATTTTAAAAAATATGGGTATTATACTAAATTTTGAAAAGGACCTCTTTGAAAAATATTATTCAATTTGGGGTCATATCATAATTTTAAAAAGTCTTGGGACTGGCAAGCATTATTTAGAAATAAAGTTGGACTTGTTTGCAAAGTTTTATGATATTTTACTGTAGCAAAATTCAAATTTAACGATGACATCACTGTTCTGGGCGGCTAACCGCTTGGTTGTGGGAATTCACCTATAACGGCTAGGTTTCGGGCTTTAACTAAAAAAATTCAATTCCAACTTCATTTTAGAGACTAATGCAAGCATTAAGAGTGTTCAGAATCTAATCTGATCCGCTCAATCTGTCCGACCCGCTAAATTCGATCTGTATAAATTCAATCCGTGGATTCGATATGGATTGAAAATTTAAAAATCCGTAGTCGATGGATTGGATATGAATTTACTTTTGTAAATCCGCAGAAATCCGTGAATCCGTAAAAAAAAAAAAATATATATATATATATAATTAAAAAATTATTATAAATTTAATTAAAAAAATTATAAATGTGATATTGCATAAGCACTATAGCATATCTTAGCCATTACCCAATAATAATATAAAATGAAAAATAATTAAATAATCAAATATACAAATATAACTTGTAAAAATTGTAAAACAAAATAAAAACAAAGTCACACGCACTAGTAAAAGCAAAGTAACATAACGCCAAGTCACCAACAATTTGTAAACAAAAAACCCTAAGCTTCCCCGCCGTCACACACACTAGCAACACTCAATACTAGTTGGATACACTCTTGACACGGATTTAAAGGACATCGGCCGCACGATTCCGGCGAGAGCAAGCCATCCTCTTTCCCAAGTCCATCGAGCCACTTCACATTCATTGGTTCCAGGTGAACAATTTCACTATCACAACCTTCAAGATCGCCACCCGTACGGCTTCTCCTAGTTCCCATCGTGGATGGCTCCATAATCACCACCTTTCGACAGGCGCAACAACCCTGGTGAAGGATTAGACTGTGTTTGGTTTCCGAAACTTCGCCATTTCAATTAATTGTGGCTTTATTTGAACAATTAATTTTGGTGTTATATTAACGTATTATTGTAACTTTATTTGAACAATTAAGCTTGGTGTGTTATATTTTGAAACTTTGAACGTATTATTGTAGCTTTATTTGAATAATTAGTCTCGATGTGTTATATTTTGAAACTTTAAATGTATTATTTTAGCTTTATTTAAACAATTAATTTATTTAAATTTTATTCAATTTTAAATTTAATTGGTAGCAAAATTATTTTTATATTAGATTTTTTTTATTTCATTAGTTGGAGAGAACTAAAAATTTTTAATTCGAAAACTAATGCGCAAAATGGTGGATTGCATATGGATTGAGTTAAATCCGCATCCGATCCGTAGACGTATGGATTGGATATGGATTGAGTCAAATCCGCATCCGATCCGCAGATGTATGGATTAGATTTGGATTGAATATTATCAATCCGTGGATTGGATTTTATCAATCCGTGGATTGGATTCGATTGAAAAATTATAATCCGCAAAATCATGGATCGGATATGGATTGATGTCCAATCCGTAAAATCCGATCCGCGAACACCCCTGGCAAGCATAAACAAGATCATATAACATATATTGAGCTTCCATTTCGCAAATAATCATTTATTGAATCATCATTGAGCTATAATTTGTTTATCCACTCTTAAAAAAAGTTTTATTGTTGTAATTTTCATTTATCATCAAATTGTGGGTGTACAAGTGTGAGAAACACTTGGGGTGAAGAGATTGAGGAGATAATCTCTTGATTGTAAAGGTCTATTGACACCTTGAAAGTCAATTGTAAACGTTTGAAGTCTTGAGAGGTTTGAATAGTAAAATTCTTAAGTCGGGTGAGCTTGGAGGCGTGAGTGTAGGCGAGGATTGCCGAACCACGTAAAAATCCTTGTGTTTGTTTCCTCTTTCCTTACTCTTTTAATATTGTGCTTGATTGAATTTATTGTTTTCGTTTCCATTAAGGCATTGGATTGAATTGTTATGTGGTTTGCTTAGCATAAATTTTAAAATCCCAATTTATCCCCCTCTTGGGTTGCATAACTAATAATAATATAAATAGTAAATAATAACGACATTAGTGATAGTAATAATTAAAATAATGAATATAATAAAATTTAACAACAATAATATTAATATAATATTATAATAATAATAATAACAATAGTTAAAATTCTTTTCAAATGCCAGTTTATCAAAAAAAAGATTTATACATAAAAATTTATAACTTCTAGTGCTTATTTATTTTTTCAAAAACATAAGGTAATGTGGTATAATTAAACGAAAAAGACAAAAGTTAGTGGTATGTTGTAGCCGTGGCAACATAGTTTTATCCAGAATAGGTACACACCAAGATGCCATCATCTCAATTTTCACTGAAGAACTCACCCATCTCAATCTTCATTCACCCATGTCCCTTGTCTTGAGGAATTAAGATTCAGTCCTGAATTTATCTATTTGAAGTAAATAATCAATGGTTAAGATTTATTTTGTGTTTTTTTTTCTAAATTTCTCTTACTTAACAACTATTAATTTGGTACTCAACAAAAACTAAACTCAGCACTGAATTCTTATATTATCTTGAGATAGCTGAGCCATTTTTTTTTCGAGGGTCTAGTATCGCTCTTTGCCTTTTTTTATTATCGATTCCTTCAAAGTAGACGCCGAACTCCATTGGTCTTCTTTGAAATCCATATGTGAGCTCAACAAATTTGAAAACAAGGTAATCACAAGTAACATAGTTGGTTCGAAGTGACAAAATTCTGGCTTTTATCCTTGCTTTGAGATCAAACCACCACAGATAGTCGAGATTAAAATTATCGTAGAAGCGGTATTCAAGCTCTTATTTTTGCAACTTTAGCTGTGGTTTATATAGGCAAATCTATGGGGGACATTTTTGGCTCGTTTTTGAAATACTCTTTTTTATATCTTAGAATAAAGGCAATGTATGCTTAACACAAGATAATCTACTTAGGAAAAATATGTGTCCAAACATAAATCTACAAATACAACATACACAATCAAGAGTCGTAGAAGAAAATTATGATATTGGGGAATTGTAGGAAAGAGATCTAAAGGGTATTTTTCCTGAAATTCCTCTTTAGCCCCCTCCCCGCCAATTAATATTCTTTTTATATTGTTTTGTTCATTCAATTTGAATAGCAAATACCGAGAGTGATAATTAGAATAAAAATTCTTATAGTATCACGGCGGGTGATTAAAAAAGAAAAAGAAGAAAAGAAAGATGCTTTATAAAATTATTCCCCTTTTAGTTGATTTTAATTAATTCTTTAATTCAATGATTGACCAAAAAAGAATATTAATATAATAAATTGCATGGCCGTACCTCAATCAAATATTGATTTTTAGTTCTATGCAATAATTCACCCGAATGAATTCCTCTATTTTACTTTATTATCATGAAGTAAAAGCCAATTATCCATGATCGATTGATTCGTTCCAACTCATTGATTAAATCAAGTAGAAACATCAGAAAAAAAGGAGCTTCATCTTTACAAACAAGATATATAGCCTTATTGTTTTGAATAGCTTTTCACAAATATATATATATATCCACTGCATTGGGTCAAGCCCACTTAGACTTCTCGTACAAATTTCAGTAAACTCGGATTTATTTTCTCTTTTAATTATTGAGAATATTGTCAAGTCTTTTCTCAATCCTTATGGCCTGTATTTATCGATCGACATGATTGGAGATTTGATTTTAGATCTAAATCTTTGTCGTTTAATCTTTGAACTGTATTTCTCCTTTTGGAATTTTTTAACTATTTTTAGTTTTATTCAACTTTTAGCACATAATTTTATTTGTAATCACATGTCACTAATTGCCATATCTTTAGATTAGATCAATAATCTCTTCCTGGTTTCTATAATTACTATGTAGCTTTCTTAGTAGCTTTATGCTTATTTCTACTTTAACCCGAATTCTGGAACTATATATTTTGGTACTTACAGTACTGATAATTTATTTTCCGGCCTTATATTATACTTCATAGTTTCGTAGGTAATCGTGTTGAAGCTAAAGTATTTAATGATGAGTTGCAAAAATGATCCAATTCAATCGATCTTAAACCGTAACGTTATATGCAATAACATGCACCAAAAACATAATTATGTAATTCCATCGATCTTGAACATCAGTAACACATTTGCCTAAATCAAGTTTAATTCACCATAAAAATAAAATGAAACACAACCACAAGAACACAATTAAATCAGATACTAATTCTACTTATTCTAATTGAAGGGCTAAGTAATTAACTCCCAATAAGACCTTGCGATTATTATTAATTGGGCTAATTTCTGCGTACCTCCCTCGTGAAATAACAATCTTCAAATTGTCATCATCTTACTTTAAAAACATTAAATTACCCCTAATAATCATTAACTTTAACAATTGACCACTGTTAACTGATTAAAGTACGAAAATATCCTTTTTTAATGGTTTTATTTACTAACAATTTTAACCCTAAAAGAATACTATTTAAAATAATAAAATAAAAGGTTCCGATGGCCGTGATTGGTTCCCATGATTGCCGCAGCCAAGGATTTGGGTGCACAGCCATGGAATTTGCTTTTTATGGCTGCACATGACCATGGGGTTTTGCTGCCATGGCCGTGAATGGCCATGACATTGGTTGCCTTGGCCGCGTTAGGCTCCCGTGGCTACGAGTGGCCTAGGGTTTGGGTACCATGGTCGCGCGGGGGCAAGGGTTTGAGTGCCAATCATCAAATTGCGTGAATCCATGATTGATGGCAACTGTGTGAGTTTAGTTCTTGTTAATTCCATGTCTTGAAATAATGTCTTTATCTTATATGGTCAAGTAAGATTAGGGGTGGCAAAAAAGCCCGGGCTGGCCCAGGCCCGGTGTTGTGCAAATTTTAATGAACTCGCAAGCGCACGAATCTATTGTAGTATAGACTAATGGTGACGAGTGTCGATCCCACGAGGAGGTGGATTTTAATTGTGTATAGAATTGATTTCGTAAATGGGTGGTTGGATTTGTGGTGGAAATGATTTGGAATATGCTAAAACTTAAATTAAAATGACGAGAATAAATTCTGAAATTGGAATTGAAATGGCGAGAATAAATTGAAGAGAATTCTATTGAAATGACGTACTTGGGTATCTGGATCCGTATCAACATGCATCATGGGCTAAATAATC